>CM064911.1:3176263-3776263 GCA_032727855.1 Quercus ilex subsp. ballota
CATGGACAGTGCCACCTTGTATGCTCTATTAACTATGAAGCATTTCTTAGGTGTGTAAGCCCAAACCAATCGATCCCTTGATTTGTGCCAGCTTAGAGGAATGCCAAGGATGGAGTTGACATCAACTAGTAGGAAGACTTGGTTGATCAAAGTAACATCCAATTCACCAGATGCTAAATCTATAAGGGAGCTAATCTTTGTGTCTACTAGGAGTAAGCTTGGTGATGATAGCACTCAGAATGTCGAAGGTCGTGGGAGCCAACGATCTGCCCAGATGCCAATGGAGTTACCATCCCCTACCTACCAATAGAGGATTCAGAAAGTTAGTTATGTCTTTAGAAAATGTAAAAAAATACCCCTATTCAAATTCTTATTCTTTTAAGGAGATTATTATAATAACCAAAACTTATCATATAATTACAATTGATATTACTCAAATAATTAATAGTACTCTCAACCCAAACTTGTATTTTTTCCATTAGGGACGCCAAATTGGACTAAAATGATGTAAAATAGACCAAGTGAACTGAATAGACTACAATGGACCTCTCATTTAGTATAAGGAAATTTGTACCTATCTGGATGATTTATAAACCATTAGGCATTCATTCTTGGTTGCCAAGCTCCTTTGAATCTCAACATGGTAGTGGATTTTTTTTTTTTTTTAAATAAAAGAGTTTTGTTATTACTTTAATGTAGTATATCTATACAATATCTAAAAGCTGAAGTGTAGCATTAATTGCAGCTACACTCCTGTTGATCCACATCAGCGTAATATTTTGGTTAACTTTAGTTTATTATGGTCCACTTTGGTCAGTTTAGTCCATTTGGTGTATTTGGTCCATTTTAGTTCACTTTCGTCCACTTCAGTGATGCTTGGGGAGGAGAGGTTTGGGTAGAAAGTGGAGTTACTTGCTTCATTGACAATTACGTCATCTTTTCAGCATAATGTTGATAAAAGTTTTTGATATAACTATATTTTTCTGATATTATTAAAGTCTTGTATTTTTTCCCCTAATATAAGTGATGGATTTAATTATATATGTTTCAACTTTAGGTCATCAAGACATATAGAGATTTACGTATATTAACTATAACTTGTTAAAAAATAATCTCATCATTTTAAGAAGGGTTTGACACTAACACTAATAAGACTCATCTATTATTTTTAATTTTCACTCAATAAGAAAAAAAAAAATTGTCAAATTTTTATGCGCATTGCGCAGGTCTACAACTTGTTGCTTTTAACTTTTAAGAGTAATTCCATTGTTGCCATAAAGGGAGCATCATATCACATAAATTACTCAATCCCAACCTGGAATGCATGGACATGGCAGTTTGCCTACCGTGCCTCTGTCGGACATGTACATGTATTGGATACAAAGTATACATGGGACACAGTTGCATGCATGTCCCAACTGTTTTTTTATTATAAATTATCAGACACGACTACGACACAAGGTATGCCGAAAAAAGCAAGAAAAAAAAGAGAGAAAAAAAATATCTATAACTTTACATTTCCATTCTCCATTTTTAGTCTTCCTCATGCTACTTCGGTTACTCCCATGTTATGTCTCTTCATCTTTCTTAACTCTCTCTCATTATTTGTTTTAAAAAACTTATCTCTTTCTTTCTTTCTTTCTTTTAATTTTATTTTATTTTATTTTTTAAGAGTTGTGTTGCTATCTACCTCTTCTAAGTTCTAAATTTTAAGTAGCCAACTGTTAGCCACTTCCAAAAAAAGGGGGAAAAAATATCTATAACTTTACATTTCCATTCTTCATTTTCAGTCTTCCTCATGCTTCCTCAGTTACTCCCATATTATGTCTCTTCATCTTTCTTAACTCTCTCTCATTATTTGTTTTTAAAAAACTTATCTCTTTCTTTCTTTCTTTCTTTTTATTTTATTTTTTAAGAGTTGTGTTGCAGTCTACCTCTTCCAAGTTCTAAATTTTAAGTATCCAACTGTTAGCCACTTTCCATCTTCTCTCACTCAAGCGTCTCTTAATTTTTCTTTTTCTTTTTTTATACTTCTCTTCTCTCTCAATCAAGTGTCTTTTTTTTTTCTTTTTTCTTTTTTCAATTCACATATCACAATGACACTCACATAATGGACTTTAATATATTTGGGGACATGACCTTAAATTATTAAAGGGGGTAATATTTTAGATCTCTTGGACTTTAGTTAAATAAAATATTCATTATTTCACTTAAATTCATGTATGTTTAATATTATATGAAAAATAAATACTTAACCATATATACAAAGATAAATAAAAAATATTTAATAATTAATTAATATTCGTATCTTCGCCATACTCATGTCCTCCTTTTTCAAAAATTGCCTGTATTGCGGTTCCATATTTGTACCTGTATTGTGCCCGTATCTGTGCAGGTTCTTCCTAGATCCCAATAGACAAAATGTTGAAGCACAAGTGATATTGGCAAGGAGAACTGATGGCAAAGGGAACCTTTCAATATTAAAGGAGATAATAGAAAAAACTTCCATACTTTTTGGCAAATTGAAACTAAAGTGTTTGGAAAAAGTACAAAGTCCGCCCCTTCCCTCTCTTTTTACTCCTACAAGGTCTCAAGAATCAAATAGAGCATAGTTGGGAGCACTCATGTGACAATATCCTTCTATTTTTACCTTCCCATATATTATTCCCCCTTCAATGGATATTTTTGATTTTGCTCTCAACCCATTTCAAAATACAGCTGCCTATAGATTTGCGTCCACCTCATCTTTATACTAAAGAGATCCAGACTATGTTGAGGTGCGCAAAAAAAAAAAATCGTCATGACTGTGAGGAGTGAAACAGACTCTTCTCAGACCTAGGGCCCAAAGAGTCATTGGTCCAGGGGAAAGTATTTGGGCTTGGCCTTTGTGCTGAGAGGAATGCTAAAGGAGGTGAAAGTTGGACCACTATAAGTGTTTTACTGCGAATAGCCCATTACCAAGGAAAGGGGAATTTTTAACTTATCCGAGCCTTAAAGCACGAATAATTGGTGTGTGACCTCTAGAAGATATCAGTAACCACGGGAAACTCCTAGAAGGTGCAAGAAGGAGGAAGATCTGTGTCTCCGCGTTAATGAGGGGGTTCTTGCCTAACTTCTGCCGCATTAATGGCACATAAAACAGCCTGAACAATACACGTAACCCCCAGGACGTCAGAACCTGAAGATAAGAAGGTGAGGAAACCGATAAAGTAAGGGAAAATATCCCTACTACTCTGGGTGGAAGCAAAACAGCTGGAAGGGTAAGAATAGGGATTAAAGATATAAAAGGGAAGGAGGCCAAAAGAGAAGGGGATCCAGGGATAAAAAAAGAAAAAAGAAAGAAAGAAGGAATAGTCTTGTTTGAGAAAGAGAAAAAAAGTAGAGTGAAAAGAGCATTGTATGTAACACCATGGGAAAAATAGGGTTTTTCCCATTCACCTGTAAGCACTTTGTAGTTGTAGAATGAGTGATATAATAATTGAAGAGACCCATTGTTTATGTTTCCCATTATAAAGTGCCTTTTTCCCGCTTTTACATTTTTATTGTGTGGACTATCGTATACACTACCCGAGGGGTTTTCCACAGGAACCACTTTCTGTGTCCTTACAATGACAAACTGGATTAGGCGATCACAAAATGGAAAATGAGTAATGCCAGGGAAACAAAAAAATTTACCATCTTTTTCACAGTTAGACAAATTACAATTGAAATAACATCACTTTCACATAGTTTACCATTTATGCCATTTTAAAAACACTAATCACAAAGTTGTGAAATTTTTTGTGCTCCTAGACTTAATGAACAAAATTAATGACAGCAAGAACTTAAATATGCTTTTGCTGGTGTTGTATTATATAAGCATTGTAAAAGGACAATCAGAGCTATCCTTAACTTAAAGAAATGCATTTGCTGAAGAACTACAAATAGAAACTTGCAAAGATGGATGTAATAAATTATTATTAGAAGTGCTTATTTAGCTATTTATACATATTTACACGAATGGATCTATAATACATAGATATAATACAAAGAATGAAATGTTATATATCCTAAAAGAACTCTTCCTGTAAAGAATCAAAAAATGATACGGTATCATGTACTATTTTTGTCATACTTGGCCATGTATATTGCCTCAAAATCTCAATGCAAGAATCATTGTGAGTGTAGTTGCCATGTGTGCCAACTTAAGTTTTTCTTCAAAAATAGCGCTCCAACGAACCATTGTTGCCCCAAAAGGTGTCACAGCTGGTATTCAGAGGGCTCAAATTCAATAGATTTTCCAAAAAGTTTTGATCTTTCGATGAAGGGATTGGTTGCAGTGTAATCATGTGGAAGCATTCTGCATGAAATCACTAGATGGTATGAGAATGTGAATCATTGCACATACACTCAGGGACAGGAAACTTCGTGACGTCCCTTCCCGCTTTATTAGTCCTGAGCTCTGGCTGCCCTAAGGATTCATTGTGTAATTCCTTTATGATGCTGTTGAATTCTGCTTCTGGTAAAGAAGAGTTCAAAAAGTAAGGGGGCATCTGTCTTTTGTTTGGGGTTATATGCTTCTTGTGTTCTGCAAAGGCCCGGTGTCCCTGTATAATATATAAACAGCAAATTTCAGTCTCCATAAATGGAAGCATAAAACTTATGTTTGAGGTTCTAAATTTATAGATTTAAGATCATTAATGATCCATTAGGCTGCTTAAAATATGGACAAATAGAAAATAAATTTTGGATGTTTTTTAAGATTTCAAATTCAGGAAAACTTTCCTCCCACCTGCTCTGAAGGCACAGGCAGTATATATAGGTTCACATAGAGTCATAGACACATTCATGTTTGAACAAAAACTAAAATTAGGTAACTAGTGAGATACTAAATCAGTAACACGTCCAAAAATGGTGCCCGTGTTTTTTTTTTTTTTGACTCACACTATGATTAGCTTTTTACTCAAACCCTTTTTTCTTTGGACAAATAATTCAAACCATACATCCTATTTTCTCCAAAAAAATTATCCATTGGGTGGGAAAGAAAAGAAAATGACAAGCACCTTTCAATGTTGTAATTCAAATTGTAGAAACTTTTATTGCCTACTTTTTAGTCTTTCTCAAGGAAATTTATATGTTCTACAAAATTGATACAAATAATGCAGTATATACTATGGAAGATGGTGATGGTGATACCTGGATGGCATGGCCCATATTCCCTGCATGAGATGGCATGAAAACATCACTGTTCTCTGAGGCTATATAATCAATGGCAGCCATAAGAGATGCCCGATTTGCAAATGGTTCTAGTTCACCAGGCAAGGCAAGGTCTTCCTTATTATAAAAATAAGGAAACTCTTGGGTTAATGGTAGCAAGGCTTCTTTCCCACCCAATGGCTGCCCTCCAGCCCAGTATGTCCTCGCATTTTTTGGGGCTCCAAGAGCTTTAAGCAGCCTAAAACATTAAATGACAAAACAAAAAGAATTTCAGCCTATTAAAGAATTGTCAATTATAGAAAAAGGTAACCAGTTCAGCATATTGCGGCATTGCACTAGTGAAGGTTAAAAGTACAGGAGCACATATTAGACTTAGATTCTTACCTGGTTACCTCCAAGGCATTCAAGGGGCAGAGACCTGCAAGCTTCCGCTCATGGTAGGTCATTTTTGATTTTGCAGTTAGGAGCTCTGGACGTTGTTTCCTTTCATTGTTCACTATCTCATCGTACTCATGGCTCAAACTAGGAAGGCAACCAGTTCTAACCCATACATCTTTCTCCATCCTTAAATGAAGAGCAAGGTAGGGTCCCTTGCTTCACATCCTCTCTGCAAGCTTGTTACCAAGTTCCAAAATTGGTGGGGCAAACCTCAATGCATGAAAAGCAACCTGAAGTCAAACAAAGGAGGCAAAGGAATCAGCTAAATGCAGAACCTTAGCTAAATCAAAATGGCAAAGGTGGACTGAAATTCAGCCAAGTATTGATTAGCACAGGTACAAATTTGAAATTTGATAATATATGGATAGAAACAGATAAAATGTGCTATCAGTATGATTTAAGTAGGGACGTTTGAAAATAAGCAAATTTTTTACAATCTTACACGATCCTATCAGGTTTATTACTTTATGAATATGTGAGTGCTTTCAAAACATAATGTGAGGAAAAGATATACATACAGGTTCTAGGATAGTAGGATATGAGAAAATGAGACTGTAAATACCTTGCATTTAAGCTTCTGCAGATCAGAAGGAAGATCCATAGTAAGCCTTGAATCCAAGCTACGTAACAGCAGAACCCCTTCTCTGTTAAACTGCAGAGGCCAATAGAAATTGCATTAGCTAATCCTTTGGCCAATACAACTGAACAATTTCTATCTGAGAGAGAGAGAGAGAGTCATTAACAGATAAAATGAAAACAATTTAGTTGAATTGTTAAAAGAAATCGCATAAAAACTTTGCAATTCCACTAATTTGACACCTTCAGACTGCATAACCAAGGAAACAAAAAGTCATACGAACAAGATCATTGCAGTATTGCACTATAGCAATACGTAGGGTCCCGTTTGGTAATATTGTTTAAATACCACAACAAACACTTATGGCATTATAAATTGTAATCCATTCCCCAAGATATTTGCCCATAGTTTAGAACATTAGTACTGGTAGTACTAAAAAGTTATATTGCTATTTTTAGCATTACCATATACAAAAAGTGTGATACATTAGTGGGTAAAAATTTTACTTACTCAACTACAATGCACAGCCACAAAAAGTGTGATACCTTGGTGGAGGTATAGGTAAATATTTTTCCCAAAGCCTAAAAAATCAAAAGTTGAAAACCACAAGGGAAGAAAGTAAGTTAAATACCTTAACAATCTATACCCAGTTACCCACAATGAAAAAGAGATGCTTTAGTTTCATCCAAAGTCTCAATGGCAACCAAGATTCAGGAGGTGGTGGCAACCAGATTTCTAGAGAGAGGTGGCAGCGGTGGCTAAGGTTTGGGTTTGGAAGAGAGAGTTAACCGTGAAAAGATATGGGCTGCGAAAATGTTTGATGTGTGTGTGGGGGGTTTTGTCTATGAACTAATGACCTAAAGACTAAAGCCCAAGCCCAACATTCATGTAGAAGAAATTTGATAAATTGTCTCTATAAGTTATAAGTTTTGGTTTCTTGATTTTTTTGTTGTCATAATTGTTTATATGAGATTAAAGGTTTCATTACTGGTTTTTAATATGCTTTAAAAATGTGGTTTTGATGTGAATAAAGTCTCAAAGCATTTGGGTTAATATTAAAACTATAGCGATTTTCTTTTGGGATCTTAAAAATGTCATGGACAAATTTGAGTCAACTGCAATGCGTGATTTTTAATAAATTTTAGGAAAATTAGTTTGAGCTGAATTTTTGATAATATATACTGCACATATAAGAGTTTATCCTTATTTAATTTCAAGTTGATCGGATAACTTTTCATGGACCAAACGATTTTTACAAAATGGCTGACTTACTGTGTAGTGAATCTAAAAGTATGACGCATATGTTGGGATCTTGTGAAATTTACATGAAACCTTTGTTGAATGGATTGGCTTGTAAATTCATGTGTTTCCTTCAACATGTGTTTTACTTGGTCAATTTTGATAATTGTTTGGTTTAATCATTTGGTGCTCAAAAGGGTAACTCATGAGATATGTTACCTCTATTTTGATGTGATGTGTCTTATGTTGTGTTTATATATGCACATTTGCTTGAAATAGAGAATTAAAATGCTTTAGTTTTGTGTTGTGGCACTATGAGTTCTTGTATGCTTGTTTGGTTCCCGCTTGGGAAGGGGTGCTTGTCTTAGGACTGACAAGCTAGGCTTTAGGGCCTTTGGTTTTATTTTAGGGGATTGTTTTGATTTATGGAGATAAATGTGATGGTCCTTGTTATTGATAGGCTTAATCATTGGGTTTCTAGGTTCTGATATTCTTGGTGATAGACCTAGTGATTGGATTAGTCGATTATGTGATGCTCAGTTGAGGTAAAATTGGTTGGCCTTCCGAAGTAAGTAGTTTTTAATGGGATTTTTTATGTGTGGAAAATAATCATGTTTCATAAACGTGTTTTTGGGTTAGACACGTTTTTGGAAACTACTTATGAAAACTATATATTTTCCTAAAAACTATTGTGTCGTAAGCTTAAATGTCCATTGGCACTAGGACGCTCATTTATTTGGTTAGCTTTTACAGTGGCAGAGCCATATTGGGACCCAAGGGGGCCTTGCCCCCCCCCCCCCCCCCCCAAAAATATTTGAAAAAATTAGTAAATATAAAGTAGAGTTATTTTAACAAAGAAAACATTTATATAAAATAAAAATAAAAAACGACTTTCATTGGGAGGATATACACACGAGGAGGAATTGCTAATAAATTTGTTATCTACTTTTTTTTTTTCCAAATATATTTTGTTTTAATTTATTTTTTTGGATAAATATCAAATTTTTGGATTAAAAAAAGAAGAAGCTAATAACAAAATGATTTTCATGGTATAACAGAAAAAAAAAATTTGTAATTAACTTTAACAACTTGATTTTTATGGTATTTGATTTTAAATAAATTCCTTCATTTTTTGCTTATATCAACTTCATCACAACTTTCATTGGGAGGATATACACATGGGGAGGAATTGATAATAAATTTTTATCTACTTTTTTCAAAATATATATTTTTTAATTTAATTTTTTTGGATAAATATCAAATTTTTGGATAAAAAAAAGCTAATAACCTTAATTAAGATGATTTTTATGGTATAACAAAAAATAGAAATTTGTAATTAACGTTAACAACTTGATTTTTAAGGTATTGGATTTTAATTTTGATTTTTTCTTTTTTTGCTTATATCAATTGTGGGGCCTGAGAACTTGGCAACCCCGGCCCACTTTATATCCGGCTCAAGGCCCATGCTGAGGAGGTAGGAACGTCCGAGGATGAAGTGTGAAAGTCTGAGTTGCTAGGAGCCTTGTCGAGGATAACCCTGCCCTCGGCCAATCGAGACCAACACTAAGCGGAGGAGCAAGTCTAGGATAAACTATCACCTCTACACTAAATGCGCTCACCTAACCCTTTGGCCGCACAAATGGAGATGTGACCTCTGAACAGGGCAGCCTTGGTTGCTGTAACTCACATGAGTGCTGGTAAAGCGGCTGATAGGACGGGCGGTCAGAAGGGAGGGGCATGAATGATCAACAAGTGGAAGAGAAAGATCGTGAAGAAAGGACTATATAAGGGGAAGAAACAAATCAGCTAAGGGGGTCTTTTTCCCTGGACGATCCCTAGGAGGGAGAGGGGAGAGAGACGACTATCAAGCTCCTCGGACCGGTGCTGAGAGAGACTTTGGAAGATAATCTTGGTTCGCTTGCCTTCTACGATGGTGAATGCTACATTGGGCGTTGTCCGCATGCTAGGGCCTAGTTCTTGAACCCACTCTCTACAAATTCATTTTATTGGGCTAACTGGGCTTGAGTCCACTCTCTCAACAGTAGAAGTCCTCAAACCCAGTCCCTACATCAATTTTTTCACAACTTAAAATTATTGTTTCAAATAGAAACAACTTCTTATCAAATTTTTTTTTTGTTGAAGTTTACCGTGGTTGAAATTTTGTTTAAAGTAAAATGTTACTTTGTTTTAAAAAAATAGAGTAAAAGATTACTTTATTTTTATTATCAATTTTATTTTATTTAAAATATATTTTTTTTCATTAATTTACACATGATTTTTAATTAAGCTGTACATCGCATGGGCATAATACTAGTATTTATGTACAATTACACTAGTTTAGTGGTAAGACACACCTGTGATAATATTTTGCCCAAGTTCGAACCATAGCAAGAGCTTTTTTATTACTATCTCTACACTAGATATTAAATATTAATTGGTACAAATTATATCAAGAAAGTTTTGGGTATCCTAGCGGCAAGGACACGCGCATTTCCACCAGTCAGCCCATGTTCGGAGGGTATTTTAGTCATTTTCTAGGTTTCAGGAGTGTTTCGAGAGTATTTCAATCATTTTTTAGGTTTTGGAGGATATTTCGGTCATTTTAAGGCTTTTGGTGTATTTTGGACATTTTTATGTTTAGAGGGTATTTTGGCACTTTTTTAGGTTTTGGGGGGTGTTTTGATCATATTTTAGTTTTTGGGGGTATTTCGGGCATTTTTTAAGTTTAGGGGGCATCTTGGTCTTTTTATAGGCTTAGGGGGTATTTTGGTCATTTTATTAGTTTAGAGGGTATATTTTGGTCATTCTTTTTGCCGCCTTGTTTTTTTTTTTTTTTTTTTTAAATCACGTTTTATGTGGTTGTAATTTGAAGGGTGTATCGGTTATTTTTTATTAATACATATTAATAACAACATCATTTTAAGTTTTACTAAAATAATTTTAAAATAAATTAATCAAGAAATATATATATATATATATATATATATATACTCCGTATATATTTTCATAAACTATATGTATATGTAAGCCTAACTTGAATAAAAAAATAACAAATAAAAAAATAATTTATTGTAGACCTATATATACTAATATATAGAACCAAACCCAAACCGACGGATATATATTTTTGTAGGTTAAATACATTATATAAATGTATGTTGCCTTAGGGGTAAGCAGGTGTGTTTTTCAAGTTTCTGGTCTAAACAACAGTTTTTAATTTTTTTGAAAATATATATGGGTAAAAAAGTGATTAAAAATACGTGTCTAATATCGTTTAAAAACTGAAATTATTAGGCTAAAATGATGTACCAAACAGTCAAAAAAATCTAAAACTAAAACCCTAGCTTCTCTTTCTCATTCAGCCGCCCCGTCCTCTCTCTCTCCTCACACACAGCTTCCATCACTCCCTCACCCTAACCCTCAATCTCTCTGTCACTCACGCAGCCACGCACAAGTGCACGCAGCCACGCCTCGGCCTCACTCTGACTGTCACTCACACAGTCACTCACTCACTCTCAAGCACGCAGCCACTCCGCGGCCAAGCTCATAGAAAAGCAAGGTGTTTCATACTCCTTTCAATACTACTCGTCTTGCAAATATAAAACTCTGTAAGCTTTGAGTTTCAAAGTGCATCATTGATGGTGTTCTTTAAATCTTGTTGATGTTGACTAGCTTTCTTAATCTATTGGTTAGATTATTACTTTTCTGGGTTTTTCAGCTTCTGGGTTTTTTTTTTTGACCGGTTGATTGTTTATTGGATGACCCAGTTTTGTGCTTCATGTTTATTTTCATATGAATCTTTATTTGGTCTTGAAGTAAGGCCAGTTCCATAGGATCTTATTAGTTATCAACTGGGAAATGAAAACTGTATCTGTATATGTGTCATTGTTCTTGAATTCTTGTGATGATGATAAGTGAAAGTAAGCACAAAGATTCGATGTAGATACAATAAATATGTAAGTAGGAACTTGCAATTTAAGCTGCTTTTGTAATTTCTTAGCTTTTTTAATTTGTTGGTTTGTGGAGGATAAGACATTTTGTAATGGTGATTTCTAGACTCATGAACAAAAGGGGTTATCCCATATTTGACTCATTATTATTATTATTTTTTTTGAACTTTTGTTTTTGTGTAATTGTCTTAGGTGATAGGCTATTATGAAAGCTCACATAAAGCCACCCAAAAAAAAAAAAAAAAAAAACTAAATTGAAAATGTATTAGAGCCTAGACTTAACCGAAAATAGCATACAACATTTGATTGGGCTTCAATTTTTATTTATTTTTTGGTTGGGCCAGATTTGGGCCCAAGCTGCTAAACGGGGCCTGCGGGGCTGGTCTGGGCCCCGGGGAAAAATCCAATTAATAATCGGGCCTGGTCCAGGTTGCGGGTCGGGTCCGGGTATGCAAAAACCTGGCCCGAACCCAGCCCATTGCCATTCCTTTATTATCTGATTTTCATTTTGTGGTTAGTTATGAACTTGTCTTTAATACTAAAAATGCATTTCTTTGGTGCAGTTGGCGTCGCCACATTTTCCTTATCCAAGAAACTTGCAGTTTGAATGAGAAGGAACTGCAAACAGCTGTATCAAAGCTTGTTTTTCAGTTCATGAATGATAAACAGCACAAAGTTTCACATCCTGTAAAGGTAAAAGTTTAAACCTATTAACGGTGCAAATACTGTAGTAATTTATGGAGCAAATTATGAAGTAAATGTGAAGCATGACTATTTATCTCATTAAAACCAAAGGAACTACTGACCCTGTCTTTCTTTTCACTCACCGTATTCCAAGGTTTGAATCCACTCTTTTGGATCAATATTCAAATTATGTTTGTCTTTCTTAGAAATTATTGAGGGTGAATAAAGAAAAAAGATATCAAGTTTATATTAAAGGAATTTAAGAAGGGAAATTTCATTCAATAATTTTCTCAAAAAGCTGCTGTTACAACTTAAGCAAACCCTTAAATAAAACAATATAATCTTACCCTAGCAAAGACGGCAACCAGTAATTCTGATATAAGCTAATGGTTCTAGTAGTTTCATGCTTACGTGACTAATTAAAAAGTGAGGAAACCTTTGTTAGGTTTTTGGGTTGCTGTGTGGGTTCTTTTCCTATAACTTACCTGGGTTTTCCCCTTGGTTCACCTTTTAAGACTAGATCTGCTCGAGATGTTATAGTAGTAGAGCAAATGGAAAGGAGGCTGGTTGGGTGGAAAAAATTGTATTTTTTGAAAGGTGTTATGTCACTTTGATCAAAAGCTCTCTTTCAAGTTTATCCACCTACTTTATGTCTATCTTTCATGTTCTTATAGGGGTTGCTATAAAATTAGAGAAGTCGCAAAGGGATATTTCTTGGATGAAAGGAAGTTCTTCATTTGGTGAATTTGACTGTCCTATTCAATCTGGTGGTTTAGGAATTCAAAGGCTCGATATTGTTAATCAATTTCTTTTATGGATATGGCTTTGATCATGTGCCATGGAAAGGGAAAATCTTTGGAGAAGGGAAAATCTGTGGGGGCTAAATAATTTGGAGAGTTGGTGGGTCAATTGTTTTCTGCTAAGGTTAGGGGTTCTCAAGCTGTGTGTATGGAAGCACATCAGAAATGGTTTAAATGAAATGTGAAATTCTTAGTTGGAGATGTTAGTCAGCAGTCACATATTTTTCTGGCATTATGTGGGGTGTGGCGATGAACTTCTCAGAATCCTTTTTTCTGAGCTATAAGAAAATGCAACCAACAAACAAGCCTCTATTGACAAGTACATGTACAGACACAGCAATGCTATCCATTGGTGCCCTTCCATGAAAATGCATATGACATGCATACAAACAAATCTATTTTCATCAAATATTACTTGCTATTAATTAATGTTTAGATTCCATTACTTTTGTTCATTGATGAATATTATTGTTTTATTTGTTAGAATATTCATAAGTGAATGGCGTGGTTAGTCAAGTGTTGACATCTCACGTAGAATACTAATAATAAGAGTAAATTATTAACTAGCTAATAAACTTGTGTCGCCAGCTTCATAGCTCATTCCATGGTCTTCATCTATCACTAATGGGAATATGGCAAATCTATCATGAAATTGGACATTCCTTTAGAACGAAGGACCTTTTTCCTTTTTCTTATTTTGTTCTAAGGAGGGTGGAGGGATATAATATAAAGAGAGGAGAGTAAGACATGCATTTCATTTGTAAAAGATGTAAAAGTTTTAAAAAGTTGTACATAAACTAAATAAATTGAATAATATGAAAACAAGTTTCCGCATACATATTTTTATATGTCTTTGCCTAGCAGACTAAAGCTTTTTATTTAAAATTTTAATTTTTTAAATGCATTCTCACATTTTTTTTATCAACATGGATTGGTCGATCCTAGTATGCAAAAAATGCAATATATATACATTTTACACACATATATGATCTAGTTTTTTCAAATTATGGCATTTACTTTATAAAAATTGTTTTTTTTATAACTAAACATGTATGTTGAATCTGGTTGGTTCTTCCTAGTTTTCAATCCTAGGAAAAAAAAAGTATGACCCACTAAAACCTGAAATGGTTCTCTCTTTTTACTTCTTTATTTCTTTCTATTATTTTCTATTTACTTTTTTTGGATTTTTAACCCATTTTACCTTTTAGCATCATAACAAAACATGCATGTTGAATCCGGTTGGTTCTTCCTAGTTTTCAATTCTAGGAAAAGAAAAGAAAAAAGTATGACCCACTAAAACCTGAAATTCGGTTTTCTCTTCTTTTACTTTATCTCTTTCTGTTATTTTCTATTTACCTTTTTGGCTCTTAAACTTCTTTTTTTTCCAAATTCAAATGATTATTTAGATGTATCTTTTTCCACATAATTTTTACCAGTCACGTGCTTTATTATCTACAAAACTTAATTTTTTATATAATTATTTAAATAACTTAATAAAACATATGATTAAAATACATATATAATGGAAGATTTCTTCAAACTAATTTGAATAAAATTTTTGCTCAACTAACCCTTACCAACACTAGTGATGAATTATTTATTATTTCAATTTAAGGAAAAAGAATAAAAATAAGATTCCTGCAAAGTTCAAATACTTCTGATAAAAAATACTTATTTGATTGTAAATTTGATCTTATGGTTAAATGGATATACAGTGAAAACAATGTAATCTTTTAAGGACAATCAAATTCAACCATCATATGATTTATTGACTAATGAAATTATATGGTCAAATTTAATTAAATAACCTAAAATAAAATATGTATCAAATTGTATCTAATTTTATTGACTAATGCTTTAAAACCTTTCATTTATATGTTTGTTTGTTTTTCTTTTGGAGTGATGCATTAAAACTTTCAAGAGACAATAGGAGAAAAATTGTGAAAAGAAATGATGCAAACATAAGAAAGTAACAGTTTAGGGTAAAAATGAAGCTAGCTAATTTCTTTTTGCACATCTTCTCAGCCACCAAAATAGCCATAGTTTCCAACTTTTCAAAGCAAGCTAAGGAAAGTTCCTTTAATTATAAATGGCACAAATATCACATCCACCACCAACGCTACAAGTACATAATATATACCTATAATTGCTCTTATTATATTATATCATGCCATTAAAAACCTTTTTTCTTTAATCAACAAGTACATATATTTGATCATTGTGCTTTGTGTATATATAAGTACTATAGCCGACCCATCTTTATGAGACATATAAAATTGCATGTTTCCTTAATCAATGTCTAGTATTATTAAAGATCATGGAAGATAATAAAGCTAACTTGTCTTTTGTTCTATTGGAAATAATTATTCAGTGAATCAAGGGCTGGTTACATTGGCATTCTTTGGAGTTGGAGTGAACTTGGTTTTGTTTTTGACAAGGGTGATGAGTCAAGATAATGCTGATGCAGCTAACAATGTAAGCAAATGGACAGGAACGGTCTATCTTTTCTCTCTAGTTGGTGCCTTCCTTAGCGATTCTTACTGGGGAAGGTACAAGACTTGCGCCATATTCCAAGCCATCTTGCTCCATCTAATTGGAATTTTGAATTTTCGTTTGTGCTTTGATTCTGAGAATTTCCTTTTCATTTAGCCTAAAACACACACTAATTTGCTTCTTCACGCAGATCTCAATTATTACAAAACACACATTCAAAATTTCAAATGTTATTTGTTTATTTTTAGTACTAGATTGCAACTAAGACATGGTTTTTTTAGATTTTGAATTATGGTTTAGAATGAATTCTGATGAGGTGAATTCTGAGGGATTACATTTTTTTTTTTTTTTTTGGGTGAGAAATCGTGTTTGGCAATTGGTGGTGTTGAAATTTGTACTGAAAAGTAATTATTTTGAATGGAATTGCGTTATCTAGGTTGTTTATGAAATCGGCAATCCATATAAATATATTAGCTGATTAAATAATTTCAAATGGGTTTCTCTTTAATTAAGAAATGGTTTACTACTTTTCCTATTAGTCTGTTGACGATCCATAGCGGAGCTGACCCCATGGTTTTGGGAATAAGGCTTTGTTGTTGTAATTACGTGCATTTGTTAAAAAAGTTAAAACAAATTTGGATAGATGTATGTCTTGTGGAGTTCAATTTTTATTTAACACGGTTGAATTGGTCTGGCAGGTGTCCTGCTTGCAGGAATTATAAGATATGATATGCTAAAATTTGTGATCGATAATTCATAATGAGACGCTGTATTATTATTTGTTGTTGTGTTGATTGAAAATAAATTTGTGCAGCCCCATTATGAAAGAGTTGCAAGGCTTTTTAATGGACCTGATGCAGTGCATCCTGGATCATATTGATGACGAGAGTGGACTGTGCATTGAAGGTATTTATGCTGCCACTTTTCTTGATTACTTTCTTCGCAAGGTGTCATATTTTATTATTTTTTATGCGTGGGAAATGGGAATTACTTTCTTGATATTTTATTTCTGTGGAACATATTAGTGCCTTTTTCCTCTCTTGAGAATGACTACTGAATTTTTGGAAGACACAATCATAGAAATCTTCCATCTCTAAGTAAACCCTTGATATATTTTATTATGTATCTAAGTATCCCATAATTTCTTCAGAGTTGGAACTGATCCTGCCCATCTTCAATTTCATGTCACCTTGAAATCCTATAAATTGCAAGTATGAATTATACAATTATACTATTGTTTGATTGCTAGAGAAACAATAGAATATTTTCTTTTGTTGCTCTGACCAGGAAATGGGTTTAATTCTTTTTGTGCCCATTGTCAGTTTTGTACTTATCTCCTTTTCAAATCCAATTACCGACATTATTGTGGTTATTGGATTTTATTGTGTTTTTCTCCACATTGGAATTGAACTTGCTTCAACCAATTTTTGGCTTGTTTGAGTATTTATAATTTCAAAGTAGTTAATCAATACTATTTGGCTCTAGTGACTTAAGACCATGGTTGTTGTATAGAAAGGGTCTTTTGACTACATTTCCTCTTCATTTTGTAGATTTATATACATGACTGCAGTTGATGTACTTGGAAAGGCGAATAGACCTGTGGAGGCACTCAATGTCTTAAATTCAATGCAGGTATTATACATTTATTTTTATTGCATATAGCATGCTTTTTGCTTGTGCACTACACCTTGCTAAGAGGAAAGAGAAAGCTTTGAGAGTAAATACAATTCTTTTATTTATTTTTGTTTTATTTCTCTCCAGCAACAAGTGTCTACATATCTTGAGTAATTGGGAAGTAGGACCTTGAGTTGGAACCAGATATCATGGTTTACAATGCGGTGAGTAATACTTGATTGAATTCAATCTGCAAAAGATAATGGTCTATATTTGCTTCACTGGTGTATACCTGCATGATTGGATAGTTTCTATACTTGTTACATGACATACTTTTAAAGATAGAAATTATAAATTATAATCATTTTAGAAATGGTTAAATCTGTGAGCTGCAACTAAAGTATGACAGAATTCTTGAAATTGTCAGATGGTAATTTTATTTCCTTGATTCTACACTTTCTAATGTGTAAGTGATTTTTTTTTTCTTTTTTTTTGGGATAAGTAATCGATTTTGTTGAATCATAATATAAAGGCATAGGCATAGCCCAAGTTTATTTTATTTTATTTTTTTAATTTTTTAATTTTATAGATAAAATAAATGATAATATATTGAGGCATAGCCCAAGTTTATAGGGTGTATGTTAAAGTTATACCCACAATTAAATTCTAAAAGTGCAATGATCCATTTGATCTAAGAGAGTAGAAAAAGACAACCAGCTTTTGGTATTGTTGTAGGAAGTAGAGATTAGGTAGAGTTTTGAGATAAAGAGCTTTATCTGAAAAGACTTTTGGTATTGTTTGATTTGCTCTTCTTTTATTAGGGAGGAAAAGCTTTTATTTTTGGCGTGGGGATATCCTTGGTCAAGGTTAATATGACATATTTGCATTCTTTTTATTGCACGGATGTTTAAATTTGCCTATATGTATCTTTTCTCTTTTCTTGAGTTTAAAGATTCCTTGATTTTTGAAATTTCCAGTCTAAGGTGGTACTCTCTTCATACTCATGGATCAACCCCTTAGCATTGCCTAAACGAATTTCTTTAGTTATAAAATAGTTTTACCCAAATATCTCACTTATATGATTTATATGTCTCTCCATTACAGGTCCTAAACGCCTGTGTCCAGGAGAAAAAATGGGAAGGAGCATTCTGGGTTTTGCAGCAATTAAAGCAACAAGGCCAAAAGCCCTCTTTTGCAACATATGGACTTATCATGGAGGTAATAGTTGCCATTAGTTGCTTTCTTGTGGTCCGTTCTTTAACTATTTAAGTAACACTTTAATGGCATGGTACTTAATTTACTTATTTCTTGTGAAAATTGTTTTTTAAAATACGAAGATGATTGTGGTTTTTCAATTGATTTCCTGATATGCATGAATATGTATCCTTCTAGCATGCAATTTTTGCAGTTGCCATGTGGGATATTTTTTTTCTTGTAGCGTTTAGTTATTATACAAAAGAAATGTGTGGAATTGCTTGCTATTGGCCCAAAACTATATAAATGTTGTTGAGCTAGCTTTTCCATCCAAATGAAAGTGACCATTTTCACATCCTATACAATCCTATTTTACTTATATAGTTATGTGCTCCATTTGATATCTTATTTTGGAGCTCAAACATAATTTGACACCATGATAGTTTGTAGACAGGCATTTGCCATTTGCCCAAAAAAAAAAAAAAAAAAAAAACTATAGTCGTGTTTTTAAAACACGGCTATAGCCGTCCCCTATAGCCGCTTTTTATAAATGCGGCTAGAGTATGTCCTTTAGCCACATTTCTAAAAATGCGGCGATTGGTCCTCGCCTATAGTTACGGGTTTTAGGCCACAACTGAAAACACGGCTATAAGGTTCAATCACAACCTGCACCAAAAACTGTGTCTTGGTTTGATGATAAAGAACTATCATAAGGAGTGAATGTCATAAGTTGAGACTCTTTCAAAAAAAAAAAAAAAAAAATTCACACAAAAATTCAAATAAATGTTTTGCTAGTTCATAACGACAATTTCCAAAATTAAATTATATTTAAGTGCCCCAGAAATGAAAAATTACAAGATTATGCCAATGTCAAATAAAATAAAAATATGTTAATTGCTAATGACAATTTCTTGGAAAACTACTAAAAAAATATTTGGATTGTTATTGTCAAACAAAATAACAATCTTCAATTTTCAAAATTAAAGTCTATTTAGGTGTCCTAGAAATGAAAATTTTCAACAGTTTAAAAAGCTAGTTGAGTCTTGACATGTTGAATGATCTCCTCCTCCTTGCGCAACAAGACCAATAGTTGCTGAAAGAACTCTAGCTTTTGGTTAGATTCTTTGTCATTTAACATCTTTGTAAAAATATTAATTTTATCCATTTGTGTTTCCATGCATTTGGATAAGTCTTTCAGCGAGTCCCCAATACTCTTATCATCTAACACAGTTGAAGCAGAAGGAATTGAGCGGGTGTCAAGGGTTGGGAAAGAATTTTTCAATTCTTTTCGAATTCGTCTGTTTTTCGAAATGTCAACATCTAGGAAGCCCATCAAATTTTCCAAATAGTTGAGAGTTGAGAGATGTTAGTTTCCATCCCCTTAAATGTGGTGTCCCATGATTTTAACAATTTCATCTCTATTTTTTTTTTTTTTTTTTTCGTTTTTTAGCCTTAGTCTTATTGGGTTGCCAGTCCACAAGAACATCCTCATTAACATCTCTGTAACTAGAACTTCCACCAGCCCCATTGTCATTAGCATCATGGTCTCTCGGAATCTGAAACATAAAAAAAATGTTATTTATTTATTTATTTTTCAAATAAACATAATTGAGTTCAAAAATAAAATTCAAATGCCAATGGACTTTCTCAAATATTTACAGAGTCAACTCGGTCCTAGTGCCAATGGACAGGCAAATGAGGGTACTTAGTCACAACCATCCACTGAGTTAATTTAGGTAAATCTATAGTTTCAAGTTTCCTTTGCATTTGAACTTTATTTTTGAACTCAATTGTGTTTATTTGAAAAAAATAAATAAATAAAATTTTTTGGGTGTTTCAAATTTTGAGAGACCGTGATGCTAATGACAATGGGTTGGGTGGGAGTTCTAGTGACAGAGATGTTAATGAGGATGTTCCTGTGGGGTGGCAACCCAATAAGGCTAAGGCTAGGAAAAGAAAAGAAAAAAAACGAAAGTTATTTAGATATGAAATTGTTAAAATCATGGGATACCACATTTAAGGGGATGGAAACTAACTTCTCTCAGCTCTCAACTATTTGGAAAATTTGATGGGCTCCCTAGATGTTGACATTTCGAAAAACAGACGAATTCGAGAAGAATTGAAAAATTCTTTCCCTGGTCTCAACATCCGCTCAATTCCTTCTACTCCAACTGTGTTAGATGATAAGACTCTTGGAGACTCGTTGAAAGACTTATCCAAATGCGTGGAAACCCAAATGGATAAAGTTAATATTCTTACGAAGATGTTAAATGACAAGGAATCTAACCAAAAGCTGGAGTTGTTTCAGCAACTATTGATCTTGTTGCGCAAGGAGGAGGAGATCATTCAACATGTCAAGACTCAACTAGCTTTTTTAAATTGTTTGAAATTTTCATTTCTAGGACATCTAAATAGACTTTAATTTGGTAAATTGTCAATTGTTATTTTGTTTGACAAGGACAGTCCAGATATTTTTTTAGCAATTTTTTAAGAAATTGTCGTTAGCAGTTAACAAAATTTTATTTTATTTGACATTGGCATAATAGTGTAGTTTTTATTTTTCGGCACTTAAATATAATTTAATTTTGGAAATTGTCGTTATGAACTAGCAAAATATTTATTTGAATTTTTTTGTGGCTTTTTTTTTTTTTTAAAGAGTTTTCAACCTATGACATCTGCTCTTGATGATAGCTTTTTATTATCAAACCAAGACACCAGTCAGTTTTTGTTATAAGTGGTGATTGAACCCTGTAGTCGCTTTATACAAACATGGTTAGAATATGTCCTATAGCCACGTTTCTAAAAATATGGCCATTGGTCCTAGCTTTTAGCCGCATTTGTAAAAACGCGGCTATAGACCCCTCAGGCCAATAGTCATGGGTTTTAGGCCACAGCTGAAAACGCGGCTATAGGCCGAATTGGGTTAGACACGTTTTTGGAAACTACTTATGGAAACTATATTTTCCTAAAAACTATTGTGTCATAACCTTAAATGTCCATTGGCACTAGGACCCTCATTTATTTGAGTTGACTCAATGAGCATTTGAGAAAGTCCATTGGCACTACTAAGACCCTCATTTCTCTAAGTTGACTCTGTGAGTATTTGAGAAAGTCCATTGACACTTGGAGTATTTGAAAAGGTTGAGATTGAGGAACCCCACCAGTACCATTAGTGTCAATATTCTGCATTTAACAACCAAAGAGAAGGTAGAAGAATTAGAAAATGTTATTTATGTATTTTTTGTTATTATTATTATTATTATTATTTTGATAAGTGAAACAGAATTTGACAAGCTAAATGAACCCCCACAAAACAAATTTTAGATTACATTGTAGAATAGGATTTAATTCCTTCTTGTGGTTTAAAGCATTCAAAATAGACCTCAAATTCTAATGATAAATGCTCATCTATTATTGAGACTTTGTTATTGATAAGAATTCATAGCTATACAAACCCCCACACACACATGATGATCATAAGGTCAAAATGTTATTAAGAAACTTTGTTGGTCCATTTTGTATAGTCCAAGCTCAAATAAGCTTCCTTGCTTTTTAAGAGCTTGTTGTGACAATGAGTTGAAATATAAAGTTAAAAAATTTTAGATGCAATGGAAACTTAAGCATAGATTTACTTGAGTGGAATCAGTGTGTGCTGCTCTACTCCGCTTAGTAGCCCTATGAACCATACTATCAGTCTCAATATTCTGCCTTTAACAACTAAAAAGAAAGTAGTAGAATTAGAACTCATTATTATTATTATTATTATTATTATTTTTTGTTGGATGGAACTCATGTTACCTCTAATAAAGAGAAACCAAATTTGACAAATCCACAAAACAAGTATTAAACAACATGGTAGAACATGATTTAACTCTTGAGCTAAAACATTCAAAATAAAAATCTGAGTAAAAACCCTCACATATGAGGCTTGTGATAAAAAGTCATAGTTATACAAATACACATATAGGTGATCATAAGGTGATGCTTAAATCAAGTTCAAATAGCACGTTTAATATTAAGTTCAAAATTTTAAATGCAAAGAAAACTCAAAAGTATAGATTACCTCAGTGTGTGTTTGAGGTGAAGGTAATTGAATTTGCCTAGTAACCCTTCTATTATCAACTCCGTCAGCTGATCTAAATAAGTCTAAAGTTTCATCATATTGCCACTCAGTGATATTGGATTCCCTAACCTTGCCTTCAATCTCATTCACCAGTTTTTTGAGACAATCCTCACTATTCTTGCGATTCTTGAAAAATGAATCACTTAGCAATTGTTCGGCCATGGGCTTGGTTTTAGGATTTGTTCTCAAGCAACTCATCACTATTCCACAGAATTCGTCGGACAATCTTTTCGGATTCGTAATATAATTCTCATACCCATATAGTAACCCAATCCTTTCTTTATTTTGTTCTAGCAAAGGCTCTGACTTAGGGAGGGAAGTTAGAGGAGGACCACCATGGAATGATTCTAATGCGCAAATTCCAAAATTCCATATATCAGCCGCCTTAACTTTGTCGTTATTACATTCTAGTGGATCACGTTTTGGTGCAATCCAATATGGCATTGAGTCTTTGCCTTTTACGTACTTGGAACTTGAGTTCGAGGTACCAAAGTCAAAGATTTTAACTGATTCATTCGAGTCTATCAAAATATTAGATGGCTTCAAGTTTCCGTGAAATTTATCACGTTCATGAAGAGAGGACAAAGCCGTTAAGAGTTGTTTTCAAAGTAATGGCAATCTGTCACTCGTTTAACCCATGAGGCAAATAATATTTTATTGATCTTAAAGAATACATGAATGGCAATACCACTCAAATACAATCATTAGATGATTATATCTATAGAAACATTTGGCAGTAAGGACGTTTTCGTGTGAGATTCTCCTTGCAGCATATAAAACACTCTTGAAATTTGAACCCTTTTTTTTTTTTTTTTGAAGATTCTTTTTCAAAAACTGCTATATTTTCTTCTTCTCTACCATGGCTGATTGAGAGGTCCGATACCTATCAACTTCTCATTCCTACGAATTGATGGGTAGAATTTCTAGCAATGCTAGTTCTACTGTTTACAAGTCCAAGTATTTGAACACTAAGGTGGCAATCAAAATAATTCATCTTGAAAAACCGGGCTCAAATTTCGAGTGTTTTACGTGCTACAAGGAAGATCTCACACGGAAACATCCTTATTGCCAAATGTTTCTATAGATATAATGATCTAATGATTTTTTTTGGGTGGTATTGTCATTCATGTATTCTTTAAGATCGATAAAATATTATTTGCTTTATGGGTCAAATGAGTGATAGATTGCCATTACTTTGAAACCAACTCTCACGGCATTGTCTTTTCTTCACGAACGTGATAAATTTCACGGAAACTTGAAGCCATCTAATATTTTGATAGACTCGAATGGATCAGTTAAAATCTCTGACTTTGGTACCTTGAACTCAAGTTCTAAGTATGTAAAAGGCAAAGACTCAATGCCATATTGGATTGCACCAAAACGTGATCCACTAGAATGTAATAACGACAAAGTTAAGGCGGCTGATATATGGAATTTTGGAATTTGCGCATTAGAATCATTCTATGGTGGTCCTCCTCTAACTTCCCTCCCTAAGTCAGAGCCTTTGCTAGAACAAAATAAAGAAAGGATTGGGTTACTATGTGGGTATGAGAATTATATTACGAATCCGAAAAGATTGTCCGACGAATTCTGTGGAATAGTGATGAGTTTCTTGAGAACAAATCCTAAAACCAAGCCCATGGCCGAACAATTGCTAAGTGATTCATTTTTCAAGAATTGTAGGAATAGCTCATTGCTCAAAAAACTGGTGAATAAGGTTGAAGGCAAGGTTAGGGAATCCAATATTACTAAGTGGCAATATGATGAAACATTACACTTATTTAGATCAGCTGATGGAGTTGATAATAGAAGGGTTACGAGGCAGATTTGAGTACCTTCGTCTCAAACACACTGAGGTAATCTATACTTTTGAGTTTTCTTTGCATTTAAAGTTTTGAACTTAATATTAAACGTGCTATTTGAACTTGATTTATAATACAATGGAGCATGACCTTATGATCACCTGTATGTGTATTTGTATAGCTATGACTTTTTATCACAAGTCTCAAATTATATGTGAGGGTTTTTACTCAGATTTATATTTTGAATGCTTCAGCTCAAGAGTTAAATCCTATTCTATCATGTTGTTTAATACTTCTTTTGTGGGTTTGTCAAATTTGGTTTCTCTTTATTAGAGGTAACATGAATTCCATCCAACAAAAAAGGAAAGAAAATAATAATGATGAGTTCTAATTCTGCTACTTTCTTTTTGGTTGTTAAATGCAGAATATTGAGATTGATAGTATGGTTCATAGGGCTACTAAGTGGAGTAGCAGCACACACTAATTCCACTCAGGTAAATCTATGCTTAAGTTTCCATTGCATCTAAAATTTTTGAACTTCATATATTTGAACTCATTGTCACAACAAGGCAAGAAAGTGTTATTTAAGTTTGGTCTATGACAAAATGGAGTAACGTACTAACATTTTGAGCTTATAACTGTGTGGGTTTGTATCGCTATGAATTTTTATCAGTGACGAAATCTCAATTATATGTAAGGGTATATAGTCAAATTTCGGTGTCTATTTTGAATGCTAATTTAGACCACAAGGAGTTAAATCATTTTCTACATTGTTATTTAATACTTGTTTTGTCATTTATTTAGTTTGTATAATTTGGTTTCACTGGGAACAAGTCCGTTTATTTAAAAATAAGAAAATAATAATAACAATTTCTAATTTTGCTATGTTCTTTTTGGTTATTAAATGCAGAATATTGAGACTAACCCTACACCTGGTAGGGCTACCAAGCAGACTAGAGCAGGTCGTGGTAGACTCTCTCTATCCTCTTTTCTTTTTTTATTTCATTTTTTTATTTTTTAAATTACTAAACTCAGAGCATAAACTGAACCATTTCATATAATGATTTTGTTGTTGTTGTGTTAATTTTAGCTTGTGCAAATTGAATTTTGCTCTCTCACCATATTGCTAGCTATATATAGTCGAAAAGTGGTGATCAGTCAGGTTTTCTTGAATGTGATGAAAATGTTAGAAGTTTTTGAGTAGTTATGTGGAAACTGAAAATTGTAAAGTCTCTTGACATTGTCATTATACTAGGAACCTAGGATCATATGCCGCCTTCACCGGGATAAAAAATTGACATAAAAAAACAAATGTACATTGACATGTATGGACTTTGTATGCCAACATTTTTTTTTCCAATTTGGATTTTATTTGGTAGAGGTCTGAGTATTTGAGTTAGAGGAATCAGCCACTCCAAAACAAATTGGGAATAAGGCTTATTTGGTGGTAGTTATGGAAAATTGGAGATCTTCCTGTTGCCAGAAGAAGTTTGATGATATATGTTAGGGGTCTATGAGTATATGTTACCACCTAAGTTTATGTTATGTGCTTGCAGGTGGAAAGAAAAGCTTCACACTTCTCACTTGCTAGAGATGGTTTTAGGGAGAGTTGTTTAATTCTTAAACATGTGGATAGTGTCGCCAAAATTCATTTCAATGCATTCGATGCTCTAACTGGTTGGAAGCAGGATGCGTTATGTCCAGTTAAGGTCCCTGCAGCAGCAAATTAATTGGAAATTTAGAAGGTAAGCTAGGTTTCTGTATGTAATTTCTTTGTTGTGGACAACTGGGTCTATAAATTTTTTCAAGTATAAGTCTTGAAGGATTACTACTTTTGTGAACTGTTTTATCACCTACTTTATTAGTTTACATGTGGAACTGTTTTTTAAACCTGGTGCATCATTATAATGCGGGTGCTGCAGGCTTTTGTCATGTACATTTATATAGCCAGCTTTCTACAACAATATGTGGCTTTCTCAAGTGATTCATCAATGGAGGTAACTTATATACAGTATCCTAACCTCCCACTCAAGTGTCCTTTGTCCTTATTTCTTTTGTTTCTTCTTCCACATCTTCAATATGTGAGTGTGATTGATGATTGTCTGTCATTTGATCCTGTCCATTTACATACTAACACCAATTCTTGTTTTACTATATTTCACATGCATCAGCACAAGACAAGAAGTGGAGAGTAAATATAGGGTCCCATGTATAAGTGATGTAGTGCTTTTAATCTCAAAGTACATTGAGATACTGCCATGACTGCTTTCATATAGTTTGCATATAGCCTCAAGACTCTTGTGAAAGGTTGGCCTACATCTAAAATAGTAATGGTTTAACTACAGCTTTTGTCTATTTTGGTATTTTAGCTCCAGTGTGCATTCAGGTTTCTCATATCCCTCCAAATTTCTTAAGTACTTTTTTTATCAATAACAAAGTAAGTATATTATTAAACAAAAAGTCAAGGTCCAAATATACTGTAGTATACTACAGAACCGAATTTATCAGATACTTTGGTGCAAACACATGCTCCAACAGAATACTAATCTTGTTCTCTCGTAACTTTACCCTTTGGTTTAATTTATATAAAAAACAAAAACTTTACTCTTTGGTCTCAGGTTGATGAGTATATCATTTATTGGGCTGAATATTCAAAAACCTGAGGAGAATTGAATACTAAAGCAGGCAAGAATTTAAGAGTGCGTGTTTTTTTTTTTTTCTAAACTTAGCCTATACAAAGTTTACACAGAAACTAGGAGAAAATAATGATAACTATCTCATTCCTTACCACATTAAATCTTTTGTCAGAGGTTTGGCTTCAATTTTTTAGTTTTTATTTTTTTTATTTTTTTTATTTTTAATTTTTAAATTTCTGCAATATGATAGGCAACAACAACAAAGCGTTATTCCCAAGTTTTGAGGTTAGCTATGGATCCTCATTTCCTCTCAAAAGTTTTTCCTTTTTTGCAATATGGTAGAAAACTTATTACTTCACTCATTTATCTTTTTTGTTTCTCAAACTTTGGTCTGATAGGTTATCATGGATGAATGCTATAGCTTGGTGTTACCACTCAAGGTATTCCCTGCTTTTAAGGATAGCTTAATTTCATGGTGAATGATTTTTGGACTTCTCGACTAGTAAGACTTCGTTGAACAAGGGTTGCTTGGAGAGTTCCGTCACTTAAAAAAGAAGGCATTTCTTTCATCTTTGGATTAATTTCTTAAGGTTGCTTAGCATACCATGGAGTTATATTAGAGATATGGCACCTGTGAAATATCACATGAATCTAACACCTTGTTGAAATTTTTTGTTTAGTGCTCTGTCTGATAGGTTCAGGCTTGCTGGTGTATTTGTATTGCTGTTGTAAAGTGTCATTCTTTTGTTGTCTTGAGTTGTAATTGTCTTAGTGCTGTGTCTGCCGCTTTAGACTTACTGTTGTATTTGAGTTGTAGGTTTTCGGCTTGGTTTCAATGAAATTTCTGCATGATTATCCAAAAATAAAATAAAATCTAGCACCCTCTATTCTCAAGAACAGGAGTTCCTAACTTTTCTAATGGCAATTAAATTGAATACTAGACAACAACAGCTATCAGACAGGAGAACAAATGATTTTATTCGAGTTCCAAAGTAAAATTATAAGGTCTTACACAAATTGGACCCCTTTTTCTTCAATTTTCATAAATATTTCCAATTATGTTATATAAGTAAATTCTTTTCTGGGCAGAAGTTGGCTTTCAAGGTGAAGGAAAGATTGTTCACCTAAATGAGAAAGATCGATGCTTTTGAACATGAACTTCCTTCTTTGTGGTCATGGGATGTTGGAATGGATACCAAGGCTTATTTGACTGAACTCACTGGAATTTTTCGCATTTCCTTTTTTTACCCTTTATTTGATCTTAAGACTTTTGATCTTTAATTTATGACTTTTGCATATTAATAAAAAACATGCGACTTTCCCTTCATTATTTTCTTCTTTCTAATAAATTGCATCTTTGTATCTCAAATTGAGTTGATGAAATGATGTATTTGATTTGCTTCAACTATTGTTTAAATAGAGTAAAATTTGGCACAAGGTGATATTGAGGTAATATTACAGGGAGAATTAAATCTTGCAACCATGCTGCATGAATTCGCTAATTGTGTAGGAATTTTTCTAGTTCAAATCCTTTAAATATGTAAGCACCTAACTTGCTGTTATATGTTTAATTCAAAATCATAATAATAATGATGACTCACAATTTTGTCAAGTAGCTAGGTCTTATTTGAAAACACTGGTCAATTTTTTTAAATCATTTGATATATTCCAATAAAATGGGAATGTTCCTATATGTTTTTGAAACAGCAAACTTAACACTAATTTTCATATATTATAAAACTAGAGATCCAAAAATCTGTTAATTATTGTTGTTGCTATGACAGACCAAATAATATAGTTAGTAGTATTTTTTTGTGAAGCAATCCTTTCTACAGCGATATTAGCAGCAAAACTTGATGCATCATTTTAATATTTGCGCTTCAAGCTTTGATCATGTACATTTATATTGATAGTTTATCACATCAATCCATAGCTTCCTTTATTGAACAATCCAAGGAGGCAACTCATACAATAGCCTAATTTCTATTTCTACAGTCCTTTTTGTTATTTCCCCCTTGTTTCTTCTTTCACCCCTTTAAGACCCGATTTACCTGTAGATTGTTTGTCATTCCGTATGACTTCTTGTTGCCAGTTTATGTACTAATATCTATTCTTGATTTACTTATCAATATATATATATATATATATATATATATATTCTTGATTTGTTCCATTTCACGTGCTAATATGATGAGAAGTGGAGAGTAAATGATAGCCCATGTATAAGGTGATGTAGTGCTTCTAATTCCATACTTACATTGAGATACATGGATAATTGCTTTGACAAAGTGTGTAAATAACCTCATTTCTTCTTTGACCTCTTTAAGACCTGATTTTACTTGTAGATTTTTTGTCATTCCAAATGACTTACTGCACTTCAAGATCTGACTCTTTGGAACTCTGAGGTGATTGATTTATTCATTGATTAGAATGAGATAAAATGGCAAGGACTTAGGACCCTTCTCTCTTTGCAATTCTATCACCTTCCAAAGTTGGTCTCTTTCCCAATGAGACTTCAATATGTCAACTCTCTACAAAATCTCAAAATTAGCTATTCTCGTAGTTTGATGGCTGTACCGGAGTGTATCTCGTCAATTACTTATGATTTTGAGTTGCCCCAGTTGAGATCATTACCTGAAGCAATAGGTGGCCTTACCTCTTTACAAACACTGGAAATTGAAAACCGTCCCATCTTATTGGAAAGATGCAAGAGGGAAACAAGTGAGGTTTGGCCCAAAATTTCTCACATTCCCAATTTGAAAGGGACTCTTTCTCGGCAAGATGAAGAGCTAGGTATATAGAAAGTTACCATTTTACCCCAACCCTCCATTAAAAAAATCCAAAACCCGTATTATTTTTCTACATTGTTCTCTCTCAACATTTCACTGTATTTCATTATGCTGCCTTATACTTCTTTTTTTTTTTTTTTTTTTTTAATTATTATTTATTATTATTTTTAATTGTAAATATGTGAGGGTATACCGTTGTGGCTCTGTGAATTTCAAATCAGACAGGTCGTGTATACTTTGCTTGGCTGAACTTGGAAATTGATGCTCAAGATATGCATATATGAGTAACTCCATCTTTGAGACTTTATTAAGTTTTATGTCTCCCGATAAAAACAATGTCACATCCACAATATAAACAAAGTTTAGCTACAAAATTGATTGTAGTTTTAGGTTACAACCTTACTCAATAAAATAAAATTACTATATATTTTGAAAATCTAACCATTAAATTGCATGTTCTTTACTTTTTTAATACAAATGTCAAATTTTGTATCAATTGGATATTATTTACTATATGATCTATAAACTTATATTTTATGCATAATTTTTAACGACAAAAACTTACAATTTAAACAATTTATTGATGAAATAACTATTGATTTTTAATTTTTTAGAAATTTTGCAAACATGGGGGTTATAAGAAAAATATGTAATCTAATAGTGGATTTGTCAAAATTCATCTCCAATAAAAAGATATTGAGTAAAGTTTGTAGTTAAACTTTGTTTGCACAATATTTTCACAACAAATCATAAGTGATAAGTTGTTATTGGTTTTAATTTGAACACATAACTTAAATTACCTTTTTGTCCATCCGTAACAACCAATAACAATCTTAAATTTAGGATTTTTTGCAAAAGTGTTGTAAAAATTTTGTGGACATATCATTTCTCTTTGGATAATGAATCAAAGGAACATATTGGACCCATATTTTTGTACGTAATCCTTTTTATATATATTTAATCTAGAGTAAATTTAAATTGTTTATTGGTGCGTCTATGTATTTACTATTTGCTGTGCTTCAGTTGCAGGTGGTACTAAGCCAACTTTTGGTCTGAGAGTGAAAAAAAAAAAAATACCTTTTGCCTATCAAGAACCCAAACGACTATAATTGCACACCTTTAATGTAATAATCACTTTAAAAATATAAATGCTTATGGGGGAAAGCAAGGCTCAAGTCTCTAGGAGTGAGACTACAACCATGTAAAAAATTTGTTAAAAGCAACAAAGTTTTGAAATTTTAAATAGCTGCCCATGTTTCTGTCCGTCTAAATATTTTTGCTTATATCTCATGGCACACTAATAGGTTTACTACACAAGATATAATAATTTGGTGGTTGGAATCACTTAGAATCAAAGTTGAGACACGAAGTCTTAGATCCAGAAGCTAGAGTACATGTTTCAAAATTCTATCAATTACGCAAGCTAGTCATCACCAAATTTAAGGGTATATTTATGGTTATGTTATATCTCATATATGAAAATTAATGGCAAGATATGATTTTTGTGTGATGTGCCACGTGAGACCCGAAATAATACATATATTGTTTAATTGTTAAAGATATTATACTAGATACCCACAACAGAAGAAGTGTTACCAACGAAAAAAACCTTAAAAAGCTGTGATACCAATGTAAGAATAAGAGTACATGCCTCTAGGATTGATTTACCAATTGTTTCACGCTATCAACAACACCTCTATTCTTTTGCTCATGGTGGTGCTTGCTACTAGCGCAAGACACACAATACCGCAGCTTAAGAACCATAATACATAATCCAAAACGTTTTGAGAGAATGGTGGAGAAGATGTTCTATTTCTATGAGTTACACAAATGAGAGAGGTTACTCCCATGTAACCTATGTTACATGAGAATTAATCCCATTAAATTTGGCCAGCCAAAGGTCATAGAAATGATTCACATTTTAACACAGTTTTCACATGTTAAAATGTGAAAATTGCCTTGAGTCAATTATGTTGGTTCTACTTCTACCAAAACAAAATGTGTGGAAAGCTCAGGTGCAAACTCTTTCACCAAAGAAGAAAGTGGATTTTCTGTGAAAAGGGCTATCATACGTGGGCCTTACTTTACCCTTTAAAAAGTCATAGGCCACACTCAAGCCCATCAAGAGAAGTTTAGGCCTAGGCTTCTTCCCTTTCTGGATCAACACCGAGTGGGCCTTGCAATTTCGGACAACCTATTACATATTAACAAGCAGTCTGCAGTGTGAACACAAAGTCACTTTGGAAACGCACTAGGAGAAGAAACATTATATAATTTGCGGTGTGACTGTGAACCCTAAAAGATAGAAGTTAATATTTAAATAACAGTAGTATCTAAACAACAACTCTTGAGTGTTAGATAATAACAGTATATAATTGTCATTTGGATGCTACAATTGTTCAACAACTCAACAACAAACTCACTCACTGGTACTATCTCCTTTCTTTTGTTTTCCTTTTCCCCCTTTATCTGCTCATAAAAAATATTCTAAACTTTCTTTCATCTAATTTCTTACATTTCAATAAATTTCATCCTTTTTTTTTAAGCTATTTTTCTACTGATAGTAACAGTAGAACTTGATGCATCATTTTAATGTGGATGGTGCAGGCTTTTATCGTGTACGTTTTTATGCTTCATTTTTACAACAAATGTGGCCTTCTCAAGTGATTCATTAATGGAGGTAACTTATATACAATATCCTAACCTCCCTCTCCAGTGTCCCTTATCCTTATTTCTTTTGTTTCTTCTTTCACATTTTTAACATGTGAGTGTAACTGATGATTTTCTGTCATTTAATCCTATCCATTTACATACTAACATCAATTCTTATTTTATTGTGTTTTACACGCATTAGCACAAGACAAGAAGTGGAGAGTAACTATAAGGTCCCATGGATAAGTGATGTAGTGCTTTAAATCTCAAAGTACATTGTGTTAGGGTCATATTTTCTATGTATTGTCTTATTCTTTGACAAAATGCATTTTAATTATAATTGGGTAAATCTAAGTTGGGTTTAATGTATCATCAAGTGTGTGAAGTTTACTTTACAAGTGGTATCATTAAAGACATGAAGATTGATTAAAAAAACAAGTGAAGAAAAACTGTTTTATTAAAGCTTGTCCCTAGTCTTGACACTGGCATCTATTGAGGTTTAATGAAGGAGCTCAACACAAGCTCGATCTATCGAGCTTTACGAATTAAAAATTCTCAAATCTGAATTTCGGCCCATGACAACTTGGATGATTAGGGTTTCTCTCTCTACAACCCTAGACATATAAAATGCTTATTTTAAAAGTCATCAAGTATGGAAAAAGAGACTCATAACTTATACACTCTTTGAGAAGCTACTGTGTTTTGTGCACCTTAAGATTTTGTAACCAAGTGCTTCCCGATCTTCAACGTCTTTGAAGTAAAGAACTTTTCAGCAGTCAATCAGGTTGTTGTGGAGTTAATCACATACTAGGATTCGTGCAAAGGATTTAGTCACAAATTAGAGATTTGTGCAAAAGAGGAAGAAGTCTCTATAAGATCAAGTCTAATTGGGGATTAGAACAAAGGTTCAAATATAGGTTGGTATTTTAGGATAGTCCAGGGTAGTGGTAAGATTCCTTATACTTGTAACCGCTTGTTCTTGATTAGTAGATTCTTGAGAGCGGTGACTTGAACTTCACTCAGTAGAGTTTTTGACTTGCGAGAGGTTTATCCAACTTGTCAACAAATCACTTTGTCATTTAATTTCTGTTGCATATTAGTTTATTTGATGATTTGTTGGTGCCTTCACGATTTGCATGTAATTTGACCTAATTAATTAATTTGAGTAATTGAATTAATTAACCAGGGTCAATCTATAACCCAACATGTTTTTTTTTTCCAAACTAGCCTAAAAAAAGTTTATAGAAACTAGGAGAAAATAATGGTAACCATCTTGTTTCTTAAGTAATTAAATCTTTCGCTGTAGTTTTGGCTTCAATTTTTTTTTTTTTTTTTTTTTTCTCTTGCATCATGATAGGCAACAACAACAATAAAGCGTTATTCCCAAATATTGAGGTCAGCTATGGCTCCTCATTTCCTCCCAAAAGTTTTTTCCTCTTTAGCATTGTGGTAGAAAACATATTATTCACTTTTTTATTTCTCAAACTTTGGTCTGATAGGTTATCATGGATGAAAGTTATAGCTTGGTGGTGTTCCACTCAAAGTATTCCCTGTTTTTCATGGTGAATAATTCTTGGACTTCTCTACAAGGGTTGCTTGGAGAGTTCCATTACTTAATAAAGACGACAATCCTTTCAACTTTGGATTAATTTCTTAAGGTTGCTTAGCATACCATGGAATTATAATAGAAATGTGGCACCTGTGAAATATCACATGAATCTAGAACCTTGTTTGAATTTTTTGTTTAATGCTTTGTCTGATAGGTTCAGGCTTGCTGGTGTATTTTTATTTCTTCTGCTGGATCAGATTTGCTGCTGTATTTGTGTTGCTGGTTTTCAGCTTGGTTTCAATGAAATTTCTGCTTGATTATCCAAAAATAAAATAAAATAAAATCTAGCACTTTCTATTCTAAAGAACATGAGTTCCTAACTTGCCTAATGGCAATTAAATTGAATACCGGACAACAACAGCTATTAGACATAAGAGAACAAATGATTTTATTTCCAATGATTTGAGTTCCAAAGCAAGATTATAATCTCTCTACACAAACTGGACCCTTTTTCTTTTGAATCAACGTCTTGGCCTTTCTTTTGGGGAATGGTCTTGCTAACATACAAGATGCTAAGCAAATGCAGAAATAGCATTAATCTAGACCATGCGTGTTTGTGAATGCCACATGCGTTAAGTATTAGCGTTGCAGGAGATATGGGAAGCTTGACACTTAGAAAGCCTTTCCTTGATATACACATTGGATACAACTTCAATTCAAAATCTTAGGCCATTTTGTTTGGGGATTAACTATTACGTCAATCTCTCAAACTCAACACTTACATGTGAGCGCCAACAAGTCTTCCCCTCATGGCTCATGTTCAAGCATCTACCACATCTGACCGAATGGTCCTCTATATCATTCAGGACACTCTTGCCAATTGAACATACTAGCAATAACGCTCTGTTACCAACTATAAGAAATATTTTCGATATCATGAAATACTATTGAATCACAAGCGAGGACAATAATTAAAATAATTTTAATTATTGTCATATTTTTGACCCTCTATATTGTCCAGCATTCCTAGTTCAGAAATTCAGAACTTTCTATGATCATATTATTGACCCTCTATATTGCCCTACCCTGTATGATCATATGTTTAAGAAAACAAGAAACATCATCCTTTCCTGCTATACGCCCAAAACCAAAGTCATTCACTAGGTCTTCGATTTGCTAACAACCTGGACTTCAATTTTGCTAACAACTCAAATTAGTAAATTTGATAATTGATGTAATGTTGGGCAAGTCTTTTGGCAAATCAAAGAAATTCCCCTGTTGTCCAGCCTAACAGATGAATAACTTTACTTTCTTTTTGCATGATTTATATATAGGGCAGGATTCTTAAATCAAATGCATAATTTTTCACAACACATGAATAATTTAAGAAATGGATCCGTTGACTATTTTAAGTTCCACACAGCGTTGAACCAGATATAGATACAGATACAGAACATATGGACTCCAATTAACTCAACAAAATCTGAAATATCAAATTTAGAAAAATTGAAAACAATAAAGAAGCCATTTCTTTTGAATTTGGTGAACACAAGGTTCTCAAATTTAACAAAGCTTTACTTGTTACATAATGTTTCTCAAATGCGCTAACAGTTTAATTATATCCAGTGAAGAACCTGGGAAACTTTCTGAATAACTTTCATAGTGCTATCAAAGTAACCCCATTCCCTCCAGAGTCCGGACTCTATTGGACAGCCCCAAAAGACAAAAACTTTCTAAGTTTAGTGTTGTTTAAATCCTAACTATGCAACCCTCTAACTCTAAGCCTAATCCAACCCCAATTCAGGAAAAGAAGCATTACCCACATAAATATCCTCATGTAAAATCCAACTGTCTAAAAGCAAAAGAAAAACTGACTGTACCCTTATAACACCCAAAGCGGAAAGCTATTAAATTACAACTTCAACAGCTTAAAAACCAATAATAATGATCAACTAAACGTGCCCTTCATCCCTAGCACCAGAAAAAACTATAAAACCCAGATACAAATCGAATTCTACATAACTGGAAAGAAACGAAAAGGGGTCAGAAGGAACATACAAATACAGGAGATAAGCTAAACAGAACCCATCAACGAGAGCCCCTCAAACTTTAGCAGAAAAACCCTTGTTGGTTACCGAAAAAGAGAAACCGATGTTGTTTGTCAACTGTGTGAATATATTATATAATTGAATCTAAGTAGACCAATAAATATGATACTACTATATTCCTTTTCTGTCATCTAAGCACTCTTGTTTATTTGTTCTCTTCTTCATAATTAAGGGTCCGTTTGGTTAGAGGAGTGGAAAAGTGAGAGGATGGAAAATTGTGAGAGGATAGAAAAGTGGAAGGATGAAAAATTTTTAGTTTTCCCTCTTATGTGTTTGGTTGGAGGGGTGGAAAAGTGAGAGGGTGGAAAACTCTTTTATTTAGTTGGAGAGAAAAAAGGAAGGATAGAAAATATAATTTATATAAATTGACTATTATGCCCTTATTACATAATATGTAATAAATAAATTTATTTGTACTCATTAAATAAAACACCATCATTTTTACACTATGGGTAATTCTAGCATACCCCCCTTTTTTTTGGGGGTACGGTACCCACTAGTAAGCAACCTGATATATCAGGTTACTAAAACATCACATTTGATGGTACTATCTTCACATTGTGTAGTACTAACATCATATGTAATTGTATTTTTGTCACATTCGGTAGTTCCCTTATTTTTTCTCACATTTGATAGTACTATCCTCACATTGTGTAGTACCAACATCACATGTGACTGTACTTTTGTCACATTTGGTGGTTCTTTTTTTTTTTCCTCATATTTGATGGTACCATTCTCACATTGTGTAGTACTAACATCACATGTAACTGTACTTTTGTCACATTCGGTAGTTTCCTTACTTTTTCTCATATTTGATGGTACCATCCTCACATTGTGTAGTACCAACATCACATGTGACTGTACTTTTGTCATATTTGATGGTTCCTTTTTTTTTTCTCACATTTAATGGTACCATCCTCACATTGTGTAGTACCAACATCACATGTGACTGTACTTTTGTCACATTTGATGGTTCCCTTATTTTTTTTTTTACATTTGATAGTACCATCCTCACATTGCGCAGTACCAACATCACATATAACTGTACTTTTATCACATTTGGTGGTTCCTTTATTTTTTCTGACATTTGATGGTACCATCGTCACATTGTGCAGTACTAACATCACATGTGACTGTATTTTTGTCACATTCGATAGTTCCCTTATTTTTTTTCTCACATTTGATGGTACTATCCTCACATTGCGCAGTACCAACATCACATGTGGCTATACTTTTGTCACAGTCGATGGTTCCCTTTTTTTTTTTTTATCACATTTTATAGTACCATCCTCACATTACGCAGTACCAAGATCACATGTGACTGTATTTTTGTCACATTCGGTGATTCCTTTATTTTTTTCTCACAGTTGATGGTACTATCCTCACATAACGCAGTACCAACATTACATGTGACTATACTTTTGTCACATTCAATGGTTCCCTTTTTTTTTTCTCACATTTTATGGTATCATCCTTACATTACGTAGTACCAACATCACATATGACTGTACTTTTATCACATTCGGCGGTTCCTTTATTTTTTTTCTCACATTTGATGGTACCATCGTCACATTGTGCAATACTAACATCACATGTGACTGTATTTTTGTCACATTCGATAGTTCCCTTATTTTTTTTCTCACATTTGATGGTACTATCCTCACATTGCGCATTACCAATATTACATATGGCTGTACTTTTGTCACATTCGATGGTTCCCTTATTTTTTTTCTCACATTTTATGGTATCATCCTCACATTAAGCAATACCAACATCATATGTAACTGTACTTTTGTCACATTCGACAATTCTCTTATTTTTTTTCTCACACAGTACCGCACTTGTGTAGACATGTCAATGCTCTTTTATCACGTTCCCATAGTCTTATTTTCTCTCACATTTAATGGTACTATCTTTACATTGAGTAGTACCACCGTGCTACCCTTTCTCTGCTCTCAATTTCTGAATCTCTGACTTTCTTCTCCTCTCTCTCGGTTTTTCTATAGTCTATGCTTCTCTTCAGTTTCGTCTCTCAAATTCTTCTTGTCCAAACCATTCGCAAAAACCTATCTAAAGCGATGATTACTAAACAAAACCCAAAGCAAGACCACAAAAGAAGAAACAGATCCCTAAGCCATGAACAGTTCCTCGCCAGCTCTAGCGAGGGAATTGTTCTTGCCAAACAAAAGAAATTCATTGTTTATTTGTTGTCCTGTGTTCCCTCTCTCTCTCGATTGTGCTCTTTTTCCTCTTTCTCTTCGACTTCACTCCATTACACAATGCTAAAAAAGAACAACTTGATTTGCCAAGGAACTTGTATGTCCTTCAAGCTTCAGATTACAATTTTAAACTCCTATTATGCAAATGACATAATGACCTTTTCAAAGCAGCATATCCAAGTCATGCTCTTCCTTATAATTGAAAGCATCATCAAAACCAAAATTATTTTTCAACAGATCAACCTAATTCATCACAGAAAAAAGATGAATATTTCATGCTAAAAAATAGTTTTTTATTTTATTTTATTTTATTTATTATTATTTTTTTAACTTCTTTTGTGAATGGTACATTCATCCCACCAGCCCACTCCACAATCACGGAAGCAGAAAAGGATTGTTTTTTAGTAGGGTTTGTGGGGAAGGAAGATTCCATCCTGTCCGAATTGATCAATGTGGAATTCAGATAAAGAGCAGCTTGTAGATAAAGTAGGGCCAGTGAGTACTAAAAAGTATATATACAAATAGAATATACCTTTTCTTTACTTCCAGCACTTCTAACTACGTAACAACCCAACAATTTTGCAAATTGTCCAACAAGCTGGCCAACAGCACCAAATGCTACTGAAACGAAGACACATTCTCCTTTCTAAGGAGAACAAACTTCATGCAAACCAGCATAGGTGGTCATACCAGGCATAACTTTTCTAAAATGAAAAGCCAAAGTTAGAAGATTAGAGTACATTTATAGGGAGGATTGAACAAGATGCCCACAAAATCAAAGGAGATCTTAAATTAATGAAACTACTCTTTGAGACATGCATATCAAAAGGGTGTGTAGCATAATCACCTTCGTCTAAATCTCAAGTTATTCCAATCTTTATAGAATAAGCAAACAACATACCAAAGTCTTGTATAGTAGGAAAGGGGTACATCACTGCGCGTGATCTTTTTGAGGCCTTGTTGCTGTGATTAGGCTATACTCTTCTCATCTAGTAGACCCCCAAACCTGTTTATCAACTGCAAGTTTTCACAAAGAAAAAGTTCACAATTGCAAGCTCAAAATTGTACACAACATCATTTTTAACAAGCAGTCACTCATGCATATATATATATATATATATATAATTAATCTCTTTCAGTCATACAAAGAATTTGTTAATATTTTAGTAGTCTCTAAAATGTTTAACAAGGTTATTCTTCTCTACGCATTCTGCTTTCTTTCTTTTCTGTCATTTATCTCCACTAGTACCAAAAAACATACTCTGCATTTATCATCAACTATATCTTATAATTTTATTTACCAATAAAAGATTCTTTATTGTGATTCCAACTACACATATTACAACTTAGATGTACACCACATAGAAAAGAAATGAAATAGAAACAAAGAAATAACAACTCTACTCCCTCGCAACTTTCCCTGCTCCTTGACTCAAGATAAGGCATACTTTACAGCTAGCATTTCAGTAGATAACTAGAAATTCCTCCATTTCTCAATATTAAGACAGATACACAAGTTCATTATCTATTGCATTTCACAAATCAACCCCTAAAGGTCTTCTATCACCATTGCTTAATTAATTTAACTTTTAAAAAAATAAAAGATAAAAAATAAAAAACACATTTTTTTCAAGTGAAATTAGCAGTTCCATAGATAAATGTCATCCAAATACCCCCAACAACCCACATGGTTAGGTAGGACAAAATAAGCAAAACAAGCTTTCTATATGAAAAATGAAACAAAAAGGAAAAGGGCCAAACCATAGGTGAAGAACAACTCTTTATGTAGTCTCACTTTACCTTAAAACTCCAATATTCACCGTCAGTGATTCATTTCTTAACTCAATCATCGATCAAATGGTTAATAATCCACAATTCAAATACAGCAAATTATTGCTATTTACTCATGCAAACAAAAGGCATAACCAAATTCTAGAGACAAAAACAAAACAAAACGAATTTTCAACTTGAATTAAGATAAGGAAAAACAAAATATACCCAGAATTGAAATGATACTAAAAATACCCAAAAATTTAGAGTCAAAATGAGAAAAAAAAAATAAAAATAAAAGAAGAAAAGAGAGACCCAATATCAAATAAAAATTGATAAGACTAAAAAAAATATTAAGAGTAAAGGGAATTGAAGAAATCTCACAGGTTGATGATAGAGATCCATTTGAGAGTGAAGTAGACAAAATCTAGGTCATCAGGTTTGAAGCAGTTATTGACAAAGCACACGACCCTAGAGAATGAGTCCTCTCTCTTGGGCCATCGGTGGTGGAAGCCAAGCATTGCAGAGATGTATCGTTTAGTATTTTGAAGTAAATGAAGGAACACCCACTAGGTTTTCAGTTTGAGAGAGAAGATGCGAGAGACAGAACACTAATTCGTTCGTCGGTGTATTCTTGCTTTTATATATTACCTACTTAACCAGTAACTGGTTTTTCATTAAAAATAAATGAATGGTCAGAATCCAAATGAGTAAAATCTATGGTCAAGATTAAAGAGGGTACCGTACCCCCTAAAAAAAGAGGGGGTATGGTAGAATGACCCTTACACTATTATTTTTACAAAACACTCATATTAATTTATCTATTATACATACTTTTTTTATTAAAATAATATTTTCCTTTTCTTTATTATTTCCCCACTACCCCACACCTAACCCCTCCTCCCTTTTTCTGATTCATAAAAACACGTCTCTACTCTATCTCCTCTTGTCTCTTCTTCTTTTTATCTCTTATCTCTGTCTCCGCCTCTCTTTCTTCTCCTTCTTTCTTTCATTTTTTTTTTTTTTTTTGGGGTGAGGAGTTGCGGGTGGATGTCCAGATTTTGGACTAAAGTTTTTGGATGAACATGGGTTTGTCAAAAATAAGATGATAGATGATGATTTCGTTTTTTGGATGGGTTTTTGGATGAACACGGTAAAAATTTCGTTTTTTTTTCTTTTTTGAGAATATTTTTCTTTCCTCCTCTTCTTTTACAATTTGAGTTTTATGCTTTTATTATAGATGATGATTTTGGGTTGGGTTTGATTAAGGGCGGTGATTTTGGGCAGTGATTTTGAGTTGGATTTTTTAATTGTTTTTCTGTTAATTTTGTGTTGATTTTGGGTTATTTTTTTGTGCTAGATTGCAGTGTTTGGTGGTGGTGCTGGGTTTGGTGGTTATTTCCTGCTTCTTTCTTCTTATTCTGCCGCGCCCGCGCTGGGTTGTTGTGGACGTTGGAGAGGGCATATTTGTAAAAGAGCAAAGAGGCAATTTTCTCTCATGCCTTTTCTTTCCGATTTGGAGAGACGAAATTTGTGGGTCCGGAGAGAAAATTTTCTCCCGGATTTTCCACTCTCCCTGTTTTCCTCTCTTTCCCAAACAGTGGAAAATAATGTTTTCCACTCAGTTTTCCACTCTATATTTTCCATCCCCCCTAAAATCACCCCAACCAAACACAGTGTAAGGGTCGCCAATGGGCTGGGTAGAGCCAGCCGGCCTATTTTTACTTGGCTCATGGGCACAATGGGTTAAGCATAATGGGCTATTAACTAATTAATAGGCCGGGTCGGGCTGGGCCGAAAGAGGAAACCTTAGCCCATGACCCTGCCCATGGGCAATGCCCATTTTGTCTTTAGCGAGTTGAGCTATTAGATTGGGCCTAATGAGTCACCCATGGGCTTGTGTTAGCATATTATTTTATTATTTTTATAAAGAAAGAATCAATTTTTTATAAGAAAATAATCAATCTATTTTTTTAAAGGAAAGAATTAAAGAATTTAATACTTAATTACAAATTTTTTTATAGTCAAATCTATTTAATTTTTTGTTTTGTCGATGAAAACCTATTTAATTTTTTGTTTATTAAGGCTTTAAATAGTTTTTTTTTAAAATTTTTATCTTTAATAAAAAAATGTCAAATGGTTAATTTAAATTTGATAGACTACTAGAAAAATATATATTTAGTAAACTAAGTTTAGCACAATTACTTTGGATATCTTAGTGGTTGAGGGAGTTCTCTTAAGAAATTCCTCTATGATATCTTAAGATCAATCCTTCATACACTTCCTATATATTTTTGTTATGAATTATGAGTTATTAGGCTGGGCTAATGGGTGAGGCCAACGGGCTGGGCAACGGGTTGGGCTACTAGGCTAGCCCACCGGGTACCCATGGGCATAAAAACTAGCCCATGGCCTAACCTATTGGGCTAGTGGGCTACCCATGGGCCTCAATAACAACGGGCCGGGCCGCCCATTAGCCCGGTGGGCCGTCGAGTTTCTAGGTTGGGCTGTGGGCCATGGGCTATTTGATGACCCTTATTCATAATTTTCCTCTTTTTTTCTTCTTTCTGTTTTCTGTTTCTTTTTCCTTTGTTTGGGGAATGTGTGGTATCAATGTCACCGACTGTGAGAGTCTGAGTTATGGACTCAGAATAAGAAGTCCAAAGGACACTGCTGTCCATGTTTGAACATTTTTTTGATGAAAATATCGGGGGTATGTTTGTCTTTTAGTAGAGGATGATTGATTAAGGAATGGGAGAGGGAGGTGCATTTGGGTGTGCTGTTATATATTCATAGAGAGAGAGAGAGAGAGAGAGAGAGACATATATTGTTGGAATCAAGTGTGGATTGGTAATGAATGAATACGAAAAGATTTTTGCAAAAATACTATTTTTATCCCTATATTTTGGAGTCACAATTAATTTGATACCTATATTTTAGTAGCAATCAATTTAAAATATTTAAAGATCGTACATTTACCATTAGCTATAATTTTTGGTGCAGTAGATATGTGCTTAGCCCTAACAATTGGTATTGTAAGTGCTTGGTCATGACAAACCAATATTTGACTTAAAGCAAGCAGCTTTTAATTGACACATTGATTAGATCCTTCTATACCATACAGAAACAAACTAACAAAGTTGTGGCTGCGAACAGAAGCAATGTTGGTCCTTTGGTCTTTCTAGTATTGTTGATGAGTTTAGTTTCATTGGATTAACTTATTTTGCTTAAAAATAAAGATATTAAGTAAATAAATCGGAGAATAAACTCAGCACAGCACAATGACTACTCTCATGGATGATGCTTCATAAATAATAATACATATATATTTTTTTTAATTAACTCTGCACTCCTATACAAACGGGATCAAATATGCAAACAATAGCTATTAACAAAGATAGAATGCCTTATAGTTTAATTAGTTGACACTCTTTAATGTTTCTAACAAACATATCCAGGATTCAAATTCTCACTCTCCCCAAACTATTAGATTATCAAAAAAATAAGGGTAGAATGTCATTGGGTATTAGCCTATTAGCAAGTTAAGTTGTTAATTTTATTTGTGATATAAATCTCTAATTATATTTTTTGTTCCAAAAGACAAAAGAGGGAGAATGGCTGTCTATACATATTATATATATAAGCAAAGCCAAATTTAGTGCACATATTCATCTTATTTAATATGATAAACTCACGTATAGAAAACAAAATGATATGCAAATCTGTGTCAAAATGTGAAAACTGCAGAGTCAATTATCTTGGTTCTAACAAAACAAAAGGTGTGGAAAAATCAGGTGCAAACTCTTTTCACAAAGAAGAAAGTGGATAATCTGTGAAAAAGGCCATCTGATCATCCCATCAGCAATTCGGACATAGGCCTTACTTAACTTTAAAAAAAAAAGTTACAGGCCACGCTCAAGCCCATCAAGAGAAGTTTTGGACTAAGCTTTTGCCCTTCCTGAATCAACTCCAAGTGGGCCTTGTGATTTCGGACTTCCCTACTCACTACATCAGCACCAGTATTTGTAGCAATTTCTACGTAAAAAAACTGTATATAATTGCTGTGTGAACCCAAAAAGGTTTGAAAGATAGAAGTTAAAAACTACAGTGGTGCGTGCATCATGAGTATATGAAAGGTTGCTTTAATAATGGCGAAGAGTGGAAAGGAAACACTTGTGGTCCACACGGTTTTCTTTCGGTCCTGAGGTCCAATGGGTGTTTTCCCTTCTTTGAACTATGCTTGTTTTATTCGCATCCTTGTACCCCACAACTACTTGTTCTTACTTTCATCGATCGAAGCACTCAAAAAGCAGGGTCTTTTCTTTTATTCCACTTGAATAGTCCATCCCACAATCACAGATTGTTCTAGTTTTACTCTTAGTCTCCAGTTCTCAGTTCTCACAAAGATAGCATTCATTCAATTCTCACTAATTAAGAAATGGCTGAAGGAGCTCTGTTTGACGTTGCTAATGGAATCATCGGGAAAGCCGGCAACCTAACACTCCAAGAGATCGTGCTCATCTGGAGTGTCAAAGACGAGATTGCAAAACTTGGGGAGACAGTTTCCACTATCAAAGCTGTGCTTCTGGATGCAGAGGCGAAGCAACACAACAGTGAAGTGAGTGAAGCGATCAAACTGTGGCTGAAAAGGCTTAAGGATGCCATGTGTGATGCGGATGACTTGCTGGATGAAATCTCTACTGAGGCCTTGCGACGTGAAGTGATGACCCGCGACAAGAAGGCAAAAGAGGTACGCATCTTCTTTTCCAAATCTAACCAGCTTGCATACGGTCTTAGAATGGGTCATAAGGCTAAGGCCATGAGGGAGAGCTTTGATGCGATCGCAGCTGATAGGAATAAGTTTCGCTTAGAAGAATGTTCTGGGGAGAGACAAGTTCGGTATAAGACAAGAGAGCAGACTTACTCTCATGTACATGCTGAAGCTGTTATAGGGAGGGAGGATGATAAGAAGGCTATTATTCGATCTCTGTTGGATGCCAATATTAAAGAGAATGTTTCGGTCCAATATATATAATTGAATCTAAGTAGACCAATAAATATGATACTACTACATTCCTTTTCTGTCATCTAAGCAATCTTGTTTGTTCTCTTTGTTTTTTCTTTCTATTTTCTGTTTCTTTTTCCTTTGTTTGGGGAATGTGCGTCATCAATGTCACCGACTGAGTCTCTGAGTTATGGACTCTCAGACTCAGAATAAGAAGAGCAAAAGACAGTGCTTTCCATGTAAGGACATTTTTTCGATGAAAATACCGGGGGTATGTATGTCTTTTAGTAGAGGATGAATGGGAGTGGGAGGTGCATTTGTTTGTCCGTCATATATTCATAGAGAGAGAGAGACTGACATATATTGTTGGAATGAAGAAGATGTGGCGCTTTTTGAAGGCTTCAAATTGAGCCCATCTCTCTCTCCTTATCTTGAACATTGAAGGGTCCCACAACCTCTGATTCCGCCCAAGATTCTGAAGTAAACTACCATTCCTTGCTCCCATGTCTCAACATACCAAAGTGTGGATTGGTAGATTTTGTGGACCATGTTGAACGGATGAATATGAAAATATTTTTGCAAAAATGCCACGTCAATCTCGTAAAAATTCATGTCAGAGAAAAAAATTGAATTACTAATTTTTAAGAAAAAATTAATAAAAAATCAGCTTAGCAATTTCATTTTTTTTTTTTTCAATTTCTCATACATAATGACCCGACTTCCCTCTCTTGAACCCAAGTCCAAACCCAGAACCTGAAAAATGAAATTGAAAGAAAAAGGAAATTGTTAAGTTGATTTATTTGATTCATTTTTATTTTTCTTTAAAATTAGCTATTCACTTTTTTCATACTTGGATTTTTATGAGGTTGACGTACCATTTTTAAATAGTTATGAAATCATTTTATTAGCCATTTAAGTTTTAAGTGTGTCAACAGTGCAATTCACTAGTTACGTAAGCATTTTTTGTTAGTAAGTTAATCGTAGGGACGAAATTGACTATAACCTCAAAATGTATGAACCAAAGTAATGTTTTTACCAAAAATTAAAGTTGGGGTATGATGTTTTTTCATGATTAAAAATTATGATTAGAGAAATATTATTTTTATTTCAGACTATTTTTATAATTGTAAACAATATTTTATGACATGTAAGAGGTCTATTTATCATGCCAAATTTATCAACCTTTGGAAAGAGATAATACCTCTATCTGTCTTTTTCTTTATAAAGTTTAGTTTTGTTATTCATTGAAAAAAATATGCTGGTTCTAATAATGATAGATACTCACCTTTTGAATGCAGTTTTGGTTTCTAGTTCATTTTCCGATGTTAAGTGGTTATTAGCCTATTGGCAAGTCAATTTGTTAATTTTATTTGTGATATAATATCTATGAAATCTCCATTAAAAAGTTGTATATATTGTTGTAAGATTTTTGTTTTTCATCACTATCCTTTTGAAATTATATTTTTTGTTCTGAAAGACAAAAGAGGGAGAATGATATATATATAAAAGCAAGCCAAATTTAGTGCAAATATTCATCTTATCTAATTTGCTAAACTCATGTATTATTAGTACACAGATTGATAATCAAAACTATGTTAAAATGTGGAAACTGCCAAGTGGATTATCTTGGTACTACCCAAACATAAGTGTGGAAAACTCAGGTGCAAAGTCTTTCAACAAAAACTCTCAAGCCCATTAAGAGATGTTTTGGACTAGGCTTATGCCCTTCCTGAATCAACCCAACTGGGCCTTGCGACTTCGAACAACCTATACTATAACCACTGCGTTAACCCAAAAAGGTTTAAAAGATACTACTGTGTCGGTTGCTTCAATAATGGCGAAGGTTTAAAAGAAACTTTACTTGCACCTAGTGATATTGCTACATAAGCATTGATACCATGATTATATTTCACTTCATTTGATTTCGATTTTGATTAAATCATGCTTCCAAGATATGGCTATGTGTCCATACTCTTCCATTAATATGCCTTGCCCAAATTATGATCTTGATGTATCTTTGCACGTTTCCACTTTGCAGGGGTGTTCGTTTCTTAGCATCCAAGCATTCAAAAAGCAGCCTTGTCATCCAAGCATTCAAAAAGCAGAGTCTTATCTTTTGGTAAATCTGCTAGTCCATCCCTTATCACACAGATCACAGATCATTCTGGTCTTACTCTTACCCTCCAGGTCTCAGCTCTCACAAAGATAGCATTCGTTCAATTCTCACTAATTAAGAAATGGCGGAAGGAGTTCTGTTTGACGTTGCTAAAGGAATCATCGGGAAAGCGGGCGACCTAGCACTCCAAGAGATCGTGCTCATCTGGAGTGTGAAAGACGAGATTACAAAACTTGGGGAGACAGTTTCCACTATCAAAGCTGTCCTTCTGGATGCAGAGGAGAAGCAACACAACAATGAAGTCAAACTGTGGCTGAAAAGGCTTAAGGATGCCATGTTTGATGCGGATGACTTGCTGGATGAAATCTCCACTGAGGCTTTGCAACGGGAAGTGATGACCCGGGACAAGAAGGCCAAAGAGGTACGCATCTTCTTTTCCAAATCTAATCAGCTTGCATATGGTCTTAGAATGGGTCATAAGGTTAAGGTCATGAGGGAGAGGCTTGTTGATATTAGAGCTGATAGGAAGTTTCATTTAGATGAGCGTTCTGAGGAGGAACTAGTCAGGTATAAGGCAAGAAGGCAGACTCATTCTCTTTTACCTGCTGAAGATGTTATTGGGAGGGGGGATGATAAGAAGGCTATTATTGAATCTCTATTGGATTATGCCAATGCTAAAGAGAATGTTTCGGTCCTTCCGATAGTTGGTATCGGAGGACTAGGAAAGACGACAGTGGCTAAACTTGTCTTCAATGATGAACAAATCAAGAACCATTTTGAACTAAAATTGTGGGTGTGTGTGTCAGACAACTTTGATGTGAAAATAATTGTTGAGAAAATCTTGGAATGTGTAAAAAATGAGAAACCAAAAGAACTTGAAATGAACACATTAGTCAATGATCTACAAAAACAAATTAATGGAAAAAGATACTTGCTCGTGTTTGATGATGTGTGGAATGAAGATCGGGAAAAATGGTTTAGCTTGAAAGCTATTTTGAAGGGTGGTGCAAGAGGCAGTGGAATATTATTGACTACACGCACTAAAATAGTGGCAGAGATTACACAAACTATGCAACCGCACTTGTTAAAGGGTTTAGATGAAACACAGTCTTGGTCTCTATTTAAGAAGATGGCGTTTGTAGAGGGTGAAGAGCCAAAGAGTGCAAGTTTTGTAAATATTGGGAAGGAGATTTTAAAGAAGTGTGGAGGAGTTCCACTTGCTATAAGAACAATAGGAGGTCTGTTGTCTTTAAAAAAATCAGAAAAAGAGTGGCAGTCATTCAAAAACAATGAACTTTTGAATATATCACAGAATGACAATGATATTTTACCAACATTAAAGTTGAGTTACGATCATCTCCCATCATATTTGAAGCAATGCTTTGCCTTTTGTAGTATATTTCCAAAAGATTATGAGATTGAAAAGGCGAGTTTGATTTATATGTGGATGGCGCAAGGATTCATCAATTTGTATAACGAAAATAAATGTCCAGAAGATGTTGGTGATGAGTATTTTATGGATTTGCTTTGGAGATCATTCTTTCAAGAAGTTGAAGAAGATGAATTTGGCAATATTTCAACATTCAAAATACATGATCTCATGCATGATATAGCAATACAAGTAACGGGATCAGGGAGCACCACCATTTATTCAAAAGAGAAAGACATTGACGAGAAAACTCGTCATGTGTCATTTGGACATACATTATACTCATCATCAGAAATTCCAATCTCATTATATAAAGCAAGGAGGATAAGAACATTTCTTTTGCCATGTCAACCAGAGTATGACACCATAAGATCAAATGATTCAACTTATAGTGCAATTGTGGCTAGTTTTAAGTTCATACGCTTGTTGGATTTGCATAACATGGGGATTAAAACAATTCCAAGTTCTATCAAAAAGTTGAAACATCTAAGATATCTTGACCTTTCTGAGAATAAAAACATTAAGATACTTCCTAATTCTATTGTCAAGTTGTACCATTTGCAAACACTTAAACTCTCTGAGTGTAAAAACCTTAAAGAATTGCCAAAAGATATTTACAAATTAATCAACCTCAGGTTTCTTGAGATTGATGGGTGTTCGGGTTTGACTCATATGCCAAATGGACTGAGCCAATTGACTAATCTACAAACATTGTCAAGATTTGTGATGAGTATGGGTAGGATTGATTCGGTGCCTAGGTGTAACGGTGGGTTGAAGGAACTTGCCAGGCTAAATGAGCTAAGAGAAAATCTGTCAATTGAAAATCTCAAACACGGAAAAGATGCCGCATTAGAGTATAAGGATGCAAATTTGAAAGAGAAACAACGTCTCGATAGGTTGGACTTAAATTGGGTATACGAAGCCATTGATGAGACAGGTGCCGGTTATGATTACATGTCATTGGAAGCCCTGCAACCACATATAAATCTCAAAGCATTGAGTTTAGAGCATTACGGGGGAGTGATATTTCCACATTGGCTTGTGTCGCTCACAAATCTTGTCCAATTTAATTTGACTTCATGTATAAAATGCCAATATCTTCCACCGTTGGACCAATTTCCTTCTCTAAAAATTATCAATTTGATCAGATTGGATTGTTTAGAGCACATATCAGATTCAGAGAGAGATAACAGTGATTCTTTATTCTACCCATCTTTGGAGACACTCTATATTTCAGGTTGCCCTAATTTAAAGGGATGGTGGCGGGGAAGGAGGGATTCTCTTCCTTCATTTCCTCGTCTTTCCCACTTATCAATTATGTATTGCCCTCAGCTGACTTCCTTTCCTTTGTTTCCGTATCTCGAAAGTTTGACCCTACGTAATTGTAGCTTGAACTTGAAGCAGTCATTGGAGAGGATGATGATAGACAACAAGATTTCAGGGAATCTACCATCAATCGCTTCTTCTTCTTCTTCTTCTCCTTCTACAATTGTTGCCCCTCTCTCCCAATTAAGTTACATATGGTTATACGAAATGGAAGAAGCTTTGCCAGAGGAGTACCTACGAAATCTCATTTCTCTCCGTACTCTACTGCTACACAAATGTCCTCTTCCTCAAGGCATGCGATATCTTACTACACTTCAACACCTGGAAGTTATGTACTCTAAGGTGGTTGATTTATCCAATGATTGGGATGAGATGGAATGGCAAGGACTTAGGAACCTTCTCGAATTGGTAGTCAGTTCACTTCCGAAGTTGGTCTCTCTCCCAATGGGACTTCAATATGTCAGCTCTCTACAATTTCTCAGCATTTCGAACTGTCGTAGTTTGATAGCTATACCGGAGTGGATCTGCAAACTTATATCTCTTCAAAATCTTTCAATTTGGGATAGCCCTAATTTGGAATCATTGCCAGAAGGAATCTGTGCCCTTACCTCTTTGCAAACACTACGAATTTGGCATTGCCCTAAATTGGAATCATTGCCAGAAGGAATCGGTGCCCTTACCTCTTTGCAAACACTAGACATTGGAGGATGTCCCATCTTACTGAAAAGATACAAGAAGCAAATCGGGGAAGATTGGCATAAAATTTCTCACATTCCCAATTTGGATATAGAAGAGCCAGGTAAGTAAAAGTCACCATTTTACTCCCAACCTTCGATTCAAAAAAAAATCCAAATGCACAATTCTTCTTCTCCATTGTTCTCTCTTAACGTCTGTATTTATTCGTGATTAAATTTCAGATGAAGAAGAACCAAATGAAGAAATTTCAGATGAAGAAGAATCAAGTGAAGAAGCAACGAGACCTGTTCGTAAGAATTGGGACTTAATTAAAGCTTTTGGGTGCTGCAATTGTTCAAGAACTCAACAACTCACTCACTGGTACTATCTCCTTTCTTTTGTTTATCTGCTAACAATTTTCTCATAGATTAATTTCTTAGATTTTATTAAATTCCATCTTTGGATTTTCAACCGGGTTGATATGGTGATGTATTTGATTTCCCATTGTGTAACAGAGTCAAAATTGGCAAAAGGTAATATTACTAGGAGAATTGAATCAGATAACCATGCCGTAGGAATCAACTCATTGTACAGGTATACTGTTGCTTCAGTTCCATTTTATATAAAGCTTCCAATTTGCTGTTCTACAGATAATCTCATGTATCACAATTTATTATCTAAGTTAAATCACCATCGGATCATGCTTTATAATAAAATATAATTTTCAAGCATCATGGTTTTATTTTGAAAAATTGCTTGATATTTAGAAGGAAAATGTTACTATATGTTACCAAAGCAACGAACTATTTAAATTTTCTCACTTTGTTGATTTTAATATTGTTAGTTGGTTTGAGCTATAAAAAAATGAAAAAAAGAAAAAGAAATCTTCCACTGACCCCAAATATACTTTATAGAGATCGGGCGCCTATTAATTATTGTTGTTGTGATTACAGAAATATTGCAATCAAGACGGTTCCTTTTTTTTTAAGCTATTTTTTCTACGGATAGTGACAGTAGAACCTGTTGCGAGCGCTTTAGGCTTTTATCATGCGCTTTAGGCTTTCTCGAGTGAATCATCAATGGAGGTAATGTATTCCCTGCTTTTAAGGATAGCTTAATTTCATCTTTTGATTAATTTCTTAAGGTTGCTTTGCATACCTTGGAGTTATTTTAGAGATATGGCACCTGTGAAATATCACATAAATCTAGCACCTTGTTGGAATTTTTTGTCTAGTGCTCTGTCCAATAGGTTCAGGCTTGCTGGTGTATTAGTATTGCTGTTGTAAAGTGTCATTTTTTTGTTGTCTTGAGTTGTAGCTGTCTTAGTGCTCTGTCTTGTCCTGAGTTGTAACTGTCTTAGTGCTCTGTATGCTAGTTCAGACTTGCTGTTCTATTTGTGCTTCTGGTTTTCAGCTTGGTTTCAATGAAATTTCTGCCTGATTATCCAAAAATAAAATAAAATAAAATAAAATCTAGCACCTTCTATTCTCAAGAACAGGAGTTCCTAACTTGTCTAATGGCTTTTAAATTGAATACTAGACAACAACAGCTATCAGACAGAGTAGAACAAATGATTTTATATCCAATTATTTTAGTTCCAAAGTAAAATTGTAAGGTCTTTAAACAAATAGCACCCTTTTTCTTCATTTTTCATAAAAAATTTCCAATTATGTTATATGAGTAAATTTTTTTCTGGACAGAAGTTGACTTTCAAGGTAAAGGCGTGACTGTTCACCTAAATGAGAAAGATTGATGCTTTTAAACGCGAACTTCCTATCTTTGCGGTTGTGGGATGTTGGAATACCAAGGCTTATTAGACTGAACTCATTGGTATTTATCTCATTTCCTTTTTTTACCCTTTATCTGCTCTTAGGATCCTTAATTTATGACTTTTGCATATTAAGAAAAAAATGTGACTTTTCCTTCATCATTTACTTCTTTCTAATAAACTGCATCTTTGTTTTTCAAATTGAGCTAGATGAAATGATGTATTTGATGGGCTTCAACTATTGTTTGAACTGAGTAAAATTTGGCTCAAGGTGATATCGAGGTAATATTGCAGGGAGAATTAAATCTTGCAACCATGCTGCTGGAATTAGCTCATTGTATAGGAATTTTTCTGGTTCAAATCCTTTTTATATGTAAGCACCCAACTTGCTGTTATATCTTCAAATCAAAATCAAAATATTAATAATGACTTGCAATTTTGTCTAGTAGCTTGGTCTTATTTGAAAACACAGCTCGATTTTTTGAATCATTTGGTAAATTCCAATAAAATGGAAAATGTTCCTATGAGTTATCAAAACAGAAAGCTACTATATTTTTCTCACAATCAATTTTTATATTATATCTTCAGACTTGCTGTTATATTTGTATTGAAGTGTCATTCTTTTGTTGTCGTGAGTTGTTATTGTCTTAGTGCTCTGTCCGCTGGTTCAGACTTGCTTTTGTATTTGTGTTGCTAGTTTTCAGCATGGTTTCAATGAAATTTCTAAATGATTATCAACAATAAATAAAATTTAGCACCTTATATTCTCAAGAACAGGAGTTTCTAACCTGTTTAATGGCTTTTAAATTGAATACTAGACAAGAGCAGCTATCAGACAGAAGAGAACAAATGATTTTATTTTCAACAATGAGTTCCAAAGTAAAATTATAAGGTCTTTACACAAATTGGACCCTTATCTTCATTTTTCATAAAAAATTCCAATTATGTTATATAAGTATATTCTTTTCTAGGCAGAAGTTGTCTTTCAAGGTGAAGGCGAGATTGTTTACCTAATTTAGAAAGATCAATGCTTTTAAACATGAACATCCTCTCCTTGTGGTGGTGGGATGTTGGAATGGATATTGGCTTATTTGACTAAACTCACTGGTATTATTTCATTTCCATTTTTTTTACCCTTTCGCATATTAAGACAAAATTCATCTGACTTCATCATTTTCTTCTTTCTAATAAATTGCATCTTTATATCTCAAATTGTGTTGATGAGATGTGTATTTGATGTGCTTCAACTATTGTTTAAACAAAGTAAAATTTGGCTCAAGGTAATATTGCAGGGAGAATTAAATCTTGCATCCATGCTGCTGAAATTAGCTCATTTCATGGGAATTTTTCTGGTTCAAATCTTTTCTACTCCCAACCTTCAAGTAAAAAAAAAAAAAAAAAATCCAAGGCCAATTCTCCTCCATGCATTGTTCTCTCTAAACGTCTGTATTTTTTCTTGGTGATTAAATTTCAGATGAAGAAGAAGCAAAGAAACCTGCTCATAAGAATTGGGACTTAATTGAAGCTTTTGGGTGCTGCAATTGTTCAACAACTCAACAACTCACTCACTGGTAATATCACCTTTCTTTTCTTTTCCTTTTCCCCCAATATCTGCTCATAATATTCTCATTCTTTAACTTATATCTTTGCATGTTTAGGAAAAAAATAATGTGAAATTTCTTTCATCTAATTTCTTACATTTCAATATATTCCATCTTTTTATTTTCAACCGGGTTAATGTGGTGATGTATCTGATGTGCTTCATTACCCATTGTGTAAACAGAGTCAAAATTGGCACAAGGTAATATTACTAGGAGAATTGAATTGGGTAACGATGACATAGGAATCAGCTCATTGTACAAGTGTTTTGTTGCTTCAAATCCTTTTTATATATATAAGCTTCCAATTTTTTGTTATGTCTACAGATAATGCCATTTATCACAAGTTGTTATCTAAGTTAAATCACTATGACATCATGCTTTATAATAAAATATAATTTTCAAGCATCATGGTTTTATATGTTACCGAAACATCAAACTATCTAAGTTTTATCAATTTGTTGATTTTAATATTGTTGGTTGGTTTGAGCTAAAAAAACAAGAATTCTACCACTGACCTGTTTTATAACACCAAATATACTCTATGGAGATCAAGCACCTATCCATTTTTATTATTGTCATTACAGACTAAATACTGCAGTCGAGACAAATCCTTGTTTATTTTTATAAAGCAATTTTTTCTACTGACAGTAACAGTAAAACCTGATGCATCATTTTAATGTGGGTGCTGCAGGCTTTTATCATGTACATTTATATAGCCAGCTTTCTACAACAATATGCGGCTTTCTCAAGTGATTTATGAATGAAGGTAACTCACATACAATATCCTAACCTCTCTCTCAAGTGTCCTTTGTCCTTATTTCTTTTGGTTCTTCTTTCACATCTTCAATATGTGAGTGCAATTGATCATTGTTGTAATTTGTTCCTGTCCATTTATATACTAACATCAATTCTTGTTTTACTTTATTTCACATGCATCAACACAAGACAAGAAGTAGAGAGTAAATATAGTGCCCCATGTATAGGTGATGTAGTGCTTTTAATCTCAAAGTACATTGAGATACAGGGATGATTGCTTTCATATAGTCTGCATATAGCCTCAGGACTCCTGTGAAAGGTAAGCCTACTTATCTGAAATCGTAATGGTCTAACTACTGCTTTTGTATTTTTTGGTATTTTAGATTTGCAACTTTTACTTCTCCTGTCTGAGTCTGTTTCTAGGTATAATTATTGTATGTCCTTTATTTTTTTCCCTCTAAATATCCAATGATACTTCCCTTAGTAATGCCAGAGCTATTTCACTAGTTTGTATAGCAAACGAGATATGCTTGCTTGCATCATAGTGCTTCGTTTGAGACATTTTAGCTTTATCTATTGAATGGGAAAGGGGGAGGAAGACGAGGAATTTAATTCCTGTGAACCAAAATAATATGAAACATAAGATTGGAAACTAATTTTTGTATCTTTTATCACTTATTTGAAGAATGCAAGAGGAAATAGGTCATGAGTGCATTAACCTGCTCACACGAGTACAACTGTACTTTTATTCACTTTCAGTAAATCAGTAATTCAACACATAGTTGATTGTTTCAAAGTGAAATATAAATAATAATAATAATAATAATAATAAAAAAAGAAGTAAATGTACTAAATGATGACATGTGTTATCTAGTATGGATTCATTTACAGAACTATTTCCTATTTTTTTAGCATCTCATGAATCTCAATTAGAACGTTGTATTCTTAAGTTGGTAATTCCTTCGTAAACCTGCAACTTGCGTTATAATCAAATGCTAAGGATACAGCTTATGAGAAAGAATGTAACATGAGATGTTGGTCAATTAATGCAGATCAACAAAAGCAAATGAAGTTTTTCAAACAAATTTGTGGAATCCAAGTTCCTGTGCTAGATGATGAAAATTTTTCTATGAGAGTATTGGTGAGTGAGAATCTTTATCATTTTAGAGCTGAATCAGGAAACTTGTGTTGAAGAGCTTAAGACTATTCAATTTTGAATTGGTTGCCAAAAAAAAAAAAAAGGAGTATCCTCTAGAACTGAAAATTTTGGGTTCCATGAGTAAACTATGTTTCAAAGATATATTTGCAGCCAGGTCTAGATTGAATGTTAAAAGAAAGCAAAACTGAATTGATATTCACAGTACAATGCCATCATCAAAAGTAATAACAAGGAACTTAGACTAACCCCATTTTGATCCTAGTAGCACTGAGTAACTTGTCTTATAGGTAGAGAAAACTTGACCTACAAGTATAGGCTTAAAAAAACCATGGGCTGTAATATGTTTGGGCTCAAGGGCCCTAATATAACTAACACATAATACAGAAAATTAAGAATGTTATGATGAAATTACAGTACACAAACATAACACTTTGTTTTACTTTGGGTTCTTGATGCTAAATCAGGTTGACCATTCGATTGTGGAAAGTTTTGCTCAAGGAGGGAGGACGGTGATCACATTAAGGGTTTATCCAACTGAAGCAATTGACTGGAGTTCTTCCACATGAGCTCTTGAAGCCATTCTCAAAGCCAGGGGTCATTGGTGGGGGAGTTGCTAATAGCATATTCATCTAATCCAATGGTGATAGTATAATTTTTCGAATAAAGTAGTTGCAGACTCACACGATACATGGAAATAAATAATATTTTGTAATTATAATATAATGTATAATTTGTTCTCTAAAATTTGTTGAAAATAATTTATTCTTCCTTAAAATTAAACAATTTCTATTCAGTCCAATTAGGAAAAAGCTAACATAAGAAATGAAATTCATACGTTAGTTTCACGAATTCTGTTTGCTTTAATAGCATTTTTTATCAATTAGATAACGATAAGACCTTTTGAACCATTTTAAAATATGAAGATGATTCTAGAATATATGTCACAAGTTGAGGACAAAATATAGAATTTAACCAGGAAAAAAAAAGACCTGGTTTTCTTTGAGTATTTAAGTACTTGATCTCAAACATGTTACTTATAAATGTGACATTGTCTTTATATACAGTCTGAAAATTCTAGTTTTAACTTTATGCCAGCAAAATACATTAATGGAATGCCACACGTTTTTTAAGAGTAAGAAGTACAAGACATGTTATTGTGTCTAGTTGAAATTTGAAAAAGAATTGGAATGTGATATGTTGTAGAATGTAGCTTTAAACAGAGTAGTTCCTGAATAAAAAGCTATAATGATTAATGGTTATGATCATATACCATTTGATTGTACTATACAATTATGTTATTTGAGATTGTATAATAAAGGACAGTGGCAACCACATAAGATCATCAATAACTGAAGCTTTGTGACTCCTCATTATTTTGACAATGTAGACCCTTTGTCAGAACAAAGAAGTAGCAGTGTATATGTGCCTAGGGACGAGGCACTCTCAGAGGTGAAGCATTTTACATTTTCAGCAAAGACCCTAAAATCTGTGATGCATGCACTGCTGCCTCAGCTTGAGATATCACTTCTTGACCCCCACACTCACATTGCCTAAGCCTACAAATGCCGGCTTCTTTCAGTCAATACTACCAAGGCTTGTGAAGGCTGTAACTGATACTCAAGAGAATCTTTTGCTCTTTGAGACCCCTGCATTCATTGATAGTATGCATCTCATTCTCTTTGTATGACTTTCACTCTCTCTCTCTTTGTCTTTGTCTGGCTCTCATTTGTATACATGAATCTTCTTTTGCAGGAGATAAATTTGCTTGGTTCAGGGATGATGAATTTTCTAGGCAAACTTTAGCTGGTCTTAACCCATATAGCATACAACTAGTTATGGTATGCATTTTTCATGGACTCATACAAAGAAGGATTTAAATAATAAAAAAAATTTATTTCCCAATGTCCATCTACGTGTATACACTTAGTGAAGGTACTTCACTACATAGGCAGTTCATGCTAAACACTAGTTTCATCTTCACGATTTGAATTTTTGTTAGAGAGAGAGAAAGCAAAAGTCATAATTAATGTGATGTGGCCTAATGGCCTATGCCCACAACAGAAAATCCTTGACGACCACATCTTTGTTATTTGAATTATTGTCCTACAATGAACCCAATGTAAGATACATGCAGTAGATAACACTAGGCTAACCTTAGGGTTGTAGTACTTTTGTGACTATGATTAGTTTGCTTGCAGTAAAAGTACATAGGTACATTACATAGACCTCAAATGAGTTTAGGTCTCTTGAGCCATAATATTTTCAACGTTCAGAACAAAAGAAATATGTTCGATTTGCAAATTTACTATATATCAAATGGCTAAATATCTGAGTTATTCAGTGGAAAAATTTATTTATGATCTTAAATGGCTTTAAAATTTGCGAGTTATGTCATGCAGGATTGGCCCATGAAGAGTAAGCTCGATCCTAAGATCTATGGACCGCCTGAAACTTTGATTACAACAGAATTAGTGGAACAAGAGATCAGAGGCATTATGACTGTTAATGAGGTTACATATGTACACATAATTAGATGTCAATCTCCCAATGTTCCTTTCCTTTTGATGCTAATACTCCACTCAAAGTGTGCCTATAAATTTGCCCCTCTTTGTACAGTTACAATTGCTACTTGTCCGAATAGTTATTTTCAACATTTGCATCTCATTTAAACATATTTAATCTAAATATGCTTTCTATCAAATGCTAAGTGTGTAGATAGGTATACATGTAATAAAAAGTAAAAAATAAAATTTTTATCACATGGGAAATCTTGAGAGGCAAAAAGTGCTCCCATCATTGCATAGCATGTTTTACCTGAAATTTCCAATGATTATCTAACTGTATCATCTTGCACTTACCTCTCTTCATAGGCAATCCACCTGAATGGTTGATGAATGAGTCCTCTAATTTCCATGGTTGCAGGCCTTGAAAAGTAAGAGGCTATTTGTGTTGGATTATCATGATCTGTTACTACCTTATGTGAACAAAGTAAGAGAGGTAGAAGGGACTACATTGTATGGTTCAAGGGCATTGTTCTTCCTTACTAAGGATGGCACACTAGGGCCTGTTGCCATTGAACTCACCCGGCCTCCAACTGGTGACAAACCCCAATGGAAGCAGGTTTTTACCCCAACGTGGGATGCCACAGGTTGCTGGTTGTGGAGGCTGGCTAAAGCTCATGTTTGTGCTCATGACGTTGGTTATCACCAGCTTGTCATTCACTGGTGAGCACTATGCAAACATGAACTCAAATCACAATAAATTGGCATTGCAATCAACTTCTTCTGTGACTGATTTTGGACAACCCTGAAACTATGGTTAAAGAATTCCCCTTGATATCATGCTAGTTGTCTACTTGGGCTCAAACAAATCACAACTGTTATCATTGATTTTTGGCATTCTTTCTTTGTACTTTTGTAGGCTGAGGACTCACTGCTGTACAGAGCCATACATATTTGCAGCTAACCGACAATTAAGTGCAATGCATCCAATTTACAGACTTTTACATCCTCATTTCAGATACATAATGGAAATCAATGCTCTTGCCCGAGAGAGCCTCATTAATGCAGGTGGGATAATTGAAAGCGCCTTCTCACCGGCTAAATACTGCAATGAACTCAGTTCTGCTGCTTACAACCAGCTCTGGCGGTTTGACATGGAAGCTTTGCCAGCAGATTTGATTAGAAGGTATCGCAGATGATCAAAATAATATAAGATTGTTCTAGTTTTATTGATGGTTCCTATAAGGCATAATCAGATGAAAAGTTATCTGTGGTTATACTTAGGTTGCTACTTTTTCACTCAGCAATTTCTCAACTTCTTGATACTTAATGAATTGTCAAGCTTGCAAATTACTTTGCATAACACCCTCAATGAAATTTCAAAACAGTATTGTTGATCAACTTTCAGGGGAATGGTGCCCCTGACTAGAATGGTGAAAAAGAATACATGTGACCAATGATGACTAGACTGTTGAAGTTCCATGGCTGATCCCAAAATTTGGGGACTAAGGCTTGGTTTTGCTGTTTTTTCAGGGGAATGGCAGTTGAGGATCCAACAGCTGAGCATGGCCTGAGGTTAACCATCGAAGACTACCCTTTTGCCAATGATGGTCTAATCCTTTGGGATGCCATTAAGCAATGGGCAAGTGATTATGTGAACCACTATTACCCTGAACCATCTCTTGTTTAGTCTGATGGGGAGCTTCAAGCTTGGTGGACAGAAGTTAGAACAAAAGGCCATGCAGATAAGAAGGATGAGCCATGGTGGCCTGTCTTGGAAACACCAGAAAATCTAATTCATGTTTTAACAACCATAATCTGGGTAACTGCTGGGCACCATGCAGCTGTGAACTTTGGGCAGTATATGTTTGCTGGTTACTTCCCTAACCGGCCTACTATAGCTCGAACCAACATGCCAACTGAGAATCCATCTGATGAAGAATTCAAGAACTTTTTGAAAAAACCAGAAGTTGAACTGTTGAAATGCTTCCCTTCACAGATTCAAGCAACCAAGGTGATGGCTGTTTTGGATGTCCTATCAAATCACTCACCAGATGAGGAGTATCTTGGTGAGAATATGGAACCATCTTGGGAAGAAAATCCTGTCATAAAAGCTGCATTTGAACAGTTTAGTGGCAGACTGAAGGAGCTTGAGGGAATCATTGATGAGAGGAACACCAATTTGAAACTGAAGAATAGAGTTGGAGCTGGAGTTGTACCATATGAGCTCTTGAAGCCATTCTCAAAGCCAGGGGTCACTGGTAGGGGATTTCCTAATAGCATATCCATCTAATGCGATGGTAGTAGCATCAGTTTTTGTGTAAATAAAATTGGGTACATGTACTGAGGAATTTCACAACTCTTCCATCCTATGTGATTTTCTTGGTCTTGGATAAGATTTTAAAACTTAAAATGCTATTATTTCAATTCCAATCACATCTAATTTTTGGTCACCACAATAATTGTAGTCCAAACCACACAATAAGCTGAGGAATCAACTTTGAGGTGCCTTTTGATGAACTGGGGATTGAAGATTACAAGACTACATGACTTGCATGCACATCTTGATTGAGATGGGACTTTAGGTAGTATCAGGAGCATGTTGGTGATAATATCACGAAGAAGCTTTGATGTTGACATCTCATAGATTGGCGGTGAGATTGGTGGAGGCGGTGATGAGTTGTGGAGGGGGAGAGAAGAACCAAGAGATGAAGGGTGAGTGAGTGACTGGCTAAGTGCTTGAGAGTGAGAGAGATGGGGAGCAAGCAAGTGTAGAATGTGCACATTTACGGAACAGGTAAAGAGAAGGAACGTGCCTAGAGAAGTCACTAAGTGGAGCCCATTACGGAACTTGAGTCAACCCATTACAATCCGCAATTTGCATCCAATGGGTCAGGGTCTTAGAGAATATTAAAACAAAGGCCGGAACGGATACTATCATTATGGCACACCATGAGTCTCATTGCACTATTCATGAGTCTCATTGCATTTTTTAGTATTATTTATGGGTCACATTAAACTATTTCAGCTACCTTTTAGTTTTATCTACAATATTTTCAGTTTTATTTACAGTACTTTCAGCAAAAAGTTTTCAATTTCAGCTAAATAAATTGTTCCTAGACAGATACTAAGTTCACATCCAAGTATAAGTATTACCAAAATAAAAATCCAACGTGCTTGCAATTAGGCCAACCAACAGGGGTGAGCAAAATTTGATGGATACCATGCCCTAGGCCCATTTGCTGCCTATGCATATTCCTAACCATCATAAGCTGTCTACGCATATTTCAGCAAAAAATTTTCAATTTCAGCTAAATAAGCCGTTCCCAGACAGACACTAAGTTCACATCCAAGTATAAGTATTACCAAAATAAGAATCCAACATGCTTGCAATCAGGCCAGCCAACAGGCATGAGCAAAATTTGATGGATACCAAGCCCTAGGCCCATTTGCTGCCTATGCATATTCCTAACCATCATTTTCAAGACTTCAACCAATAGAATTAGTAATCTTGTCATTGCTGAACAAATATCGGAAACAAATTACTCTTAAGCTGAAAAATAAGTGATAGATCAACTTTCACTTTGAATTAATAAAATTCACTTACAATGACATTCTGGAAATAGTCTTGCAATTCAAGCATCAAAGATGTATTCTTAAAAAACTTTAGAATTATTTTTAGAATACATATATAGAGAGAGAATTTTAGCGCAAGCTAGCACAAAGAACTTTAAGCCAAAGCTAGTTTTGTCTTCTAAATGCTCAGAATGCCCCTTTATAGAGAGCTCTATCTAGCAATATTGAATTTGAAGTATATCAGAATTTATTTCACGCATATGCTACACTCGAAGTAATGGCATCTGTTTCATAATAAGGTTAAAACTATAACCTTACTCAATATTCTCTATGCTTGTAAAATTTCTAAAAAATTAAATATCAACAGCTATGCCATCAATAAATTGTTTAAATTGTTAGTTTTTGTAGTTTAAAATTATGCATAAAATATAAGTTTATAGATTATATATTATAAAATATTCGATTAACACAAAATTTAACATGTGTATTAAGAGTGTAAAGAACATACAATTCAACAGTTAGATTTTCAAAATATGTAGTAATGTTTATTTTATTGAGTAAGATTGCCTTACACTACAACTAATTTTATAACTAAATTTTGTCCTTATTTTTCATCATCAAATTAAGATATAAATGAGTTTGATTTGCTTTTTCTTTACGCCATACAAGGTCTATTTTATGCAAGCTTGGATTCACATTATAGATATCTTTTTGTTTCAAAATGTGACTAAACTTTTGCAAGGATTTCTTGAATGATTAAGCATTTCTAGAAATTTTTTGAATAATTGAGCTTTTGTAATTGACTTTTTGAACTGAAATAATCATATATATGTAACTAACATAATCAACATTAAATGATGGAAATTCAAACATTTATGAAATATCGTAGCAATTATATATGTAACTAAAACTGTATATATATATATATATATTTTTTTTTTTCTCTCTCTTTGGATGTTGCGACCCTCTCTCTCAATCGATCATAGAATATTGAAGTTGTTTGTCGAATTTGGCTGGTGCAATTTAGTTTGAAATCATTAAGGCTGAGATGTCAATGTATACTTCTTTATGATGTAATTTTTTTTCTAAATTTTTTTAAATTGTTTTTTAAAGGTTCCTTCTCAGGTGATTTTTCATTTTTTCTAAATTTAAATTTAATTTTTCAATAAATCTCTACCAATTCAAAGTTTCTAACAATATCATTCAATCTGCCACCTTTACTAAGCTCACAGTTTAGTGATCCACAAATGAGATTCATATACAAACTGAAACATAATGGTAATACCCCTTTTTTGTTTTAAAATTAAATATTCTTGAGAAGTTCTAAAAATTTTGGTATTTTAAAAAACCTACACTTTTGAGTTTCTTCAGTTTATGAATCTTTGTTTCATGGTTGATGTTTTTTTTTCCTATTACAGGATGGTTTTTGCTTTGTATGTCTTTGGAATAATCCTGGATGAACCATGGACTTTGAATTTCCTCTTCAATTTGTATGATTTCTTCTTAGGATCCGTTTGGATAGAACTTATTTTACTGAAACTGAAAACTGAAAACATTGTAACAAAATAATTTTTAAATGTGTGAATAGTGCCGTGGGACCCATTTTTAATAAAAAAGTTGCTGAAAAGTGAGATTTGTGGGTCTCGTGACTGAAAAGTTGCTGAAAAGTTGATTAAAAGGTGCTGGAAAAGTTGTTGAAATGTGCACTGTTCACACTATATTAAGTCAACAATCATGGCACAGAGAAAAAAAAAAAGGCTGAAATGTGTGAAAGTCCAAACGTGGACGCAAAACGCAGAAATAATCCTATCCAAACACATACTTAATGTGTTGGTTTACTTGCTGCTACTTATTAATTTATATAAGAAGACATAATTTATGCCTTACAGTTACGAATATCAATCTAATTTTTATACATGGTTTTATGCCTAACTTTGGAGGAAATATACCATGTTTCGGGTGTATGCTTTCTCCCTCTCACAAGCTGGTGGGACCCATCAGTTGTGGGTCCCACCACCTGTGAGAGAGGAGAAACATACACCCGAAATAGAGTGTATTTTCTCCTAGCTTTGGGATGGCTTTGAACATTTCAGGAATTGCAAGAAGACAACAGCCCGGATTTTGTGGTCGAGGTTGTCTATTTCTAAATCTCTATGAGTATTTGTTATCTATGTGGTTGATTTTAACAAAAGTAAGTTTATTTATTTTTGATAAGTAACAAAAGTAGGTTTATTGATTAGTTTTTTGTTTGTGGATAGAAGGAAATATCTCACTAATAGGTTAAATGTTAACTAATTTCTTTTTCACGTGTTAAGAGCAGAAAATTGTGAATTTTAAACTGATAGGGCCCTATATTCATCAGTTCAAGTGTAGCAATGCCAGATTGCCAAGCATTTACCAGTTTTCTCCCTTATTCACTACTACTTTTTGCTGCATCATATTGGTAATATGGTTCTAGGAAGAATCTGAAACTGGGCATAAAAACATGGTTTTGTGTCTACTCTAAGTAAACTTTGACATCTCAGCTTTAAATTTTAAACCTTTTTAAAAAAAAAGTTTTTTATTCACTTTGGTTTCTCTACAGTTTATCTAAGAAGGGTTAAGTAGGAAAAAAACACAAAGCTCAAACTTTCATTTTGAAAACACCGCATTTCAAAATATACATCATTTGATAATGATTTTCAATGCAGCAAGCACCATGGCTGTGGAATTTTCAGAAGTTCAAATTTGCAATGACAATGCCATAACATTATAGGTCACAAAATCAACTCAAGGTGTCTGATAATGAAATTCACCAGAGCTGACAGGCTTACGCCCCACTGATCCTTCCTCCATGGTTTTCTGTAAGTCATTAATTTTCCTTTCCAAACCGATTATCTTGTCCGCAAGCAGCTTCTTCTCTTTCTCACACTCCTCTAACCGCTCTTTGTACATTAACATTTCAGAGTTAGTTGAATCAATCTTTTGAAAATAATTGGTTTTGTAATTTTCTTCTCTCATCATGCTCATGGCTCTTTTTCTGAAGCTCCGGTTGGAGTTTACTAGCATTATGTTCAAAACATTCCAATTTGGCCATAAGTAATTCCTTCTGTTTTTTATTCTCTCTCAATAGCTGTAGATAATCTGAAATTTCCAAGGCAAGCCAATCAATCTTTTTGACTATATTTTCTCTACTACTTTTTGTCTCTTTCTTCTAAGCTCATCTTCGAGCTCATCAACTTTTTCCACAAGGCATTGACGTGACCATGTATCTCTCCAAAAGGATGCAGATTTGGACCAGCTAATGTGGTAGATTTTACATTGGAGGGAAAATTTGATGCAATGGGGACACAGAAGTAGGAGAGTCAGAGCTTGAGGCTTGAACTAAGTTGGATCCTTTCTTATCCTCCATGCTCCCACTAAAACGGATGTTTTTCACTTCAGAAATATCTGAAAGTTTGTTTCCAAATTCTACATTACCAGGCAATAGACAAAAGTTAAGAAGCAATGAAAGCATTTGATATAATTTGTACGCAACATCTATTTTGATATCATGATAAACTAATGGTTTGGAACACCTCATATCAAATGATAAACTGCCACTTGTCCAAAAATTGAAGCCATTATGGAGAATGAATTTAATCATTTTACTATTATTGTAAAATAGGCAATTATGGATCTAAGCTGAACCGACCAAATTAGTCTAAGCTGAATTTAATCACAAATTAACAAAATTAGTAGATTCAAACAAATCAGGAACTTGTGAAGTGACAGCCTAGTACATAATCCGCTTTTAAACCAGACTGTAATTGCCAGAAGATCATCAAAAACTTCACCAAACTTATTGCAACTACTTATGATTTACAATTATAGAAATTAAAAAAAAAATGTTTTAGACCTCTATTCATTCTAAATGCTCTAATACCAAGTGAAAATCCTGGTTTAGACCCCCATGTTAATTATTCAGAGGAATTATTAATTTGCCTTAATTAAGTAATCCACAAGATTATTATATTTTCACCACAGTTAATCAATCACCAAATGATAATGAAACTGAACATAAAAGAAAAGGCAATAGAGACTTAACAGGTGAAGTTATTGAATCCCTTCCTTCTTCTACCTCACTGTTCTTACGTCCATGATTTATAATCAATTTATTAATTTTCAATTTTAAACCAATTATTTTGTCCACAACCAGGTTCTTCTCTTTCCCATACTCCTTCAACTGTTGTTTGTTCTTTGATATTTCAGTGTTATCCCAATCAATTGTTGCCGTAATCAGGCTCCTAATTTTCTTCCTTTCTCAACCTCATGAATCTTTTTCTCAAGAACCTCTCGGGGTCCATGAGCTTTATTTTTGGAATGTTCTGATGCAACTGTAAGTAAATTCTTATCTTTTTTATTATCTTCTAATAGCTTGTAAGCATCTGAAATATTGAGTTAAGTCTTTCACAATAATACAGCATTGGAATTTGGCTACAAATTCAGATGCAGAGGCCATGCAAATATAACATAAAACGATTAATTAGGTCTCAATGAACGACAGATAACTTCAAATAGGCAAGTAGATCAAATAAAATTCCATAATACTTCTCTCCACAGGAGATATTCCAGAGCCAAACAAAAATATCTTGGAAACAAGAAATATGTGGCCAACATTGGAGCATCCTAACTATGACCGAGGGAAGTAGGCTAGTTCAATCTTCTTCCTCAATGACCTTGGTACCCAATCCCTTTAAGCCCTCTGGAGTGATCTCTGCAACAATGACTAGTGAGGAAAACTCCTCCTAGCATCTTCTTCATCATTTCTCTTATGCACAATATAGACATAAAATATCCTTGGCCCACCCCGAATCCCACGACTCCAAACATGCTTGTTAAGCTTAACATCCACCATGACCTTTGAAGCCCTCTTCTTGAAAGTGCTGCACATGGGATTGGAAAATGGAAAGGTTACTTAGCAGTGTCCAAACAACAATGCATTAGCTAACTGGGATACATCAAAAAATCAAGAACAAATATAGCCTTGTAGAGTGCATATTTTATAAGATTAGTAATAAGGAGAGAGAGCAGTAAGTAGATGGTAAAAACATAAACAATTTTAAGAAACAGATAAAGCCTTGTAGAGTAGCATCTTTTATAAGATTAGAGTTTCTCGGTGGAACTTATAGAAGATCTTAACTTTCAGCCACACAGGGCAGCTGGCTATTTACATGTGTACTAAAATGACATCCAACTCTTGGGAATGTGTATACTCGAGAGAAAAGTTAGGATTTCAACAATTGTAAAGTCATACTAAAGCACTGAATATATTGCTTACCATTGTAACCCCAAATAAATAGAGAAACCATACATGACTCCAAGAAGTCCTCTGTTAAAGACATAGAAGTATATACTAGTTCCATTTCTCACCCAATACTTCTAAAATTATATATCCATGCATATAGATAAAAGCCAGATATTGAACTGACAGGAGGCTCTAGCCTCTCCAAAGAGTTCAGGAGACATGAATGAATACTAGAAGAAAACAAGGGCAGGAAATAATGTCATTAAAGTAGGGAATTTTCGAAACGTGATCCCAGTTCATTGAAACTCCTCAAAGCAAAATCCAATGATCTAGGAAGTACAAACACTTCATTTAGTGTACCGTGCCTATGTCATACCTATGTCATACCGGTGTTGTACAATGAAATAGAGGCTTCCACTTGACAACACGAGAGAAATGTATAATTTTTTTTGTTATGTAAAAAATCCCTTACAATGGTAACCACATTAATTCATTTGAGGGATAAATAGCTATTACAAGGGATAGCACCAAATCCTAAGCAAAAATCACATACACTTTTCTATATACTAGGAACATTATCAATTTATCTTATCATATCTCAAATCAAATTCTTAACAAGCCACAAAAAAGAGATTAGGATCCTCTCCATTTTAAGCGAAATGTACTATGAGTCATAATTTAAACGTGGTGCTAGATACACACCTTTAAATTTGTAATATTTAAGAAAACCATGAAATAGAATCACTTCAAATGGAAAGAATCCTAAAACGAAAAGAACATAGCATTCATAATGTCTCAATGAAGTGAATCAATTTTACTAAAATACACGTGGAAAGCTTTCAGCTTTCAGTGTTTGGCAATCCTCCCTTCATTTTGTTGTGTTGTGCTCTATGTATGTTGTTTTTAACAACCAATGGACACTAGAATTCTAAATTGATATTATATTATTTCAGGATACTAGATCAGGTGCAACTTTGACAGCTAAAATATCATTTTGTTCTAAAGTTAAAAAGTATCAAATACTATTCACACAAATATATTTTACCTGATTAAGCCCATCATTGCAGTCAGGTGAATAAAGGCTTTCCACATTTGTAGTTGCCTCCATTATTGTCTTGCGATCATATGGTGTTTTTCTATAGGCCTTTTTTTTCAAATTGAAGACTGTCAATTTGAAATTCCATTCTGAATTCTCTCCAACACCTTTAACTTGCGTCTCCTGCAATAAAAAATTTTCACCATTCTTTGACACGCATATAGGCCTCGGACAAGTGCCCCTATATGGAATGGTTGCCAATCTAGTCCAAGACTCCTTCATCACCCATAGCTGAATACATATATCACTGCATGATTCAGCGGTGCACACAGATAGACACAGGTGTTCTCCAAAAGTACCTATCTCTCATGTATCTGATGTATCGTAATATTCTCCTGATGATTCATCTCTGATGTAATAAGAAACAGATTCTGGCCATGGCAGCTCATGAAATATCTCATCCGCTAAATCAAAATAAATGATTGACGGCTTCCTATAACGTTTAGCACTCCAATAAATTGCCCCATTGCAGTATATAGTCTTTTCGGTAAATGGAACGCTGTGGATAAAATTATTGTCCTTATCCACCAAAATTGTCCTCCAAGTAAAGGTCTTGAGTGAAAAGATCTCGATCTGCAACATATCACTATGGAAAGTGTGGTAGGGCCTTAATATCTTGTAATCATCAGTGGAATAATCATAGCCAAAGCCAAAACAGCGAAACCAACCAGAATATGAGTCAGGTGTTGATGTTGGATTTGGTATGTTTTTGTAACTTTTGGTAGATGGGTTCCAAACCAAATATTGGGATGTATTATATAATTCAATACATACCAAGCCATTGCAAATAGCCAATTTTGTCTCAACATGTTCTTCACCCCACAATGGAAAACCAGGAAAATCAACATCAACAGGTTGACCATGAACAGCACGGCTTTGAAATAGTGCTTCACAACCTGATGATAGAACACAATTGTCAGTCAAAACAAGGACGTTCATGCGGTTGGGGTTTTGAGATGCTCTCTGAAAGTGGGGTTTAGCAAATCGGTGACTACTGATCAAAGTGTGTCATGCTTTGGATACGCACTTGAATCGCATTAGAGACTTCACTGGTAGTCTTGAAAGAATTCCCTCGACGAGGTCATTTGGTATAGTAAAGCTTCGCCGCTGCCGTGCCTTGCAAATTCTCATAGTTCAGTTCAAGTCCTTGGCTCTCTATAATCGATATATAAGAAAGAATGGTTAAAGAGTTAGATATTAAACCCTGTAATTAGGAATGTAACATATTAAAATTTATAGTTTCAAAAGTGCTATAACGTGTTTTATATGTATTGCTATTTCTAGATAGAAAATGTTGAATTGCAAAGGAACTGAATGAGCACAGAGTCATTTTACTTCTTTGTATAATTTATTTTTTGTCAGTCGTTAGGCTACTTTGTCCATTATGTGTACATGTAATGGTATGTGAGATCATGTGGGGGGTAGTATACGTGCTTATGAATTTCAATTGGAGATCAAAATGAGATGGTGTAAGGGTTGTAAAGTAGGTGTGGAAACTAATGGCAGGATATTAAAAAAAAAAAAAAAAAAAAAAACCAATTCTATGACATAAAAATAAGTTGTGAATGATTCTTTGCTTTTTGAGCAGGTTTGGCATCATGCTAGTCTGGCAATTTGCACTTCATTATTAATGGAAACATGGAATGGAAGTTTAGTGGGAGTGTGCAGCTAACCCGCCAACCCACCAAAACCGACCCGACCCAATCCAACCCGCCAGGTTGGGTCGGTTTTTAGGCCTTGGTGGGTTGGGTTGGGTTACAAAAATTTTTTTGATAGCGGGTCGGGTTAGGTTTGGGTCATAAAATTTCAAACCCACCAAACCCAACCCGACCCACCCATATGTTTAATATATATATATATATATATATATTTAAAATATATTATATAATTAATAAATTTTTTAAAATAACCAGCTCTTTCTATCCTATATAAAAGCCAATTAGTTCACACAAATCCTAGTAAATTACTATTGTTATTTAGTAATTAGTGTTGTTTGCCTTAAGGAGTTACATTGGTACTAATCTTTGGGATTTTTTAATATATTTATATTTATATTTTTTTCTACTCAATTTAATAATAATAATAATAATAAAAATTTGTCCAACTCATGGGTTTAACCCGACTTATGTGGGTTGAGTTGGGTTGGGTTGGGTTGGACTTATGTGATGGGTTGAGTTGGGTTGATTTTTTTTTACCCACCATGGTGGGTTGGGTCAAAAAATTTCCTCAACCTGACCCAACCCGACCCATGCCCACCCCTATTTAGTGCAATCACTTATCACAAAATGATTTTAAAAAGCAAGGTTAGCGATTCGAGTTAGAGGTTTAACCTGTTGTGGATGTTAGCTATTCGAGTCCACTTATCTCCAAAAATGGATTAACTAATGATTGACTGTTTCATTGCTACATTTGCACATATCACACTAAAAGGTATGATGAATCTTATCTGCTAAAAAAAAATTTCAATAGGACATCAAATTCTTTATTATAGTACAATAATAGCATCTGTCCAGTAGTTTATGGTAAAATAGTATCGAGTCCAACCAAAACAAATATAAAAATTTAACAACGAAGACCGCTAGAAACGAAGCTAGCAACAGAACAAAGTTGATATATATATAAATATATATATCAGAATCAGAGACAGAGAAAGAAAAGAGAAGAGAAGAATCATACCGAGAGAAACGAAGAGGCCGGAGTGTGAGTGTGAATATGGGGTATGTAGGGTTTCTTTTTTTCAATTAGTTTATATGTTTAACTTAATTTGTTTAAGTTTAATTAGTTTAATGTTAGTTGGTTAATCTAATGGGTTAATGGGTTATAATTTTTAAATAGCCGGAGGCCCAATGTTTATAAAATAAAAATAAATAAATAAATAAAAGGCTCAATGTTTGCATTGCAAGGCCCAAGACGTGTTTGTGATTGTGATTGAGTGTTTGTGTTTTTTGTTTAAACTTTCATTTTGTTGCTGGTTTTTTTTTTTTTTTTTTTTTTTTTTTTTTTTGTTTTTAATGGGAAATACATGAATTTTATTAAGAAGAAGATAAGAACATAGCATCATGAATCACAAGCAACTCAATTAAAGGTGGACATTCCTCCATCTATGTTACATAAGAATTAACATCTTTAATGTAGGCAGCCAAAGTGTGTGCTAGTATTAGGGGTGTGTAGTCAACCTACCAACCCACCAAAACTGACCTAAACCAACCCAACCCGCAGGGTTGGGTCGGTTTTTAGGATTGAGTGGGTTGGGTTGGATTATGAAATTTTTTTTTAATAATGGGTCGGGTTGGGTTTGTCATAACAACCACAACTCGCCTAACCTAACTCGACCCACCCATATATCTAAAATTTAAATTATATATATTTAATATATATTTAAAACTATATTATATAATTAATAATTTTTTATTTAATTTTTTCTCCAATTCAGCTCTTCCAATATAAAACCCAATTACCTCGTAACCTTAATAATCTTATTTCTCTCTCTACTGCCTCCTACTCCCATTCCCACTCTCCCATTCCACACTTATTTGTTTCTAATTAAGTTGGGATACTAGTTCATGTATATTTTGTTTATAAACTCAATTGGATATATTTTGTTTATAATTGAGTTGGAATACTTGTTCATTTATATTTTGTTTATCAACTTAGGTGGCAAGTGAGATTTTTTTTTTTTTTTTTGCTCAATTTAATAATAATAGTAATGAAAAAAATTGTCCAACCCATGGGTTCAACCCAACCTAACCCGATCCATGTGGGTTGGGTTGGGTTGAACCCCTGTGATGGGTTGGGTTAGGTTGTATTTTGTTTAGCCCACCATGGTGGGTTGGGTCGAAAAATCCCCTCAACCCGACCCATGCACACCCCTAGCTGGTATATTGGCTTGTCTCCTCACATGCGAACATTCAAAAGAGCAAAAATACTATAGTCGAAAGCGTATCCCATTGGCAAGATTAGTAATAAAAGTCTGGGCAGCCATAGGGTCTTCAAGAGCATGGAAGACAATGCTTGAGTCAGTTTTGAAAATACCATCTTTGAATCCTACATCTCATGCAAAGAGAGTTGCTTTGTCCATTGCCTTTGCTTCAACTTCAAAAGGGCCTAATGGAAGAGGAAGGCGTTTACTCAGGGCTGCCAACATCAACGCCAATCATGCCTAGCTAGGAGAAGATAACAACATCCATGAGTAGAAAACGAACCTTTGCCAATATTTCATGTGAGGATTGGCGAGTGGCACCTAGTCTTGTTTCGTTTCTGCTAAACCAGATACCCTATGCTGTAGTAACAGTGAGTTCAAGAAGCTCAGTACCCATGTGTTGTGTGAAGATCAAGTGCCAAATAAATTCCATGAAGTCCTTGTAGCTGATACCCTTTTTATTGAAAGGTATGGCAAAGAGTCTCCAAGTGTCTTTTTCCACGGTGCAGTCCTAGAAAAGGTGATTTGTCTCTGAAGCAAGACCACATGCTTCACAAGTGGGATTATCTAGGAAATGTCGGAGGCAGAGGTTGGCTTTTATAGGGAGGATATTTCGGCAAGCTCTCCAAGTAAACATCTTGATTTTGTTTGGGATGTGTAGGTTCCAAATCTTTCACCAGAAACTACTATGGTTTGCACCATGAGAAGTCTCTGTAGTATGAGTGCTTTGGGTCATGGATAGTGCCACCTTGTATGTGCTATTAACTATGAAGCTCCCCTTACGTGTGTAGGCCCAAACCAGTCGGTTTGTGCCGACTTAGAGGAATGCCAAGGATGGAGTTGACATCAACTAGTAGGAAGACTTGGTTGATCAGAATAACATCCCATTCACCGAATTCTAAATCTATGAGGGAGCTAACCTTTTTGTTTGCTGGGAGTAAGCCTGGTGATGATAGCACTCAAAATGTCGAAAGTCGTGGGAGCCAACAATCTGCCCAAATGCCAATGGAGTTACCATCCCCTACTTGCCAATGGAGGATTCCGAAAGTTAGTTATGCCTTCAAAAAATGTCAAAAATACCCCTATTCAAATTCTTATTCTTTTAAGGAGATTATTATGATAACCAAAAATTATCATATAATTACAATTGATATTACCCAAATAATTAATAGTACTCTCAAACCAAAATTGTATTTTTCCATTCTTAAGTAGGTACACCAAATTGGACCAAAATGATGTAAAATAGACCAAATGAACTGAATAGACTACAATGGACCTCTTTTAGTACAAGGAAATTCGTACCTATCTAGATGATTTATAAATCATCAGGCATTCGTTCTTGGTTGCCAAGCTCCTTTGAATCTTGACATGGTAGTGGAATTTTATTTTTATTTTTTATAAAAGAATTTTGCTATTACTTTAATGTAGCATATCTATACAATATCTAAAAACTGAAGTGTAGCATTGATTGCAGCTATACTCTTGTTGACCCATATTAGCGTAGTATTTTGGTTAACTTTAGTTTATTATGGTCCACTTTGGTCAGTTTAGTCCATTTGGTGTATTTGGTCCATTTTAGTTCACTTTCATCCACTTCGGTGATGCTTGGGGAGGAGAGGTTTGGGTAGAAAGCGGAGTTACTTGCTTCATTGACAATTATGTCATCTTTTCAGTGTAATGTTGATAAAAGTTCTTGATAAAATTATATTTTTCAATAATTTCAAAAATAAATATAAAGGACCCTAATACTACCTCATCTTTCATGATTTTCCCACATAAATTACACTTTACCATGGTGGATATGCAAAACATTTCTTTTTCCTAGAATAATAAATTAGAAATAAAAATGATAATAGTACTATTCATCCGTTTTATTATTATAGTTAGATTAAATTCATTATTTTTTAACAATTTAAACTTTTAAAACAAGTGGTAATCTATCATCTATACTATATATAAGAGAATTCTCCTCTTTCAAGTGAACTTTTATATGGTTTAAAAATCTCATTAATAAAGGATAACTTCATTTAAAAATAGGGTCATAAATGTCAAATAACAAATTTCATTTTGAATTCAAAAAGAGAACTCCAAAAATTTAGGATTTTTTTCTCTTTACGTTCAAAAAAAAAAAAAATTTACATTTACTGTCTATCTCTAAAGTTTATCTTTTTTATTTGTTTCAAAATAAAAATATATATTTCTAAATTATAATAGATGCAAATTATTAACCTTTACTTAAAAAAATAGAAGAGTTTCTGAGCACGTGCGTGAACACATGCGAGCATCCACAGCCGGATTCTAAATCCCATCTTATTTTACCACCTCAAAAAGTCACTTTTTCAATTATACAATACAATTTTACAATTCTCCAACATCCCAACTTTTATATCCCAATCTTACTCATTAAAATAATATTTTTACACAATAAAATAATATTTCTCACAATTACCATTATACATTACAACACATTATTTATACATTATTTATTCTTTCTCTCTCTTTCGTTCTGGTCAAGAACCACAATTACCACCACCACTGCCACCACCACCACTGGCAACCCAGAAACTACCGTTAACACCAAAAAAAAAAAAAAAAAAAAAAAAACCCAGAGAAAATCACAACAATAAATCACCGTGAACAAACCCAGCCACCCCAACCAATCACAACAACAATCCCAAAATCAAAACCCAACAAACCACTGCCGCCGAACCCAACAACCCAACAAAATCAAAACCCACTGCCGCCGAACTCCAACAAACCACCAGTCACCACCACCACGCCACACGCCCACCGAAAATCAAAACCCAATCTCCTTCCACTGATCAAAACCCAATCTGAACCCACCCAAAATCAAAACGCACCTCGCCAAATAGATCTCCACGCACGACTCGGTCACTATGTCAACACCACCAAACGCTGATCTCCACCGCGCTAACCTCCGGCCATCACGCCGATCTCAGCTGCGCCACCAGCTCGCCACCACGCCGATCTAGAAATTCGATCCGGCGTGAGCTCCGATTCGGCTTGGTGATTCGGCAAGAGAGAGAGGGGATGAGAAAGAGAAAAGAAAGAGATAAAATGAGAGAGGAGTGAGAAATTTGCTGTTTAAAAGCAATTAAAAAATATTTTTTTTTATACCATTTTGCTACAGTACCATCTTACATTTGAGATGGTACTGTAGCAAAATCTCAAATTTTTTTTTGCATATGAGATATAGCCTTCTAGCTGCTGGGTGTGTTTTGGGCTTGTATGCCAAATATGCTTTGCATTTGGCATATAGCCATCCAAATGCGGATGCTCTTAGAGGCTAGTTATAGCATAACAGGTTGGATCCCACTTATTAAGGAGTGTGAGCTCACGTGTAAGTAGAAATGTTAGAATAATGATTAAATGATTCAATTCACTCTTTAAAAGGATAAGGATTGGTTGATGATCATATCATCAAGGAAATCCACAATTCTTCCCTAAATGTGAAATGTTGAAATTGGTCCATTAAAGATTATCATTTCAGTTAATAAATATAATTTGGTTTAAGTAGGATTTTGTATGTTAAATCATCACTACTGTGGAAAACTAATGGCTGTATTTATTTGTGCCACTGAATCTGTCCTTTTTACCATCAAACACTCCTAGTGGATTGAAGAGGCTAAGGGAATTGGAGCTGGAAAATCTAAGAGGCACTGGAGAAGGGAAGAGGAAGACATTTGAGAGGATCTATGACTATGATAAAAGCAGTGAATTGGCATGACCTGTCCTTGGAGGCAAAGACCACCCATACCCAAGACGCTATAGAACAGGATGTCCATGTTGTAAAAAGGTAACCAAAATTCCAAACTATTGGGAAAGGGTTTGGATTAGGTCCAGTGCTTCTAATGCACTGGACCTAATCGAATGGTAACACGTGTCAAAAAATAGACATGTGTTACAATCCCATCGAGTCTAGTGTCTCTAGACACTGGACTCAAACCTCTCCCATTGGAAAAAGGGTTAAAGATTGGGTTCAGTGCTCTAGTGCGCTAAACTCAAGCCAGTTCCTTAAAAAAGGGATTAAATTACATATTTAGCCCTCAACTTTTGACATTTGATTCAAAAAACCTTATTATACTTTAAAATGTTTCACTTTTGTTCTTAGATTTTCAAAATTGCTTCAAAAGGGTTTTTATATGGATGGAAAAAGCTAACATAAGAAACGAAATTCATGCCATGTCATAGGCCTCATGTCATCAATGTGATATTAGTTTCATGAATTCTGTTTGCTTTAATAATATTTTTTATCAATTAGATAATGATAAGAACTTTTGAACCATTTTAAAATATGAAGATGATTTTAGAATATATGTCAAAAGTTGAGGACAAAATATAGAATTTAACCAGGAAAAAAAAGACTTGGTTTTCTTTGAGTATTTAAGTACTTGATCTCAAATATGTTACTTATAAATGTGACATTGTCCTTGTATACAGTCTGAAAATTCTAGTTTTAACTTTATGCCAGCAAAATACATTAATAGAATGCCACACGTTTTTTAAGAGTAAGAAGTACAAGACATGTTATTGTGTCTAGTTGAAATTTGAAAAAGAATTGGAATGTGATATGTTGTAGAATGTAGGTTTAAACAGAGTAGTTCTTGAATAAAATCTATAATGATTAATGGTTATGATCGTATATCATTTGATTGTACTATACAATTATGTTATCTGAGATTGTATAATAAAAGACAGTGGAAACTACGTACGTAAGATCATCAATAACTGAAGCTTTGTGACTCTTCATTATTTTGGCAATGTAGACCCTTTGTCGGAAAAAAGAAGCAGCAGTGTATATGTGCCTAGGGACAAGGCATTCTCAGAGGTGAAGCAGTTGACATTTTCAGCAAAGACCCTAAAATCTGTGATGCATGCACTGCTGCCGCCGCTTGAGATATCACTTTTTGACCCCCACTTGGGATTTCCACACTTCACTGCCATAGACTCACTATTTTGTGAAGGACTCACATTGCCTAAGCCTACAAATGCCAGGTTCTTTCAGTCAATACTACCAAGGCTAGTGAAGGCTGTAACTGATGCTCAAGAGAATCTTTTGCTCTTTGAGACCCCTGCATTCATTGTGTTAGAGATATATATTAGACATATTAGCCCAATGTAATAGGCCCAAGCCCATTCCTGCTTGTACTAGTAGTCTAGGGTTTAGTCCGTTCATGGAAGACATCATTGTGAGCAATATGAATAGCACTCTGGTTGTCACAATAAAGAGGAGTAGCAGAGGATGTAGACACACCTAAGTCTTTGAGAAGCCATCGTAGCCAAAGGAGCTCAGATGTGGTATCAGCAAGGGCACGATATTCTGCTTCAGTACTGGAGCGGGCCACATGAGTTTGTTTCTTGCTTCGCCAAGAAATCAGAGAAGAACCAAGAAGAAAGCAAAAACCGGTGGTGGACCTGCGATCAGTGGGGTCTCCTGCCCAATCAGCATCAGAAAATGCACGAAGAGTAAGAGGAGACTGAGCAGAGTAGAAAAGACCATGGAAGAGAGTGCCCTTTAAGTATCGAAGAATGCGTAGAACAGCAGCATAGTGAGTCAATCGTGGAGCAGACAGATACTGGCTCACTTGGTGAACAGCATAGGAAATGTCTGGACGAGTGACAGTGAGATAAACCAAGCTGCCAACCAAGCGTCTGTAAAGAGAGGGATTAGATAATGGTTTCCCCCCTGAGGGAGTCAGATGCGCATTAAGCTCAACTGGAGTGTCCACAGTCTTGCTATCAGTGAGTCCAGCGTGAGACAAGAGTTCAGAGGCATACTTGGCTTGAGTAATATAAAGTCCATCTGTAGAATGAGTGATTTCAAGACCCAAGAAGTAGCTGAGATATCCAAGATCTTTCATCTCAAACTGCTGACTGAGAAAAGACTTGAGTTCTTGAATGCCACTGAGGTCATCACCAGTTATGATCATATCATCCACATATAAGAGGAGTAAAATAGTGCCTTTGTCAGTGCGACGAAGAAATAAGGCAGAATCATAGTGACTGGCCATGTAACCCAAGTGAGAGATGGTAGAGCTGAATTTGGCAAACCAAGCTCGTGGAGCTTGTTTAAGGCCATAAAGTGCACGTCGAAGGTGGCAAACCTTATTTGAGTCAACAAAGAGACCAGGAGGAGGTTGCATATACAATTCTTCACTTAAATCCCCATTAAGAAATGCATTTTTGACATCCATCTGAAAAAGGTCCCATTTACTGGCAGCAGCAACAGCTAAGAGGGCACGGACAGATGAGATACGGGCAACCGGAGCAAAAGTTTCTTCATAATCAATCCCATACTCTTGTGTAAAACCTTTTGCAACAAGACGAGCTTTGTAGCGCTCAATGGACCCATCAGAGCGAGTCTTAATCTTGTAGATCCACTTACAACCAACCACAGATTTCCCAGGAGGAAGTGTCACCAAATCCCAAGCATGGTTTTTAGATAATGCATCAAGTTCCTCTTTCATTGCAATCTGCCATAAAGGGTCAGTGGAAGCCTCACGATAGGTGTGAGGCTCGTGTATGCTAGAGTAGATGCGGAAGAGGAAGCATAGAATAGGAACATCAAGAACACGAGGGTTACGTGGTTCAGCCTTGACGGCCTACATCCACGGAGGAATCCCTTAAGGGCTACATCTTTATTGTATGAGAGTGTAGTACAATAACCTGTGTTACAATGAACCCTAACATGAGTATATATAGGCGACTAAACCCTAGACTACTAGTACAAGCAGGAATGGGCTTGGGCCTATTACATTGGGCTAATATGTCTAATATATATCTCTAACACATTGATAGTATGCATCTCATTCTCTTTGTATGACTTTCACTCTCTCTATCTTTGTCTCTGTCTGGCTCTCATTTGTATACATGAATCTTCTTTTGCAGGAGATAAATTTGCTTGGTTCAGGGATGAAGAATTTTCTGGGGGAAGTCTAGCTGGACTTATACAAAGAGGAATTTAAATAATAAAAAAAAATTATTTCCCAATGTCCATCTACGTGTATACACTTAGTGAGGGTACTTCACTGCATAGGCAGTTAATGCTAAACACTAGTTTCATCTTCACGATTTGAATTTTTGTTAGAGAGAGAGAAAGCAAAAGTCATAATTAATGTGGGGTGGCCTAATGGCCTATGCCCACAAGAAAAAATCCTAGACGACCACATCTTTGTTATTTTAATTATTGTCCTACAATGAACCCAGTGTGAGATACATGCAATAGATAACACTAGGCTGGGTTGTAGTACTTGTGTGACTATGATTGGTTTGCTTGCAGTAAAAGTACATAGGTACATTACATAGACCTCAAATGAGTTTAGGTCTCCTGAGCCATAATATTTTTAACATTCTGTACAAAAGAAATATGTTCGAGTTGCAAATTTACTATATATCAAATGGCTAAACATCTGAGTTATTCAGTGGAAAAAATTATTTATAATCCTAAATGGCATTAAAATTTTTGAGTTATGTCATGCAGGATTGGCCCATGAAGAGTAAGCTCGATCCTAAGATCTATGGACCGCCTGAAACTTTGATTACAACAGAACTAGTGGAACGAGAGATCAGAGGCATTATGACTGTTAATGAGGTTACATATTTACACATAATTAGATGTCAATCTCCCTATGTTCCTTTCCTTTTGATGCTAGTACTCCACTCAAAGTGTGCCAGTTACAATTGCTACTTTTCTGAATAGTTATTTTCAACATTTGCATCTCATTTAAACATATTTAATCTTAATATGCTTTCTATCAAATGCTAAGTATGCAGATAGGTATACATGTAATAAAATCTAAAAGATAAAATTTTTATTACAAGGGAAATCTTCAGAAGCAAAAAGTGCTCCCATCATTGCATAGCATGTTTTACCTGAAATTTCCAATGATTATCTAACTGTATCATCTTGCACTTACCTCTCTTCATAGGCAATCCACCTGAATGGTTGATGAATGAGTCCTCTAATTTCCATGGTTGCAGGCCTTGAAAAGTAAGAGGCTATTTGTGTTGGATTATCATGATCTGTTACTACCTTATGTGAACAAAGTAAGAGAGGTAGAAGGGACTACATTGTATGGTTCAAGGGCATTGTTCTTCCTTACTAAGGATGGCACACTAAGGCCTGTTGCCATTGAACTCACCCTGCCTCCAACTGGTGACAAACCCCAATGGAAGCAGGTTTTTACCTCAACGTGGGATCACAGGTTGCTGGCTGTGGACGCTGGCTAAAGCTCATGTTTGTGCTCGTGACGTTGGTTATCACCAGCTTGTCAAATCACGATAAATTGGCATTGCAATCAACTTCTTCTGTGACTGATTTTGGACAACCCTGAAACTATGGTTAAAGAATTCCCCTTGATATCATGCTAGTTGTCTACTTGGGCTCAGACAAATCACAATTGTTATCATTGATTTTTGGGATTCTTTCTTTGTACTTTTGTAGGCTGAGGACTCACTGCTGTACAGAGCCATACATAGTTGCAGCTAACCTACAATTAAGTGCAATGCATCCAATTTACAGACTTTTACATCCTCATTTCAGATAGACAATGGAAATCAATGCTCTTGCCCAAGAGAGCCTCATTAATGCAGGTGGGATAATTGAAAGCGCATTCTCACCGGCTAAATACTCCACTGAACTCAGTTTTGCTGCTTACAACCAGCTCTGGCAGTTTGACATGGAAGCTTTGCCAGCAGATTTGATTAGAAGGTATTGCAGATGATCAAAATAATATAAGATTGTTCTAGTTTTATTCATGGTTCCTATAAGGCATAATCAGATGAAAAGTTATCTGTGGTTATACTTAGGTTGCGACTTTTTCACTCACGGGTTTCTCAACTTCTTGATACTTAATGAACTGTCAAGCTTGCAAATTACTTTGCATAACACCCTCAATGAAATTTCAAAACAGTATTGTTGATCAACTTTCAGGGGAATGGTGCCCCTGACTAGAATGGTGAAAAAGAATACATGTGATCGATAATGACTAGACTGTTGAAGTTCCATGGCTGATCCCAAAATTTGGGGATTAAGGCTTGGTTTTGCTATTTTTTTAGGGGAATATCAGTTGAGGATCCAATAGCTGAGCATGGCCTGAGGTTAACCATCGAAGACCACCCTTTTGCCAATGATGGTCTAATCCTTTGGGATGCCATTAAGCAATGGGTAAGTGATTATGTGAACCACTACTACCCTAAACCATCTCTTGTCCAGTCTGATGGGGAGCTTCAAGCTTGGTGGACAGAAGTTAGAACAAAAGGCCATGCAGACAAGAAGGATGAGCCATGGTGGCCATGTTGTGGGTCTAGCCCACGTAACAGCCCATGTAATGAGCTTGTTGAACAGAATAGAATTCTATTTCTATGAGAAGTCTTTTATATAAGTTGATTTAGGAATCCATATGTTCCTAGGAGAGTAAGGCGGCAGATTTTATATAAATAAGGTTTATTAGGTTTTGTGTGTTGTAGATTGTAGTGAAGAAAAAAGAGAAAGGTGCCGCACAAGTGATTTCGGAGAGCAGCCAAGTGGGTGCCACATATTGAAGAATAGAGAAAAAGGATTGCCACCTTTGAGAAAGATAATTTGTGTGTGTAAGAGCAAAGAAAAATAAGAGAGATTTTTTTTGACCGTGAGGCATACACAAAAATTATTGTAATTGATATGATAATAGTGAAATTATTCGGAGTTTGTCTCATAGTTTTTCCCTTCAAAGAGAAAGGGTTTTCCACGTAAATATTTGTGTTCTTACGTGTAATTGCTATTTTGAATTGATAATTTTTTTGAAAATATTATTTGGGACCCAACAAGTGGTATCAGATCTAAGGTTAGAGTGGAAGCGATGGCCGAAAAAGAAAGCAAGGGTTCAGGAATTGATAAATTTGATGGAACAAACTTCGTGTATTGGAGGATGCAGATTGAAGATTATCTCTATAGGAAGAAATTGCATCTGCCTCTTTTGGGGACGAAACCTAAAACTATAAAGGATGAAGACTGGACCCTTCTTGATAGACAAGTATTGTGAGTTATTCGATTAACTCTGTCAAGATCAGTTGCGCACAATGTTGTGAAAGAAAAGACCATAATGGATTTGATGAAGGCTTTGTCTAGAATGTATGAAAAGCCATCGGCTAACAACAAGGTGTGTCTGATGAAGAAGTTATTTAATTTGAAGAAGGCAGAAGACACTCCTATAGTGCAACATCTGAATGAGTTCAATACAATCACAAATCAATTATCCACGGTGGAAATTGAATTTGATGATGAGGTTCATGCATTGATTCTTTTGGCTTATTTACCAAACAGTTGAGAAGTCATGAGAATGGCAGTGAGTAATTCTGCAGGGAAAAGCAAACTCAAATATGATGATATTCGAGATTTGATTTTAAGTGAAGAGGTTCGCAAGAGAGATGCAAATATAGACAATGCACAAGATCAAGATTTTGTCATGGAGAACAAGAGTAGAGGTAGAAGCAGAGGACCTAATGATCGAAAATTCAATGGTAGGTCACAATGAAGAGATAGATCTCAATTCAAGGAAACTAGAGAGTGCTTCCATTGTGGGAAAAAGGGTCACTTAAGAAGAGATTGTTGGCATTGGAATAAGGAACAAAATAATGGAAAATATGAAAAGAATGATAGTGAGAAAATACTACAGCTGCTGTGATTGATGAGGATGTTGTGGTGCTCTCTATTGAAGAGCAAAAATGTGAGCATGTTGCTAATAATGATGTTGACTGGGTTGTTGATTCTGTAGCCCCCCACCATATTATCCCTATGAAGGGGTTGTTTACCACGTACAAAACAGAAGACTTTTGGTACTGTGAAGATGGGTAATTCTAGTTACTCAAAAATTGTGGGAATTGGTGATGTGTGCATTGAAACCAATGTTGGTAGCACTATGATGTTGAAGGATGTGCGACATATTCCAGATTTAAGGATGAATGTGTTTTCTATATTGGCTATGGATCGAGCGGGTTTTTGTAACTACCTTGGTAATGGAAGATGGAAACTTACTAAGGGGCCATTGGTTGTTGCAAGAGGACATACATGTTGCGGTTTGTATAGGACTCATGTGAAGACCTATAAGAAGAAGTTCAATGAGATTAAATTTTTTGAGAAGACTCCAAAGATGAATGTTGGGATTAATAGTGTTGAAACCCAGAGAGTGAAATTCTCATTGCCTAATAGTGCTTCAGAAGAGGAAGTGGTACGTGATGAAGAATATGAAGATGCTAAGGCTACATGGGATGATGATAAAGTGAAAGATCCTAGAGGTCTTGAGCAGGGGGAGCAATATCCTCCACTAGAGATTGTTGAACCTCATGAGAAGAGGACTACTAGAGAACATCGAATTGTTAGCTTCAAGAATAATTGGGCTTCTGATGAGGGGGAGCCAAGGGATTGGATTAAAGAAATCCAAGATGAGATTAATTATTTGAGAATGAAAGGGATTGACGTTGATGAGGTGTTCTCAATATTGGTGAAGATAATGAAGAAGGTCAAGCTTGGAGTTGGCTTGACTGACACAGAATTGAATTGAAGAAATAGATTGAAAATCTCCTCCCATCGGTGGGCTGGAAGGGGAGATTGTTTTGGGTCCAGCCCACGTAACAGCCCATGTAATGAGCTTGTTGAACAGAATAGAATTCTATTTCTATGAGAAGTCTTTTATATAAGTTGATTTAGGAATCCATTTGTTCCTAGGAGAGTGAGGCGGCAGATTTTATATAAATAAGGTTTATTAGGTTTTGTGTGTTGCAGATTATAGTGAAGAAAAATGAGAAAGGTGCTACACAAGTATTTCGAAGAGCAGCCAAGTGGGAGCCGCATATGGAAGAATAGAGAAAAAGGATTGCCGCCTTTGAGAAAGATAATTTGTGTGTGTAAGAGCAAAGAAAAATAAGAGAGATTTTTTTCTTTAGTCGTGAGGAATACACAAAAATTATTGTAATTGATTTGATAATAGTGAAATTATTCAGAGTTTGTCCCGTGGTTTTTCCCTTCAAAGAGAAAGGGTTTTCCACGTAAATATTTGTATTCTTGTGTGTGATTGCTATTTTGAATTGATAGTTTTTTTGATAATATTATTTGGGATCCAACGGGCCAGTCCTTGTAACACCAAAAAATCTAATTCATATATTAACAACCATAATCTGGGTAACTGTTGGACACCATGCAACTATGAAATATGGGCAGTATATGTTTGCTGGTTACTTCCCTAACCGGCCTACTATAGCTTGAACCAACATGCCAGCTAAGAATCCATCTGATGAAGAATTCAAGAACTTTTTGAAAAAACCAGAAGTTGAACTGTTGAAATGCTTCCCTTCACAGATTCAAGCAACCAAGGTGATGGCTGTTTTGGATGTTCTATCAAATCACTCACTAGATGAAGAGTATCTTGGTGAAAATATGGATCCATCTTGGGAAGAAAATCCTGTCATAAAAGCTGCATTTGAGCAGTTTAGTGGTAGACTGAAGGAGCTTGAAGGAATCATTGATGAGAGGAACACCAATTTGAAGCTGAAAAATAGAGTTGGAGCTGGAGTTGTACCATATGAGCTCTTGAAGCCATTCTCAAAGCCAGGGGTCACTGGTAGGGGAGTTCCTAATAGCATATCCATCTAATGCGATGTTAGTAGCATTAGTTTTGGTGTAAATAAAATTGGGTACATGTACTGAGGAATTTCACAACTCTTCCATCCCATGTGATTTTCTTGGTCTTGGATAAGATGGTTAAAACTTAAAATGCTATTTGTTCAATTCCAATCAGATCTAATTTAATTTTTGGTCACCACGATAATTGTAGTCAAAACCATAAGTTCTACTGGGAAAAGTCCCCCCATGTCTCAAAAGATACTACACCTGCAAAATTTTTGCAAGAAATGAACATGAATGAAATTTGAGCAGTATGCTTTGAAGTGAAATCCATAGACCTCACATCTAGTACAAGGAAATTTGTACCTATCTGGATGATAAATCATTTGGCATTCATTCTTGGTTGGCAGGCTCTTCAAATCTCCACATTGCAGAGGATTTTTTTTAAAATGAAACTTTGCTATTATTTTCATGTGGCACATTGCTGTAAAAAGTAAGTCTATTGTTGACATAAAGGGAGCATCATATCCCATAAGTGGACCAAAATAGACCAAACAGACCGAAGTAGATTGAAATGGACCAAAATGTTAGATGATGTGGCAACACAAGAGTGTAGCAGCAATAAATGCTACGCTTCAGTTTTTAGATATAACTAGTCGCGGACCCGCGCATTGCGCGTGATAATTATTTTTATGATGGTTTTATTAAATTTTTTTTTTACAATTTAAACTAATCTAATAATGAGTAATGCATTTTGTAATTATATTTTTTTTATTATAGGAACAATCATATATGTAACATAGGAACAATCTAAAACACCAAAAAAATGTAAACTAAAAAAAATTAATAAAACTTAACAATGATTAATTGAACCAATATTAGGGTAAATTTTTGTTTTTGATAATATATTAAGGTTATTTTATTTGTAGAAATTATAATTTCGGCCACACAAAACATATTATCAAATAAACAATTATTGTATATATACAAATTTTAACTTTTGCAATTTGTCACCTATCCAATTATTTTCGTTTGGCTAACCTTTACTTTTCTTTAAATGAATGGCATTATAGAGTACTTCTAATACAACTATTAAAAGTAATTTGTCCACCACAAAGGATTAGAAAATAAACAAAAATTAGTAAAGTCTCATAGTTTAACATCCTAATTGAGCACTATAAAAAATCATGCTATGTAACAAAATAAATACCAAATTATCCAAATTATGCTATGTAGTAGAATAATATTATAATTTTATACGCTATATTTAATTCTTTAGATCGCAATAGGATAACATTTAACAATCAAAGAAAATAAAAAATAAAATAAAAAACAACAACAACAATTTAAAAAACAAAACTAAATTGCATTAACCCAAAATAGAGTTTTAAAGAATATAAAAAATTATCAACCTAAAGTAGAGATGCAATAAAAATAAAAAAATCCACCAAAAAATTTAGAGAGAGAGAGAGAGAGAGAGTACCATTTTTTTGGTGAGGAAAAACTATGCATAGAATAGAAGAGATATTGACAAATTTATAGTAAGAGGGTGTGAATAAGAATAGAAAAAAATAAAAGAAGATGAAGGGAAAAAGGAAGAATGATATTAATGTAGAGGGTAGTGGGGAGATGAAAAGTTAAGGAAGGGAGAAAGATTGAAGAAGTAGTGGGGAGATGAAATGGTAAGGGAGAGAGAAAGGTTGGAGAAATGTAAATATTAAAAAAATAAATGTTAAAAACAATTATAGGAAAACTGAAAAAAAAAAAAAAAAAAAAAAAAAAAAAAAAAAAAAAAGCTTGAAAGGCTTTAACGTTTTTTTTTAATTTATTTTATTTTATTTTTTCCTTTAAACTGAAAAGACTAACACAAAACTCTAAAGTTGAAACTGAAAAGGTTTTGGGTTGGACTTGATAGCGGAACTAAATAAATAAGAGGTGGGCTAGATTAATTATACAGATTTATTATATGGTGATAGTGGAAGTAAATAAATAAGTAGTGTACTGGATTTATTATAGGGTGATAGTGGAAGTAAATGAATAAGTAGTAAACTGTATTTATAAGGCTTAAAATTGTAAAAATCATTTTAAAATTGTAGGACAAATTATATATGTATATATATATATATTTTTAAAATGACGTGGCAGCTGATGTGGCGCAACATGAGAGCAGCAGCATTAAACGCTACGCTTCAGCTTTTAGTAATATATAGACTAGTCACAGACCCGCGCGTTGCGCCTAATAAATTTGTTTATGATAGTGTTATTATTATTATATATTATTAATTATTAATATTTTTCTATGCATTACTACTCAAGTTGCATTATGTATATATGATCAATATATTGCAGGATTCATGGTGATTGGAGGTTTTGGTTATGGAATTAATTGTGTATTATTAGAGATTAGTATTTGGAATAGAATGTGGAAATTTTATTCATTGGACATACTTGAAGAAACAATCCAACTTTTGAACTTGCAATTTAATAGATAACTAGTCGCTAACCTGTGCGATGCACGAGTAACTTTTAGCTCAAAATGTTAAAATGTCCAAGTTTAAATATTTATCTAATTTCGATTATTTTAATTCATCTCCAATATGAAATGGAGAGAAAGTAATTAAACATCTCATATGACAAATTGTCATAATTTTAAACATTGTTAAAAATGAGAAACATTCAAATTTTATAAAATAATATATTACATAATCATAACTTGATATTACACAAATACAATTCCTTGGTAAATGTTAAGATAGATGACAACTATTTTATATTATCTTGAGTAAAATTTAGCCCCACAATTGTAGTGTATCACATAAAATTGGAACTACAACCATGTAAAAAGAGAAAATTAAAATTAGATATAATAACGAAATTCTTTTACACCACAATAGAACCAAGAGAATTATTATAATGCCTAATCCAATATGAGTATGAGTCTAAGGAGTTGTACTCTACGTTATTGCAAGGAAAAAAAAATCTAGAATAAAGAACAAATAGAGAGCATATCTAATTAGTTAAGAAATCAAACAGACAAAATTCTAGTAGTGAGAAATAATTAAAATTGTAACATAATAAATATAAAATAACACAACTTTACCGTCAATATGATTTCCCTACATCTACATCACGGCCAATTACTCTATATTTTATTGGCTTTCATGGAAACTAAACCAAAAAAAAAAAAAGCATAAATCAATTTGCTATGTTTCTTAATCTAGTGTACTCAATCAAGTATTCTTGTGCCCACAGTGAGATGCTCCTTGGACCATAATGGATGCTCTATAAATTCAGTCTACTGTTGATTTTTGGTTGCCAAATTCTCCACGCATTGCAGTAAAAATTTCTATGTCATTTGCTTTACTCAAACATGAATTCAATTACTTCCTTGAGAAATAAAGAGTGAACCTTCTAAAGTCCAGGCCATAGTCTGCAACTCTCACAAATCTAACAGATTGTATAACATGCCAAAAAGATAACCAACTAAAAATAGAATAATATAGAAACAATGTAACAAACATGTTTATTAGTTTAGAGAGAAAAAGCAACGTACCATTCCATTGCAATGACCACCAATAACTTCTTCAACATATTTTCACCTTTAAATTAAAAACAACAAAATTAAATGAAACCTTGATTATATAAGGTAGTCAGGTCAGATCTATTATTAACCCATATTTGTCAAGTGTAACATTGGAACTATCAGATGACATATTCATTTACTTTTCTTTGTGTGATGGCAACGCATATTCTGATAGCTAATTAATAGCATTATAGTGAGATTTGAGTTGAAGGTAAGGAAACATGTCTATGAAATAATAGGCAACTTCTGACTTTAGATTAAAATATAAACATAATTACATAATGTGTAACTTGTCCAACAGACAACAAAGGACCACTTCTCTTCGAAGGCAACCACACCCTCTGCTAGGTTTCACTTGGCGGTGGGAGTGAATAATTGGCATTATCATCATTCCCTGCAACCCAAACTCAAAAAATAAGAGTCAGAGAAAAAAGGGACTCTCTCCTATAATTGAAACACTTCAATTTGGCTTAGGTATCATCACAAACACTTAGGGGTGATGAGTTTGACTCTTTTCATATGCTATGCACTAAAGTTCTGGCTATTGTAGACAATAATCTGGGATGATGATAAACACCATTTCCCCTTGGTGAGATTCTGTTTATTTATATTTAACTCACATTATTGTCGGTGGAGGAAGTCACAATGACATCTAAAGACACATCACAAAAGCAAACAACAACAAAATTACAACTCAAAAGAAAAACATAACAAACAAAAGATCCTAGAGAGTTAAGAAAAATTACATCTCAACACAAGCAATTAACAACAAAATTACTAAATTTCATAATTTTGTTTTATCCACATAGCAAAAAATAACTTCTAGAGCCTATAAATATGGCCTCATACCAAAACTATCAACCAAATTATAGCACATGTTAGGATATAAATATCAAGCAACCGTGATGACCAAATTTTTAGTGAAATAAAGTAGAAAAGTGCATTCATGACCAATTGGAAACCTAAGCAAACCTCAACTCCACAAAAATCATACTTTAAAATCAAGTTCTAATCTACTTCCAAACATATTTAAACAAATGATTAAATGCATTAAGTACTAATCAAATTAAATAAAAGATCAAAAGCATAGTAAATGTAACATCTCCTTAACAATTTAACCATTACAAACTCTCTATGAAATCCATATATCGAAGTGTAGGTGTCAAAAAGATCCCTAGATACACAATACTTAAGTGTGCGAGTTATGTTGAGTGCAATATGATAGAGGTTAAAACTGATTTAATTCGAAGGAATAGAACTACAAAATCTCCATATAAATATAACTAAAACAATTTATTTATTTTTAATCCAATAACTAAAACAATTTCAACAATTAAATAATTAAGAAATAGGCATTAATAGATATCAATTCCACTATGAGACGACAAAAAAAGAGGGATTTAAAAAAAAAATCAAGGTGATTAAAACTTGCCAAATCTTTTTGAATCAAATCTTGTCAATAAAAAAACTACAACTACAAATATTCCAACTTACAAACCTCAAAGGTGTGCCAATATTTCATAGTTTGATACCAGTGCCACATATTTCTTTGTTTGATTATGTTGGAATCTTAGAATTGAACAACAAATAAACCAATAAAATCAACATATATATATATATATATATATATATATATATATATACACAAAATCCCAAAAGCAGCAAAACTGTTGCAAACAAACCAAGCCAAGAAATCAACGACAACTCAAAAGGATTTTGTGAATACAACAGAAGGCCAAAATTTATATCAATATGGGAAAAAGAAAGAATTGAATCCAAAAATTATGTACCACCTGTCTAAAGAGAAATTTCATCAAACACATGGCAGGCAACCCTTTTCAAAATCCTCCAATCGTGCCCTTCTTTTTCTCATCTTTCTAAGTTTCTCAAACCAATTCTAAATTTTAAACCTTAATCAAAACCAATTCTAGGATAAATACGTAAATCAAAACTAAACAATTCATATCAAATTTTTTGAACAAAAGAAAGTACCTTTAACTGATGTGTAGTCGGCGGTATTACGGTGGTGGGAGTTCTAGCAAGAAATAAAGTACAAAGAGCGGAATTGAAAAGATAAGCCATTTTTCTGAGATTTTCGACCAAATAGAGAGAAATTGTTTCAAAGTTGTGCACAGAAAAATAAATTTCAGAAGAGAGTGAGAGAGAGAGAAAGGGAGAGAGGAGTAGCGTATAGAAACAAAGAGAGTAATGTCTTAGATTTTTTTTTTTATATAGTTTTTTATGGGTAGGAACATGAAACGGGTTTGTAACTCCTACCCAAAAGTTAGAACGTTGTATTCTCTTTTAGAAGAAGAATGGTTTTTTTTTTTTTTTTTTTTGAGAAACTTTTGAGAAGTAAAACGGTATCTAATGAATCAGAACATTGTGTCTTTAAATTAATATAGGCTACTAAGCAACAAAGTTACTAAGAATATCAAAACGTTTTGCAAAAACCACCATACAAAAAGTCACTTCTTTTCATGTTTTTAAAAATGTAAATGTGGCAGTAATTTATGCAGCCACATGATGGTGGAATTAAATTAATAAGAAGTGGGATTTATAGTGGAGATAGTGGTGGGAATTAAATTAATAAGAAGTGAGCTTTATGGTGGAGATAATGATGAGATTTATTTTATATTTGTTAGTATTTTAAAATTGAAAAAACTAATTTTAAATTGTTGAACAATTAAAAAAAATATGGTGGAAATGACATGGCTGTTGACGTGGCTCAACGTGAGCGTAGCAACATTAAATGCTACGCTTTAGCTTTTAGTAATATATAGATTCATAATCAACTGGTAGAAAAAATGAACAACCTACACAACCAAAAGATAATATAAAATATATTTTAGCATAGCCTTTTCATTTTATTTATAATTGAGAGTTAGACATTCTTGAATAAGCAATCCAACTTAAAAACATGCAAATTAACAGGTAACCTGTAAGCAACGAGTGGGTAAAATAGTAATTAAAACAGTGACAGGTGTCCACATCATTGAACACCAAGACCTTTTTTTTAATGAATGAACAAAAACACTCACATGCAAATACACAATCAAAAAGATCTAATATTTTATGTTTTAGGGTGCATTGATTTTGCTGTCATCTATTTATAGTGTCTTCTTGGTTGTTAAGTAAGTTCATACAAGAAACATGAAGATCATTTTTCTAAGACTATTTGGAGATTCTTGCCTTATGCAGTTCCATTATAAATGAAACTATCACAAGATAAGACCCAACCCAAATACATAAACCAACCTCATTTTTTAGACCAACATCGTTGTTTTTTTTTAATCTCTCTTTGTTTTTGGTTTTAATCTCCCTTTGTTTTTACTCTTTTACTTTGTGATAAAAGCTTCCACTGCCTATTTTAGCACTGCCCCGAATTCTCACCTACATGCTCTATATGCCATCCTTTTTTTTTTTTTTTTCCCCTTCTACAATTCAAAATTTATGAACCCAAGAAAGACAACTTGAGGATCCCTATCTTTTGCACTATTTATCCCCCCTTAACTTTTATACTCTCCTAATAAGCTGCCCATTTCACTAATCAATGACATATATTCAATCTCATAGAGATTTAAGCTCTGATTTGTGTCTTTGAAACAATTCTAGAAGTAGCGGTATCTCTTCATTAAATGTTTTGTCTTAATTATAGAAAGCCATTTGATTACAACCACCTAAAAATCATTTCAAATAAGTGGTGGATATTATGAACATCTTACACCACCAAAAATAATTTGAGTTCTATTTTAGTAAAACATTTCATTTGATTTACAACCGACATTTAGTGATACCTGAAGAAATATTCCAGCTTTTGAACTTGCAATTTAATAGATAATCCGTAATAAATTGGTAGAACAATTGAACGTCCTACACAACCCAAAGATAGCATAAAAATTATTTTAGCATACCGAAAGATAATATAAAAATATGTTAGCATAACCTTTTCATTTTATTTATAATTGAGAGTTGGACATACTTGAAGAAACAACTCCAACTTTATTTAGAATAGAATTTCCCAGCAAAACAACTCATTCAACAATGTCCTATTTCTTTTGGATAATTCCTTTGGTTACATAAATTGTTCGGTTGACAATGGAATTTCCTAGCAAAGCAACTCATTAAACAATACACTGCAAAAAAGGAGAAGTAATATGTTTTGAGTATGTGCAACTGTATCAAGCCCTGATCGCTCATATATATGTTTTTTTATCCAAAAATACTGCTACTTCTGCCTCCATAGTTGTAATAGCTCTGAATCTATCTATGACACTTGTGAATCACCAATGAATAAATAAGAAAAAAATGTAATGCAAGAATGAATAAAAATGATATAAGAATTTAAATCATTTAACATATTTTTAGTGTACTTCCAAATACATGTGATCAAATCTAATAGTGGAGAAGTTCTTGAGTAAATGTAGCTTATCTAATCAGAGTTTTCCATAGATGCCTTTATGATATGAGTACATAAAGTGTAATCATTCAATTATCACTGGCTTGGGCATGAACATTTTTACAAATGCCTCTGATTGAACAACATGCAATAGTAATCTAAAAACTATCAAAATCAAAATTTACATATTCCCTATTGAGATACAGCCAATAAAAAATTGCCTACAATTTAGGTCTTCCCTCCAATTTCATTAAAAATTTGCCATTAAAAATATATCATTCTCACATGAAAAAATCTATAAAATTAATTAAAAATATTTTTTCATTAGTTAATTACATACTTTCAACTTCAGATATTAAATGGGAAAGACGTATTGAAAATATGTGAAAGATGTATTGCTCAAAAAAGAACTAAAGACGTAATTTATAAAATCTTTGAACTAAAGAACTAATTTGCTTTGCTTTTTTTTTTTTTTTATAACTAATTTGAACTAAAGAACTAATTTTATTTGAAGGATGTAATTAACTAATTAACTAAAGGAGCAAAACATTTTACAATATGTCTTTCAAGTTAATTAAATATTTAATGGGAAGTTGAAACTTGCAAGTAAGAACCACCTAGATTAATAGGATGCATAAAATGTTTACTATAATGTTTTGCTCTTCTTGAAAGACGTATTTTAATAGGATGCATCAACTTCCTAGACGTATTTTAATTTAATTACATATTTAATGGGAAGTTGAAACTTGCAACGACATATTTTATAGACTCACCTAGATTTTTTACTATAATAACGGTTAGTAAATTAGACCTACCCATATTTCTAGGATGAATAAAAGATGTCATGTCGTTATAATCCCATCCTGATACATCTTAGGTGGGGAGAGAGATTTAAGCCTTATAAATCTCAATTAAAAAACTTAATCTTAGCACAAAATAAAAACGCTTGCACAATGACTTAAAATCAAAACCATGAATATCAAATCATGTCTAAACCAAAGACCATGATAAACACAATTATGCAAAAAAATTACTACAGAAAATTCAAACACCAGGAAAACAATTTGCTTTGATTCTAAAACCCAATCAACGTGTTATACAATCATGATATTGAAGTAGGCTATGATACCAATTGTTGGAAAAAGTGGAAGCAAACACCACAACACTATACAAAGAAATCAAAGTCACACTAAGTCGTTGGAATCACATAGAATTAAAAACCTAGCAATTTTCAAAAAACTCAAAATGAACAGACCCAAAAGAGGTAGAGCTCCAATTAAAAAACCCAGCAATAAAAAATTCAACACCCTAACAAAGAGGCGGTAAACAATTAGCCACACCATGGCAACCTTATAAATCTCGATTAAAAAACACAATCTTAGCACAAAATAAAAACACTTGCAATTAAATTCAAAACCATGAATATCAAACCATGTCTCAACCAAAGACCATGATAAACACAATTATGTAGAAAAATTAATGAAAAAATTGAAACACCAGGAAAACAATTTGCTTTGATTCTAAAACCCAATCAACATATTATACAATCATGATATTGAAGTAGGCGCTGATAACAATTGTTGGAAAACAGCGGAAGCAAACACCACAGCACTACACAAAGAAATCAGAGTCATACTAAGTCATCGGAATCACATAGAATTAAAAAAAACCCAGCAATAAAAACCTCAAAATGAACAGACCCAAAGAGGTAAAACTCCAATTAAAAAACCCAGCAACCAAAAATTCAACACCCTATGAAAGAGGCAGTAAACAATCATCCACACCACAACACGAAAAAGGCAGTAAAAAGAGGGAAAAAAAAAATCAAGCAAAAGAATGGACCACAAAAGAAACTGGGATTTAGAGATACCTTAACTGAATCATCCAGCCTTTGTCAGTATTTATATAGTAGTGTGAGGAGAGGAAGACAGGAAGGAAGGAAGATAGAGAGGCCACCGTTAGAAGGGAGAGAGGCTAGCGTGAATTAAATGTGAAATTGTAGAACAAAGTGGGGAAGGGGAAAGAACTAAAACTGGGGAGAGGAAATTGAAACCGTGTAGGAAAACAAAATATTGAAACCGTGAAAACAGAGGCTTTTAAAAGGTTTCAGTTGAAAAGGCTTTGGGTTTGGGCTTTATGGTGGAATTAAATGTATAAGAAGTGGGCTTTATGGTGGAGATAGAGCTGGAAAATATTTTATATTTATTAGTATTTTAAAATTAATAAAAACTATTTTAAAATTGTAGGAAAATTTTAGAAAAAATGATAGAAATGACATGGCTGCTGATGTGGCTCAATGTGAGCGTAGCAACATTAAATGCTACTCTTCAGCTTTTAGTAATATATAGATAATATATATAGATATAGACCAGTCACAGATCCACGCGATGCGTGGGAATATATAATTATTTTGAGATGTGGTGTAATGTATAATTTACTCTCTAAATTTTATTGTAAATAATTTGTTCCCCTAAAAATTAAAAAATTTCTTAACATAATTTTTTACTCTCTATTTTTATAAATATATAATTTTCTTATTTTGTGGGGTTTTTGATTGATATTATTCTTTTTTGAAGTGATCCATATTCTTCTAACTATAATTATTATTATGCATTATATTATTTTCCTACTTTCTTTGGGTACAACTAACAATTTTAAATTTCAAATTTGTTTTCCTCTTAAGAAGATTATCATGATAATCAAAATTTATCATATAATTACAATTTATATTACTCAGACAATTGATAGATATATTCAAATATATAGCCATGTATATTGTGTTTTGATATGAACTCAAATTATCAATTCCAAACTAAGGATTAAATCAAACAAAAATCAAACCAAAGCTATAAGGGGGAGAGATATGATTTGTGCAGGGGAATGTAAAAACACAACACCTAAATAACCCAATGTAGAGATATTAAAAAACATAAAAATTCAACAACTTAAAAGTAGAGAGAGAGAGAGAGAGAGAGAGAGAGAGAGAGAGAGAGAGAGAGAGAGAGAGAGAGAGAGAGCATGATGGTTCGAATGGATCGAATAGATAGAATAGACTGAGAGAGCATGATGGTTTGAATGGACCAAATGGACAGAACAGAATAGACCAAAGTAGACTGAAATAGGCCAAATTAAACCGAATAGACCGAGATAGACTGAATTGGATTGAATGGACCGAATGAGACTGAATGCCAACTTCAGTTTTTTTTTTTTTTCAAAAATAGTGCTCCAATGAACCATCATTGCTCCCAAAAGGCGTCACTTCTGGTTTTCAAGGGGCTCAAATTCAATAAATTTGTCAAAAAGTTGCAATCTTTCGATGAAGGAATTGGTTGCAGTGTAATCATGTGGAAGCCTTCTGCATGAAATCACAAGTTGGTATGACTATGTCAATCATTGCTCCGAAAAAATGGCATAATTAATTTTTTACAATTAAGAATATCTCCGTTATTACCTTCCTACAAAAATAATGGCCTGTAAAATGTACTTTCGTTTGTCTTTGATATTCCTCCAAAACTGGAAAGTCCTTTTCCTTTCAGAAGATATTCGAAAAAAAGGAAACGATTTGTATCATTAGTGAGTGACGTTACTTGGTGCGATGTTAAGCAAGTTTGATTTGATGTAATGAATTTAATTCTAATTTTGATGGGGCAAAAATATATTGACCCCTTGCAAATTAATTAATTACCCAAGTTTATTGATTAAGTCAATCTAACATGCAAAGCATGGTAATATGAATGGAGAAAACCACCGAGGCAAAATCCCACCTGGTGATTTTAAGATTACCACTCCTAAGAATCCACTATTATCAATCACAAGCGGTTACAAGTATAAGGAATCTTACCAAATCCTTTGGCCTATCTCGAAATATCAACCTATAGTTGAACCCTTACCCTAATACCCAATTAGACTTGTATTGTAGCGACAATCTTTCCCTTTGGCATGAATCCCAGTACGTAACTAACCAATGTGCACGGATCCCAGTACGTGACTAACTCCACAACAACCCTTTGATTATTGTAGTTGATTTGCAGTAGCTTCACATAGAAACACCAATAAGATCTTTAATGTTGGTGTAAGGGACTTTGCTTGGTTACAAAACCCAAAGACGTACAAGAAACACAGCAAGAACTCTTTCTTCTGTAAGAGGAGGCTAGGGTTTCAAAAAGAAAATCTTATGAAGCTCTCTAGGGTTAGGTTTTTCTTTTTCCACCTCCTTTAAATAGGAGCTTAATGGGCTCTCCTATTCCAAATAGGTTTACACAAACTTTGGGCTTTCCTAATCCAATAAGAATTATACAAACCTATAAAAAAAATAGCCTTTGTAGAATAAAATGTTTCTAGCTATATTCTAAATTCCATAGTCTCAACAGATTCGGTATGTATCGAGCTTCTGTCGAGCTTCCACTTTAAATCTTGATGGAAGTCCTTTCTATCGAGATTGCTGCCAAGCTTTAATGAACAGCTTTTTCTTCACTTGTTTCTTGGTAAGATCTTCATGGCTTTAACACTTGACTTGAATACTTGTTTTTTGAAATACTAAACTCATCCTAGATCTACCCAATTACAAGTAAAGTGCATTTTGTTAAAAGATTATCCAATTGCATGAAATATGTCCCTAACAAATTTCAATATATTTTTATATATTAAGAGGATTTAGAAAATTAGTTATCACTATCAAAATTGTTAAAAATTCCCTAATCTAATTAGATAGTATCTATTCCTAAAAAATAAAAATGAGAGAAGTTGTTTTAGAATGAGATAGCCACTGCAATACTACTAATCAATCTCATTCATAGCATTGGGTGACACGACCCTGTTTGGTACACCCACTCAAACACATGTTTTAGTTTTTAAACAATATTAAACGCATTTCTATACACTTTTTCACCCACACAGATTTCCACACATGTTTTTAGTTTTTAAGTACATGTACCAAAATATTCCACATAGCTAATGAACTCAATAATCAATATACTCATAAAAGAGAGAAGCTTGCCTACATGAATGGGAAGGTGTTGGAACGAACCACCTTTTGAGTTGTACAAATCAACTGGTTTTCTATAGCCATTATTTTTTGAAAAGAATAGGAATATCCAAAAGTGTTTTTATTATGCATTTCTTGTGAATATGTAATCCTTACCAATTCCTTTCAAGACACTCCCATTCCATATTCTTTCAAAATAATGGCTAATTGAGAAACCAACCCTAATGGCATTGTTTTTTCTTCACGAACGTGATAAATTTCACGGAAACTTGAAGCCATCTAATATTTTGATAGACTTGAATGGATCAGTTAAAATCTCTGAATTTGGTATCTCAAACTCAAGTTCCAAGTACGTAAAAGGTAAGGACTCAGTGCTGTATTGGATTGCACCAGTACGTGATCCACCAAAATGTAATAACGATAAAGCTATGTCGAATGATATATGGAATTTAAGAATTTGCACATTAGAATTATTCCATGGTGATCCTCCTCTAACTTTCCTCCCTAAGTCAGAGGCTTTGCTAGAACTAAATAAAGAAATGATTGGGTTACCAGATGGGTATGAAAATTATATTATGAATCCGAAAAGCTTGTCCGACGAATTCCGTGGAATAGTGATGATTTGCTTGAGAACAGAACCTATACTTTGGTAAATATATACTTTTGAATTTCCTTTGCATTTAAAATTTTTTAGCTATAAATTATTATCAGTAACAAAGTCTCAATTATATGCGAGGGTTTATAATCAGATTTCAGTGTCTATTTCAAATGGTTTAGACCACGAGGAGTGAAATCCTATTCTACAATGTTATCTAATATAGCATTTATTTTGTGGAGTTAATTTAGTTTGTCAAATTCGATTTCACTATATTATTAACAGGTTCCATTCATCAAAAATAAGAAAATAATAATAACGAGTTCTAATTCTACTACTTTTATTTGGTTGTTAAATGCAAAATATTGAGACTAATGGGCAAAGCAAGTTGTGATAGGGCTTCTCAATTTCAACCTTCTCAAACACATACTGAGCCAACTCATCGGTAAATTTATACTTTTGAGTTTCTTTTGCCTTTTAAATTTTGAACTTTATATTTGATCTCATTGTCACACCAAGCTCTTATAGGGCAAGGAAGTGACACTTGAGCATGATCTATGAAAAAATGGATCAACAGATTACCTTACTAACATTTTGAGCTTATGATGACCGTGTGTGTGGGCTTGTATAGCTATTAATTTTTGTCAATAAAGAAGTCTCAATTATATGTGAGGGGTTTTAATCATATTTCAATGTCTATTTTCGATACTTTAAACCACAAAAATGAGTAAAATCCATCCTACATTGTAATCTAATATTTCTTTTGTAGGGTTCACTTAGTTTGTCAAATTCAATTTCACTGGATTAGAGATAACGAGTTCCATTTAATAATAATAATAATAACTAACGAGGTCTAATTCTGATTCTGCTACCTTCTTTTTGGTGGTTAAATGCAGAATGTTGAGACTAACAATATGGTTGGTAGGGTTCCTCGGTCTCAACCTATTCAAACACTCATTGAGCCAACCCAAGTAAATGAGTAAAATCCATCCTACATTGTAATCTAATATTTCTTTTGTAGGGTTCATTTAGTTTGTCAAATTCAGTTTCACTGGATTAGAGATAACGAGTTCCATTTAATAATAATAATAACTAACGATGTCTAATTTTGATTCTGCTACCTTCTTTTTGGTTGTTAAATGCAGAATGTTGAGACTAACGATATGGTTGGTAGGGTTCCTTAGTCTCAACCTATTCAAACACTCATTGAGTCAACCCAAGTAAATGAGTAAAATCCATCCTGCATTGTAATCTAATATTTCTTTTGTAGGGTTCATTTAGTTTGTCAAATTTAGTTTCACTAGATTAGAGATAACGAGTTCCATTTAATAATAATAATAATAATAATAATAACTAACTAACGAAGTCTAATTCTGATTCTGCTACCTTCTTTTTGGTTGTTAAATGCAGAATGTTGAGACTAACGATATGGTTGGTAGGGTTCCTCAGTCTCAACCTATTCAAACACTCATTTAGTCAACCCATGTAAATGAGTAAAATCCATCCTACATTGTAATCTAATATTTCTTTTGTAGGGCTCATTTAGTTTGTCAAATTCAGTTTCACTGGATTAGAGATAACGAGTTCCATTTAATAATAATAATAATAATAATAATAATAATAATAATAACTAATGAGGTCTAATTCTGATTTTGCTACCTACTTTTTGGTTGTTAAATGCAGAATATTGAGACTAACGATATGGTTGGTAGGGTTCCTCAGACTCAACCTATTCAAACACTCATTAAGTCAATCCAAGTAAATGAGTAAAATCCATCCTACATTGTAATCTAATATTTCTTTTGTAGGGTTCATTTAGTTTGTCAAATTTAGTTTCACTATATTAGAGATAACGAGTTCCATTTAATAATAATAATAATAATAATAACAACAACTAACAAGGTCTAATTTTGATTCTGCTACCTTCTTTTTGGTTGTTAAATGCAGAATGTTGAGACTAACGATACGGTTGGTAGGGTTCCTCGGTCTCAACCTATTCAAACACTCATTGAGTCAACCCAAGTAAATGAGTAAAATCCATCCTACATTGTAATCTAATATTTCTTTTGTAGGGTTCATTTAGTTTTTCAAATTCAGTTTCACTAGATTAGAGATAATGAGTTCCATTTAATAATAATAATAATAATAATAATAATAATAATAATAATAACTAACGAGGTCTAATTTTGATTCTGCTACCTTCTTTTTGGTTGTTAAATGCAGAATGTTGAAACTAACGATATGGTTGGTAGGGTTCCTCAATCTCAACCTATTCAAACACTCATTGAGTCAACCCAAGTAAATGAGTAAAATCCATCCTACATTGTAATCTAATATTTCTTTTGTAGGGTTCATTTAGTTTGTCAAATTCAGTTTCACTAGATTAGAGATAACAAGTTCCATTTAATAATAATAATAATAATAATAATAATAACTAACAAGGTCTAATTCTGATTCTGCTACCTTCTTTTTGGTTGTTAAATGCAGAATGTTGAGACTAACGATATAGTTAGAAGGGTTCCTTGGTCTCAACCTATTCAAACACTCATTGAGTCAACCCAAGTAAATGAGTAAAATCCATCCTACATTGTAATCTAATATTTCTTTTGTAGGGTTCATTTAGTTTGTCAAATTCAGTTTCACTGGATTAGAGATAACGAGTTCCATTTAATAATAATAATAATAATAATAATAATAATAATAATAATAACTAACGAGGTCTAATTCTGATTCTGCTACCTTCTTTTTGGTTGTTAAATGCAAAATGTTGAGACTAACGATATGGTTGGTGGGGTTCCTCAGTCTCAACCTATTCAAACACTCATTGAGTCAACCCAAGTAAATGAGTAAAATCCATCTTACATTGTAATCTTATATTTCTTTTGTAGGGTTCATTTAGTTTGTCAAATTCAATTTCACTGGATTAGAGATAATGAGTTCCATTTAATAATAATAATAATAATAATAATAACTAATGAGGTCTAATTCTGCTACCTTCTTTTTGGTTGTTAAATGCAGAATGTTGAGACTAACGATATGGTTGGTAGGGTTCCTCGGTCTGAACCTATTCAAACACTCATTGAGTCAACCCAAGTAAATGCGGGTTCAAGTGCTAGTGGACTGTTAAATGAGGATACCCAGTCTCAAGGCTTTCAACCATCCACCAAGTCAACTTAGTTAAATTTATACTTGCGAGTTTCGATTACACTTAAATTTTGAACTTTATATTTGAACTCATTTTCACAACAAGCTCTTACAAGGCAAGGAAGCTTTATTTGAGCTTGGTCTATACAAAATGGACCAATAGAGTGCACCTTACTAACATTTTGATCTTATGATCATCGTGTGTGTGAGTTTGTATAGCTATGAATTCTTATCAATAACAAAGTCTCAATAATATATGAGCATTTATCGTCAGAATTTGAGGTCTATTTTGAATGCTTGAAACACAAGAAGGATAATAATCCTATTCTACAATGTATTCTAAAATTTGTTTTGTGGGGTTCATTTAGCTTGTCAAATTCCGTTTCACTTGTCAAAATAATAATAATAAATAAATAACATGTTCTAATTCTTCTAGAACTCGTTATTATTATTTTCTTATTTTTGATAAATGGAACCTGCCAATAATATAGTGAAATCGAATTTGACAAACTAAATTAACTCCACAAAAGAAATGTTATATTAGATAACATTGTAGAATAGGATTTCACTCGTGGTCTAAACCATTTGAAATAGACACTGAAATCTGATTATAAACCCTCGCATATAATTCAGACTTTGTTATTGATAAAAATTCATAGCTAAAAAATTTTAAATGCAAAGGAAATTCAAAAGTATAGGTTTACCAAAGTATAGGTTCAGCTCTCAAGCAACTCATCACTATTCCACAGAATTCGTCAGACAATCTTTTCGTATTCGTAATATAATTCTCATACCCATCTTAGAACTTGTTATTATTATTTTCTTTTTTTTCATAAATGGAACCTGTTAATAATATAGTGAAATCAAATTTGACAAACTAAATTAACTCCACAAAAGAAATATATTAGATAACATTGTAGAATAGGATTTCACTCCTTGTGGTCTAAACCATTTGAAATTGACACTGAAATCTAATTATAAACCCTCGCATATAATTGAGACTTTGTTACTGATAAAAATTCATAGCTAAAAAATTTTAAATGCAAAGGAAATTTAAAAGTATAGGTTTACCAAAGTATAGGTTATATTCTCAAGCAACTCATCACTATTCCACGGAATTCGTCAAACAATCTTTTCATATTCGTAATATAATTCTCATACCCATCTGGTAAGCCAATCCTATCTTTATTTTGTTCTAGTAAAGGCTCTGACTTAGGGAGGGAAGTTAGAGGAGGACCAGCATGGAATAATTCTAATGCGCAAATTCCAAAATTCCATATATCATCCACCTTAACTTTATCGTTATTACATTCTGGTGGATCACGTTCTGGTGCAATCCAATATAGCACTAAGTTTTTGCCTTTTACATGCTTAAACTTGAGTTCGAGATACCAAAGTCAGAGATTTTAATTGATCCATTCGAGTCTACAAAATATTAGATCACTTCAAGTTTCTGTGAAATTTATCACATTTGTGAAGAAAAGACAATGCCCGTTAGGGTTGGTTTCAAAATAATGGCTGATCGAGAAACCAACTCTACCGGCATTGTCTTTTCTTTACAAACGAGATATATTTCACTGAAACTTGAAGCCATCTAATATTTTGATAGACTCAAATGGATCAGTTAAAATCTCTGACTTTAGTACCTTGAACTCAAGTTAACGTATGTAAAAGGCAAAGACTCAGTGCCATATTGGATTGCACCAAAACGTGATCCACCAGAATGTAATAACGACAAAGCTATGGTGGATGATATATAGAATTTTGGAATTTGCGCATTAGAATTATTCCATGCTGGTGCACCTCTAAATTCCCTCCCTAAGTCAGAGCCTTTGCTAGAACAAAATAAAGAAAGGATTGGATTACTAGATGGGTATGAGAATTATATTACGAATCCGAAAAGATTGTCTGACGAATTCCGTAGAATTGTGATGAGTTGCTTGAGAACAGAACCTATACTTTTGAATTTTCATTGCATTTAAAATTTTTTAGCTATGAATTTTTATCAATAACAAAGTCTCAATTATATGCGAGGGTTTATAATCAGCTTTTAGTGTTTATTTCAAATGGTTTAGACCATAAGGAGTGAAATCCTAATTTACAATTTTATCTAATATAACATTTCTTTTGTGGAGTTAATTCAGTTTGTCAAATTCGATTTCACCATATTATTTATAGGTTCCATTTATCAAAAATAAGAAAATAATAATAACGAGCTCTAATTCTACTACATTTTTTTGGTTGTTAAATGTAGAATATTGAGACTAATGGGCAGACTAGAGCAAGTTGTGATAGGGCTTCTCAATTTCAACCTTCTCAAACACATACTGAGCCTACTCATCAAGTAAATTTATACTTTTGAGTTTCTTTTGCCTTTAAAATTCTGAACTTTATATTTGACCTCATTGTCACACCAAGCTCTTACATGGCAAGGAAGTGTCACTTGAGCTTGGTCTATGAAAAAATGGGTTAACAGATAGTACCTTACTAACATTTTGAGCTTATGATGACCGTGTGTGTGGGGGCTTTTATAGCTATGAATTTTTATCAGTAACGAAGTCTCAATTATATGTAAAGGTTTTTAATCATATTTCAATGTCTATTTTGAATACTTTAAACCACAAAAATGAGTAAAGTCCTATCCTACAATGTAATCTAATATTTCTTTTGTAGGGTTCATTTAGTTTGCCAAATTCAGTTTCACTGGATTACATATAACGAGTTCTATTTATTAATAATAATAATAAATAACGAAGTCTAATTCTGCTACCTTCTTTTTGGTTGTTAAATGTAGAATGTTGAGACTAAGGATATGGTTGGTAGGGTTCCTTAGTCTCAATCTATTCAAACACTAATTGAGTCAACCCAAGTAAATGTGGGTTCTAGTTCTAGTGGATCGTTAAATGAGGATGGACTGTTAAATGAGTATACTTAGTCTTAAGGCTTTCAACCATCTCAACCATCCACCAAGTCAACTTAGGTAAATCTATATCCAGAATCAAGAAAGGGGGACATGAGAATAAAGTTGTCATTATTGGTTAAAATGTACCAAGAATCAACTTTGAGGTGCATTTTGATGAATTGGGATTTGAAGATTAAAAGACTACATGACTTGCATACACATCTTAATTGAGATGGGACTTTAGGTAGTATCAAGAGCATGTTGGTGATAATATCGTGAAGAAGCTTTGGTGTTGACATCTCATATACTATTTCAAGCTCCATGGAGTACTAGTTAAAACAGGTCAAGAATACACACACACACACACACACACACACATATATAAACTAAAGTGTAGTATTTATTATTGCTACGTTCCTATTGAGCCACATCAACGATCACGTCATCCACTTATTTCTTACATTTTATCTCTTCTTTTTAATTATTATTCTCATTAATTTATCACCTTACAATTACAAAATTACTATTCCTCTAACATTTCCCCTACTTTTTACCTAGGGCTATCAATGTTCGACCTAATCTGCAAACATGACACGAACTCTACACTGGTTTTTGCAGGTTAGAGTTGGGTCTTAGCGAGTTTGGGTCATAAACGGGTTGACCCGAAAGCAATACAATAAGATATTGGTCATAAGAGAATCAACCCACATGACGCGCAACCGCAATAAACACATTTGATACGCCAATTTATTTGTGTCAACCTAAAATAACCCATTTAACACAATCTGTTTAACTTGTATGACAAACAAATATTCATTTTACTTTAGATTTTTCAAATACCTTTTATATCCAACCTATATTTTAAACTTAGAAATTGAAACTTTACAAATTTATGTACCCTAATATAATTGGAAATTGAACAATATTATTTTGAATGTGAGTTGAATACTTGAAGTGTATGATGGATGTTATATTTATTATTAAGCATGTTGAAATAGGTTGTGTCACATTCTTGTTAACCCAACACAACCTGTTTATTAGGCGTGTCAACTGTCAAGTGGGTTGGGTTAGGTCAACCCGCCTAATTAACAAGTCAGGTTAGAGTTGAATGATCATGACATGATTATTAAATAGGTTGGGTTATGGTTGAACCATTTAGTCGAATACCCCTATCTTGACACGACACACTAACCCGAATTGACACCCCTACTTTAGTTTTACCTTTTTATCTCCTCACTACTCTATACCTTAACCTTACAATTCTTTTGTCCCATTGCTCCTTTTATTTTAACTCATCTTCTCCCCATGTTTTTTACTATAAATATTTGCTTTTCTCTCTTCCATTCTATCTACATATTTCCCACAAAAACAGGTGAATACTCTCTCTCTCTTTTGGTGAATTTTTAATTCTTTGTTGCACATCTAATTTAGGATGATGAATTTTTTTGTTAAACTCTACTTTGGGTTGATGCATTTGGTTATATTAAAAAAAAAATTTTAATTTTTTTTTTTTACACTTCTCCTCTCTCAGTCAAGTGTTTTTTTTTCAATTCACATATCAGAATAACACTCACATAATGAGCTTTAATATATTTGGTACATGACCTTAAATTATTAAAGGCATAATATTTTAGATCTCTTGGACTTTAATTAAATAAAATATTCATTATTTCACTTAAATTCATGTATAATACTTAACCATATATACAAAGATAAATTAAAAAATATTTATTAATATACGTATTTTCGCCATACCGTGTCTTACTTTTTCAAAAAATATCGTATTGCGGTTCCATATCCGTTCCCGCCATACCGTGTCTTACTTTTTCAAAAAATATCGTATTGCGGTTCCATATCCGTTCCCGTATTGTGCCCGTATCGATTCAAGTTCTTCCTAGATCCCAACAGACCAAATGTCGAACCACAAGTGATATTAGCAAAAGAACTGATGGCAAAGGGAACCTTTCAATAATGAGATAAAAGAGAAAACTTCCATACTTTCTGGCAGATTGAAACTAAAGTGTCTGGAAAAAGTGCAAAGTCCACCCCTTCCCTCTCTTTTTACTCCTGCAAGGTCTCAGGAATCAAATAGAGAATAGTTGGGAGCACTCATGTGACAATATCCTTCTGTTTTTACCATCCCATATATTATTCCCCCTTCAATGGATATTCTTGATTTTGCTTTCCACCCATTTCAAAAAATATCTGGCTGTAGATTTGTGTCCACCTCATCTTTATACTAAGAGATCCAGACTATGCTGAGGTTCACAAAAAACAAATCATCATGACAAACTGGCTTAGGTGACCACAAAATGGAAAATGAGTAATGCCAAGGAAACAAAGAGTTTTACTATCTTTTTCACAGTTAGACAAATTATGATTGAAATAACATTACTTTCACATAGTTTATCATTTATGCCATTTCAAAAACACAAATCACAAACTTGTGAAATTTTTTGTGCTTCTAGACTTATTGAACAAAATTAATGACAGCCAGAACCTAAATATGCTTTTGCTGGTGTTGTATTATATAAGCATTGTAAAAGGACAATCAGAGCTATCCTTAACTCATAGAAATGCATTTGCTGAAGAAATACAAATAGAAACTTGCAAAGATAGATGTAATAAATTATTATTAGAAGTGCTTATTTGGCTATTTATACATATTTACACGTATGGATCTATAATACATAAATATAATAAAAAGAATGAAATGTAATATATCCTAAAAGAACTCTTCCTGTAAAGAATCAAAAAATGATACGGTATCATGTACTGCTTTTGTCATACTTGGCCATGTATCTCGCCTCAAAATCTCAATGCAAGAATCTTGTGAGTGTAGTTGCCAAGTGTGTCAACTTAAGTTTTTCTTCAAATATAGCGCTCCAACGAACCATTGTTGCCCCAAAAGGCGTCACAGCTGGTTTTCAGAGGGCTCATATTCAATAGATTTTCCAAAAAGTTTCGATCTTTCGATGAAGGGATTGGTTGCAGTGTAATCATGTGGAAGCATTCTGCATGAAACCACTAGTTGGTATGTGTATGTGAATCATTGCACATACACTCAGGGACAGGATACTTTGTAACGTCCCTTCCCGCTTTATTAGTCCTGAGCTCTGGCTGCCCTAAGGATTCATTGTGTAATTCCTTTATGATGCTGTTGAATTCTGCTTCTGGTAAAGAAGAGTTCAAAAAGTAAGGGGGCATCTGTCTTTTGTTTGGGGTTATATGCTTCTTGTGTCCTGCAAAGGCCCGGTGTCCCTGTATAATATAAACAGCAAATTTCAGTCTCCATAAATGGAAGCATAAAACTTATATTTGAGGTTCTAAATTTATAGATTTAAGATCATTAATGATCCATTAGGCTGCTTAAAATATGGACAAATGGAAAATAAATTTTGGATGTTTTTTAAGATTTCAAATTCAGGAAAACTTTCCTCCCACCTGCTCTGAAGGCACAGGCAGTATATAGGTTCACATAGAGTCATAGAAACATCCATGATTGAACAAAAACTAAAATTAGGTAACCAGTGAGGTCCTAAAAACGTAACACGTACAAAAATGGTGTTTTTTTTTTGGCTCACACTATGATTAGCTTTTTACTAAACCCTTTTTTCTTTGGACAAATAACTCAAACCATACATCCTATTTTCTCCAAAAAAATTATCCATTAGGTGGGAAAGAAAAGAAAATGACAAGCACCTTTTAATGTTGTAATTTCAGATTGTAGAAACTTTTATTGCCTACTTTTTAAGTCTTCTCAAGGAAATTGAAGTACAAGAGCTTAAAAGTTTGCTTAATTATTACTTTCCAAACTCAAATGTCTCAAGGACTTCACTGTATTCACAGTAATTACAGTTTTCCCTCATTACACGTGTTATATGATTAACCTTTGGCTGATATTATTTGATAAGGCCAGATCAAATATGGCAAGTAGTCTTGTGATTTCTCATGCAAGAAATTTATATGTTCTACAAAATTGATACAAATAATGCAGCATATACTAGGGAAAATGGTGATGGTGATACCTGGATGGCATGGCCCATGTTCCCTCCATGAGATGGCATGAAAACATCACTGTTCTCTGAGACTATATAATCAATGGCAGCCATAAGAGATGCCCGATTTGCAAATGGTTCTAGTTCACCAGGCAAGGCAAGGTCTTCCTTATTATAAAAATAAGGAAACTCTTGGGTTAATGGTAGCAAGGCTTCTTTCCCACCCAATGGCTGCCCTCCAGCCCAGTATATCCTCGCATTTTTTGGGGCTCCAAGAGCTTTAAGTAGCCTAAAACATTAAGTGACAAAACAAAAAGAATTTCAGCCTATTAAAGAGTTGTCAATTATAGAAAAAGGTAACCAGTTCAGCATATTGCAGTATCGCACTAGTGAAGGTTAAAAGTACAGGAGCTCATATTAGACTTAGATCCTTACCTGGTTACCTCCAAGGCATTCAAGGGGCAGAGACCTGCAAGCTTCCGCTCATGGTAGGTCATTTTTGATTTTGCAGTTAGGAGCTCTGGACGTTGTTTCCTTTCATTGTTCACTATCTCATCGTACTCGTGGCTCAAACCAGGAAGGCAACCAGTTCTAACCCATACATCTTTCTCCATCCTTAAATGAAGAGCAAGGTAGGGTCCCTTGCTTCGCATCCTCTCTGCGAGCTTGTTACCAAGTTCCAAAATTGGTGGGGCAAACCTCAATGCATGAAAAGCAACCTGAAGTCAAACAAAGGAGGCAAAGGAATCAGCTAAATACAGAACCTTAGCTAAATCAAAAGGGCAAAGGTGGACTGAAATTCAGCCAAGTATTGATTAGCACAGGTACAAATTTGAAATTTGAGAATATATGGGTAGAAACAGATAAAATGTGCTATCAGTATGATTTAAGTAGGGACGTTTGAAAATATTCATATTCTTTTACAATCTTACATGATCCTATCAGGTTTATTACTTTATGAATATGTGAGTGCTTTCAAACATAATGTGAGGAAAAGATATACATACAGGTTCTAGGATAGTAGGATATGAGAAAATGAGACTGTAAATACCTTGCATTTAAGCTTCTGCAGATCAGAAGGAAGATCCTTAGTAAGCCTTGAATCCAAGCTACGTAACAGCAGAACCCCTTCTCTGTTAAACTGCAGAGGCCAACAGAAATTGCATTAGATAATCCTTCGCCATGTACAACTGAACAATTTCTATCTGAGAGAAAACAGTTTTCTTTTTGAACATCCGCAAAACTAGTATTGATCAGAATATTGAGAAAATCAGTTAAACTGGTAAGCAACACAACTCATTTTGAAGGTCCATCCAACATGGCAACAACTAAAATAGTTTACAACAAAAGCACAGAATTGAAGCAAATAAATTGATGACGTTTAAAGTCATTAATGCCATTATAATTGTCATAATAGCTCCAGATCATTGCAGTTATAACTAACTGTTGACATCTTTTTCAGAAGGGAGTAATAAGATTCTTCTCTAACTGCCATAAGACATACTTTCATAACTATGATACACAGTAAAAGCCAAAGGCCCCCAACTAATTCATTATGTCTAGAAGCAGCCAATTCTCTGTCTTACCTCCATCTTTCTTTTTGTTTACTAAATCAGATTTATAGGTAAAAAGCAATCAAGAGGAGCTAGCACAATTACTCAAAAGCATATATACAGAACTTGGTCATACCCGTCTGAGATAATGTCCACGGATCCATTGTGGTGTGGCATGAGGCAGAGGACTACTCTCTACTGGCTTCGTCATTAGATGTGTTGATGGCAATGCTGATACAATTCGCACATCATCTGCAAGAGCTCTTTTGAAATGCTCCAAATCAAATATATCAGAAAATTCACTGCACCCACCAAATAAAAACATGGAAAGAAAAATATATTAATCCAAACAACATCATAGAAACATTCACAAATAAGGAAAGCAACTTAATTTACTTCAATCATGATAGAAAAATGACTGCTTGCTAAATTTAAAATAATACAAAAACCAAAATAATTAATCCAAGCCACGACATAAAAACATTCCCAAATAAGGAAAGGAACCTAATAAACTTCATCCATAATAGTGAAATGGCTACTTGCTAAAGTTAAAATAAACACACAGAAACCGAAATTCTAATCTAAACCCGGACATTAAAACATTCACTAACAAGGAAAGGAACTTAACAAACTTCAACTATGATACAAAAATGGTTGCTTGCTAATTTTAAAACGAAAACACAGAAACCAGAATATATAATCCAAATCACAACATACGAACATTCACAAATAAGGAAAGAAACCTAATCAACTCCAACCATGATAGAAAAATGGCTGCTTGATAAATTTAATTAAACTGGACATAAACCCTTCAATTAGGCAAGCTTACCAATGCTATAGTAAGAATGTACTACAATACACATAATGTTAAACCATGTGACAGACCCTGTTGAGGATCCCAAATTTTGGGATTAAAAGTTTTGATTGTTGCTGTAAAGAGTAAAACCAGTATTTGCTAGAGTGAATCAAGGTAATATACAACAACTTCAAAAAAGGAAAAATATTTTTTTTTTCACTAGCAAAATATGTGAAACAGTAGTATCATTTTACCTTTCATCACCCCAAATGATATTGACTTGCAAGATAGGAACAACCAAAGCAGCCCCAAGAATCCTAGCAATGACCACAGCATCCACTATCTGATTCCTCTGCTGATTCATCCCACCAGAAACCACCACCATTAGATACTTTGACCTGTCCTTCACAAGCCCCTCACTTACTCTTCTATAATCCCTGCTGAACACCAAGCAAGGTTTGTACCCCAACCCATCTGGCTGCTTCCAAAACTCACTCTCACTGTCTGGACCAATACCCACCTCAGATTTTGCAGACCCATTTGAAACCAACGGCTGAGATTCACTAATACCATTCAAAATCTCAACTTTCTCAACATTTCCACCAGATGCAACAGCCAGCTCAGGCTTTGAATACCCATTTGAGTTTAAGTCCTTTGCTTCATTTGTAGCACATGGATATGGATGAAATGGGATCACAGGGTCTAGATTGTAGCCCAACTTCAACATGCCAATGAAGCCAAAGAGAAAGAGAAGGAAACACCATAGCCTTGGGCTTTTGTAGCTGAAGAACCTCAAGTGTTGCTTGGAGGACTTCTTGGGTGAGAGAAGGAGGGATTGAAGAGAAGTGGCTGACAAAGAGTTGATTATCTGTGATGGGACTGAAATGTAAGAGACCTTCCTGTTGCTGCTGCACTTTGACTTCGCCATTACAGAATGAGAGAGCAACAAAGACTCTTTCTTTTTCTTCTGGTTCAACTTGTTCTTTCAAAAATACTCTGTTTTTGCCTGCTGAGTTTTGCTTCCTCTCTGAGTTTTTAGAGAGAGAGAGAGAGAGAGAGAGAGAATGAGTTATGAAGAGAAAGAGAGAGACGGCGGGAACGAGAGAGATAAACACACTAATCCATACGCGTTTTTTGAGACTATTATGCGTGTGTTTTTGGACACCTCTGTCTCTGTGGGCTTAAATTTAAAGAAGAAGTTGATTATGTCCAAGTGGAATTAATTTATTATTTAATCCTAAATTGTTGTTTTGTTTTGTTGTTTTTCACATGGACTAGATTGTGTTTATGTTTAAATGACAGTTAAAACCCTTTGCCTTTTCCATTTATGATTTAAATGACAGTTAAAAACTTAAATTAAGCAGTAAATAAACTTTTCTCGACTTAAAGTGGGTGATGAATAGAATGCGTATTGATCGTAAAGAAAAAGTATATTATATAACAACTACGTGCAACAAATTTCTCACAACGTGCCATCTTTGCAAGTTGTAAAACATGTAATATCTTTAGTCTCATTACAAAATTATTAGTGAATAAAGTTTTGTTCTAAAATATATTATGTGATTAGGTTAACCATGTAGATAAAGGTTTTCTTCAACCTTAAGTAATTTCTTCTAACTTAATACATGAAAATTCAAATTGTTGGAAATTTAGACCCCTTAAATCAACCAGATTAACTTAGTTAATTAGTCAAGTGATTAACTTAGTCAAATTATTCAATTATAGGTTATCACAATCACACAATCATATCAAGAATATAAAATAGCGGAAATATAAATAACACAATGATATGATTACCCGGAAAACCACAAGGTAAAAACCTGGGGATGATTTGACCTAGTTATCTTCAAGGTAAACCTGAATCCACTATGCGAAAGAATCGAAGTTCATACAAAAGGATTTACAAGCTCCCCGCTTGACTTCCTAATGCTACCCACTAGTAGAACTTACTGATACAACCACGTGCAAGCTCCGAATCCACGGACTCTTTCTTTCTTGAACTCTTCAATCAAGTACAAGCACCCCCGCTTGTGTATCTTTAAGTTCTTGAATCTGCAACTGAATGATCACCAAGTTCTTGACATAATCTTGAATCTTGGAAACCCTAAGTATATGTGAAGGAAAGCTCCTTAATGATTTCACAAGAGATTCACATAAACCGCAAATATGAGCAACAAAGACTTAGAGAGGTTTGGGTACAAAACCCTAAAAATAAAAGGAGGCACAACAGGCACTCTAATCTCTCTAAAAAGCTCTCAAAAACGTTATAGGGTTTCCCTTATATATAGGAGTGTTTTACTTGAACCCCAAGACGTTTAAATAGAGTTTGGGTTGAACTGGAACTCTGCAGAAAAATAAATCTGTACGTGGTTCGATCGATCGAGCCTTACAAATTTAGTCCAATAAATTCTGCAATCACTCGATTCCAATTTTACAAATAAACATACTTTGGGCAAGTCTAACACAAGACTAAAATGTTTTGATCATGGTTTGCCAACAATACAAATTAGAGTTCTAAATACATTATTTCCTAATTCCTTAGAACCTAACACAAATAACTATTTAAAATAATTTTAACCAATTGGAATAATAAATACTATTAGACTGTAAATGAGTTATGCGATTAAAAGCATACATGAATAATCACTTAAATCATCTTTTTTCTTCAAGTCAAAGTGTAGGAAATTTTATTTTAAATTAACTATGTGATAAAAAATAAATGTAAATAATCGTGTCAAGGATTGAGTAAAGCACATGTTGGATTGAGCAAACTTTATATATTTTGAGGAAACTTCTTATTAGGAGGTTAATTACTATTGTCCGTGTGTAATCAAGACTCAAGAGACATTAAAAAGTCTTCGCTTATGGGGTCCATTGGCGGCCAAAGTTGACGTGTGTGAATTGGATTTTACTGCTTTAGTCTAACACAAGTTCTATTGATTTAGTATATAATTCTTGCATCGATTCTAATTTAATAAAAAAAAGAAGAAGAAAGTATGATTCTTGTATCAAAGAAGGTAAAAGCAGATGAGAATTGACGTTTTTGTATATTGGTTGATTTATTTGTGACTCTTCCAAATAATAGCACAAAACACATAGAATTCAAAACAAACCAAATTCGGGTTTCTCTGTTTTTTTCTTTGGCATTTTTGTTGCCTTGACCCAACAAAGGTTGTATCATTTTCATTGTAGGCCACTATTGTTTTCTTTCAAATTCTGAGAATTACAAATTGACAAAATCCTTGGAGTAATTGATACTACAAAGTTTCCCCTGAAAATTAAAAAAAAAAAATTGTTTCAACCTGAAAATACAAGCAATAATTTCTCAATACTTTCATAATTTATAGACAATCATTGGAGTGATTCATGCTGTGGAATATGGATCACTTTCATATTATGAGAATGTTCACTTTAGAAAATTTCTTTTTCCTTTAAACTAATTTATAGTTTCAAAGTATGCTTATGTGTGTATATAAATCATTTTCAGATTCCAAACTTATTTCACTTGCAGGCATCAAGAGGACCCACTATAGAAAACTAAAGAGTAGGTGCTTTGTTGTTGTCATCTGCTGGTGGAGCATTATTTTATAATAAGTGGGATGTTTTAACATGTGACTTTCAATATTGCGACCTTCTTAAGACTATTATTACACCACACAAATATATAGATAATATATCCCCCATGAAATTTAAACAAATCAATAAAAATAAGGTGAGAGAGAGAGAGAGAGAACTTGAGAAATTAAGGGGCTTGTCTATAATTTATTATAAACAACATATTTCGACAATATAAAACTTTAAAACGACTATAATTTTTATTATTTAATCATGTATTACTTATTCAAAGGTATATATAAGAAATTTAATAAGATTAATAAGAAAAATATTCGTTCGATAAGAAGAAAAAAATTTGTTTTCTAAAAGTTTGACACTTTAAAAAAAAAAAATGTTTGGTTGCAAGTTGCAACCCTAAAAGAATAGTAAAATATTGGGAGAATATTTGCAATTTTGGTCCATTAGATGCATTTTTATTTTTAGTTGACTCAAGAAAAAAAAGTTACAAGAGAAACATAATAAAAATTACAATATTTAGTTTTTGAAGCAATCTCAACACAATTGGATCGAGACACTACCTCTTTTCACCTTGTAAGTGCGCATGCTTGGCCAATTTTATCCTACATTACAAATTTATGTCCATATTTAGCATAAAATCCGCATTTTCTATTTCACACAATCATAGTTGTGTATATTTAATTGGTTAATGTAGTTAGAGACTTGGAATGTAAATTTACACAATTTTATATGAGCTGATATAGGTGATTTTTAGTTTTGAAAATGTAAAATTTATCCTTTAAACTATTATAAATTGACTGATGCAAGTGCTTTTACATTTTAACCCAAGAAATCACCTTATCTATATACTAACAATGACTCTCTCTCACTTTATCAATATGGGATTTCAAATTTAACTAGCACACTAACTCTTCATTTTATTCATTAAATTTTTAACTTATTATTTATTAATATATTAAAATAACAAATTTAATATTAAAATATTTCAATAAATATCTATTGTGATGTTTTGTGCATTACGTTCAAAATCACTTTGCTTTTATCTCTATTTACCAAAAAAAAAAGAAAAAAGAAAAAAAAGAAGTAAAGTATAGTGGAAGGCTAATATGGTCCAACAAAATTGGAATTTGAAATGCAAAAAGAAAAGAAGAGAGAGGAAGTGGGAAGACTATATAATGTGTCATAGACACCTCGAGAATGAGGAGTGTCGTGTTTTGTGTAGTACAACACAGCAAGCAGAGTACAGCTGCCCCAATATATATATATATTAAACCAAAAAATTTGGCAGAAAAAGTTATCACGTGTGATGCTTCCTGCCGCCATTGCAGTTTGCTCTGCCCTCCTCACTCTTCTCATCTCTTTAAAATATATATATATATATATATATATATATATAGAGTATCACAATTTTTTTTACAATTTTTTTATTATAATTATGATGCAACAGAGTACTATTAATTATGATGCAACAGGGTATCAAAAAAAAAAAAACAGTATATCCTTGCATAAATAATAATTAATTACTTACCGTCTATTATATTAGAGTCGTGACAAAAATGTTGTGGAATAATTTGTACACCTAAAACTACTTAGTTTTATAGGTTATAAAGCCCTAGAACCTGGTGTCTCTAAAAGTCATTTCAATAGTTGTTTCAATGCCTTATTATCATAAGTATAACGTGATAGAGTGTGATTAATAAAAAAAAATGATAAATTTATACGTAAATAATAGCTAATTATTCACAATTTGTCACGCTAGAATTGTAACAAAAACATTGTGAAATAATTTGCAGACCTAAAGTGCTTAGTTTTATAGGTTATATAGCCCTACAGCCTGGTGTCCCTTAAATTTATTTCAATAATTGTTTCAAATGCCCTATCCTCATTCCTCACTATGCTCTTCCTTCAATAATTCCTTAGAATACAGCCCTTAAATTGACTGCCAGCTGGCTTCCACTGCACACTAAGCCAAGAGTACTTGTTCCACGTTGGAAGATATGACTTATCATGACCTGGCCAGATGGGCCTATTAGTACACTTCCCTTTCCTTTCTGCACCTTTTATACTTTGTTTGTGGGGACCTTCAAGCTTCATAGTCCGAGATAAACATAGAATTGTTAGTGTAAACCATTGGCTATGCCTGAATAGCCATTCATCGACAAAATATACTACATGATTACCAAAAAAAAAAAAAAATATACTACATTACTTTTGTGTTAAGTTTTTTTTTTTTTTTTGTCATAAATTTTTATGCAATTCATTATGAGTTTTGATTGAAAAAAAAAAAAAAGATTTGAGTTCATTTTAAAATGATTGTTTATCATTCAATATCAAGACTGAAAGGAAGGCCCACATAAAATTATATTAATACATCTTAATAAATTGAGATTAATTGAATTTACTAAAGTGAAAAATTAACATTATCTTATGACATTTATTAATAGATAATTTTAAGGAAGTTTTGATATCACTTTTATAGTAAATATATATAAAATGTTGTAAAAAAAAAAAAGCAATTACATTTTTTTTCATAAAAAGTTTTTACAAATATTTTCTAAACTAATATTTTTAGGGTATCATTTTCTTTAGTTTAATACCATTTCTTTACGTATTTATAATTAACATTATTATTAAAAAAAAGTACATTTTTTTTTTATGTTACTAAATTTATTATTTTAATAAGAGTAGTGCGAGTGTTCTTCTGAAAAGTCATTTGAGACCTTGTTGTCGGATAGAAATAACTTGGATGATCAAAATTTCCTTTTACTTTTCAGCCATCAATTTTAAAATTTTATTTAAAGATTCTTTGTTTTCGAATAAAATTTTTTTTAAGACCATTGTTAGTGATTTATTTATTTTGTGACACCATCAGCAATTTGAGCTTTCAAGGTCAAGCATCATCCCATAAATTTTTTTTATGGTTTTGTTTTTCTCAATCTATCAATTGTAAATAAAAAAAGGAAAAGAAAATTCCCTATTTTTTTAATGGGAAATTTTTCCTATTTGAGATTATAATAAATGAGTTTTAGTACCCATTTAGAAAGTCTCTTTAAAATTACATGTACAAACTACAATATACAAAATTTTCAAATATCCTTTCTTAAGGTATATATTTACAATTAATCAACCCTTCATTTTCATTTAATAAATATGCGACTCATCCATGACAAAGACATTAAAGACTTTTAATTTCTAATTTTTTGCGTTTCTAATTAAAAGTGGGGGGAATAAATAAATAAATAAAATACATGCGCATGATAAGTGATGATGGAGAAGTAAGTAGCGTTTTGGGGACGGTATTCTCTCCGCGTCTGGTACATGTCCACTGTCCAAAACTCCAAACTCCAAAGTCCTCTCAGGCTCCAGCTGCCATGGGCCCCTACATTTTAACATTCTTCAAGTTTTTTTTTTTTTTTTTTTTTTTTGATGGGTACATTCTTCAAGTTTATTACTATAAAAAATATATTATACTCTTATTCAAAGCTTAAACCAAACCCACTCTTATTAAAATCTATAATATAAAAAAACCCACTTTTATTAATAAATACTTATTATAAAAGGGACAGCCAAGTTTGCAAGACTCACACAAATGTACATAAGCCCAATTGAGTGTTGACTACAAATTCCACAATTTGATTACGTATGGATGGGATATGACATGTATATTTTTGTCACAATGCATGAATCATATGGGTTTATACTTTACTTAACTCTCTTTTGTTAATTATGCCTAATCCAAGGAGTTGCATCCTTAACCAAAACATTCTAATTCAATTATTAAGAATATGTTGACAGTGCTTGATTGCACAAGTTAAAGGAGGAATCGAGCGAATCCTAAATTTATTGAAAAGTTAAAAAAGGTAATAAACAAATAATCTTTTAACTAAATATTGTGTGAGTGTCAAAAAAATTGATTGATTGCAATAAAAAGACTCAACCTTAACTAATGTACTTCGACACTCGTTATTAAATCCTTTAAATTAACAATATGATTATAATTTAATAGCAAAATCATATATGTTAGTGTCTTATGTGGTTTAAAAGGTCATTTAGATTAAGTGCATATCACTATCTCTCATTCAATCATGTTCTTTTCATTTTTCAATTCAATAGATCTCTTCTTAAACCACATTGTAACTATTCAACTTAGCAATTTACCATACAATGTAATTTGTTGTGTTGGGATGGAATTATCCAACTATATGGAACAACTTAAACACGATCAATTTAATAAGTGTGTCAAAAACTCTTAATAATAATAATAATAATAATCATAATAATAATATGATTCGTTTATTGGTTTATTAAGCTAGTTAACGCTATGTAATATCCGCGTATACAACACACTTCATGAATAGGTCTTGCTGAGTTGGCATAGATACGAATTAGATTCAAACAAAAGCAATATTTTTTTGATATAATAATTACAAACAACTAAACACCACACAATTTCTAGCATTATCTCTTACTTTTTTTTTTTTTTTTTTTTGAGAAAGAGCATTATCTCTTACTTGATATTCAAGTAAAAAATAAAAGTATGAACATCAATACCAAAGAAGTATAATCATTAACAAAGGCTCATCCAATGTAGATACTTCGGTGATGTTTATATATATTGTTTTGAAATTGTACTGATTTGGCTGAATTTTGGAATTTTTTTAAAAAAAAAGAAAAAAGAAAAAAAGAAGCTTGTATTGAATTATAAACTAACTTGGGTGGAATTGAATTCAAAATAGAAACATTTTAGAAAAAAAAAATCGATAGTTGGGAAAATCATATTGTTGAAATATACAATTAAATTGCCAATTTTTTTTTTAATTTTTTTTTTAATGAGCAAACAATCAAACATATGAGTGATGAATAGTTGAAAAAGAAAAGTTAACGAATGCCCTAAAAGTATTGGTATAAGAAATATTTTTAAAAACTTTAATTTTATGAGAAGAGAAAAAAAAAACAATTAATTTTTTAGATGACTTTTAATATTTTTTATAAATTAATGTCAAAACTTCCTTAAAATAATTTATAACAATTGTTTTGGAGCACCCGTGAATACAATTGGATTGTCCAACATTTTGTTGTTATTATGAGCAAACATAGGATAGGAGTGCTGAATCTCACAAAGAAGGAAATTAAAATCAAAGAAGATGAGTAGTACTAATCGATATATATACATACATAGATAATTGAAGTAAATTAATTCACCCAATGAATTGGGTCAGAGCTTAGTCTTGTGGGAGAATCTTGTAGCAAGTTTTGATAGGTGAACTCTCTCCCCACACATTTATCATTAGCCCGACCATTTGTATTGGAATGTCAGTCTGACAGGGTGGTACCACATTGTTTTTAATACATATTACTATTACTATACCCCCTATAGTTTTTTGGTCAATATTTCTACACATCCTCATCAAATTCATGTAGCTCCAGTTTTAGCCATTTTATATTTTATACCTTATTTTATACAAGAATAAAAATAAAAAATAAAAAAAAACTAAAAATACAGTCCAAAAGTCAGTGCCGAGTTATTTTTATAATAGACATTCATTTATCTTCTTGATGTGGACCTATCACCAGTTTTTAATATATAATTAAACTTTATGCTTTTGTGAAGAATAATTCTAATTTATTCTCCACCATATAGGATGTGGCATGATGGTAGGATTTCTTGTTCCAGCACACAAAGAGAAGTGGTTTGAGCGATAGCCCCAGCAAGATCCGTGTAATACATGTGATATTACTATTGCCGTCACGTGGTGTGAGGTCAATAAGCCAACACTGAAAACTTTTTTTTTTTAGGAAAAAAAATCTAATCTATTTAGAAAAAGAAAAAAGAAAAAAGAAGAAGAACAACAATTCTAATTTGTACACTCAGTTTTTACCTTTTTATTTTTATATGCATTTCTCAATAATAATACAACTTATTACACGTTTAATTAAGAAATTTACTGTGTGTGCTTACGTGCTCATAAACAATATAAAATGTAAGATAGAGATACATTCATGATACACATGATCAACACGCAATAATCATGGCATTATTAAAATGTATTACCCTTAATCATGCTATATACAATCCACCAATAGGCAAGAACTTGACGTGCTTGCATGTCACATTTTTAATGGCTAGTACAATCTTAATGGCCCTGTTTAAAGTGGCATGATCTATCCAGGCTTATCCTCCTATAATTTTTTTGTTTTTAATAATTGCTTTAAAAGATAAAATTATTTATTAAGATGATACATAGCATCTCATGTCTTAGTTTCATTATTTTTTTTTGCATTGAATTATTGTATAATTTGTTATAATTATTTAGGTTGAATAATATATATCAAAACAAAATATATATATATATATATATATATATGATAAAGCTTTTTTTAGAAGAAGAAATATGATAAAGTTTATTTTTTTTTTCTTCAGATAATTACAATATGCTGTTAGTTTCGCAACTCAAACTTTTTTCCTCTCCTAGACCTCAAATACTTTGTACATGAGGAAGTGTCAATTCAGTTATAAGACACTTGACAAGAAGTATGATAAAGCTGATGAATATTTCTTTATTTTTATTATATATATTTATTTATATTGGATTTTGAAGGGTTGGGGTTGTTAATTATGGTTTAAAATATTTTTATCAATACTATATGGCTGGGATTAGTTGAACATTTCAAAGCCGACATATATATCATAAAAGCTAGGATGAATTTCATGAGTTGGCCGTGGCCACAAAATATTCCCACTTTCCTATGTCATCCAATTGAATCAAAGAATTGAGGAAGGGACAATCCAAGTTTTAATTATCATTCCTTAACAACTTCAATTAAATTAATGTCAATTTAGAGATTATTAGGTGGTTAATGGTTATGATAGCATTTCTGGTGAGCTTAGCTTATCAAACTTTGTAATTATACACATCTTAGGTGAGGGTTGTTGTACTGCTCTTGATAGCTGGACATCTTTGCCATCTTTGTTTCCATCCTAACTATCTAATAAAATTCAAGGATGCTATAATTGGTTGGTTTGATAGAAATAATAAATGGTCAAAATGTACAGTTTCTTAGATAACTTTGTACATTTTATTCCTCAATTATATTCAAACACATAACTGCTTTGAATTTGTTTGCTTGTTTGTTAATTTTTTTTTTCGTTTTTTTAATAGAAAAAATATTGTATTATATTGTTTAATGATTGAAAAACCTAATTCACTACGCTTAATGATTTGTACCAAGTTTTTCCCATAATGAAATTACCTATCTCTCTCTCTCGCTCTCTCTCTCTCTCCAAGACTCCAAGGATCAAAAGCCCTTCTAAAACAAATGCACTTAGGTCTGATCATTGATGTCAAAGTTTTGCATAGCACTATGGCATATTGTCACTATCCTGTCTTGAGGTTCAGGTTTAATTACCTTTCCATGCATTTGTTGACATTTTAGTACCTAAACTTGATAGGATTTTTTCCTAACAAATCACATACACCACTAAAAAAATATGATATAGACTTTGTCGATTTTAAATTAGGTTTTATTTTCTTTTTCTGTTTTCACTAGAAAATTAAGAGGGGCTTGTTTTTATAGATAATTGTTAGCGTATGGATTTATGCATAACATTAAAGATACCATTTATATAGTAGTTGAGTTGTTAAATCATAATAGTGAGAGTTCAACAAATGTGCCTTCTTTTCTTAGTATAAAGAAAAGAGAGGGATGTAGGATTAACAGATTCAAGACAATTTTTTTCTTCTCTTATTTATTTATTTATAATTTTTTTTATATTTTTATTTTTGGTGAAGGTCAATAATAACATTAACAACTAAAGTTCGTGGAACTTTGTCCCAAGCGTGACAACGATAGGATATAGTGAAGATGATCAATTGTCATTATAACCAGTTATTGTTGCTGCCATTCTAGATATATATGATATCATTTCAGTGTTCACAAATGGTCCAAAATCTTTTAGATTAAGCTATCATAATTTTGAATTTGAATTTACTATAAATCTAGTATCATTAATTACCTAGAGTACAAATGAAGGAAGTAAACTGTACACACAACTATTGTAGCTGATGGTGGATTATTAAAGAGCGAAACATGATCAAAGATCCCATTCCCAACATCACATGATACTGAAAAAAAAAAATAATGTACATCACAACGGTCGAATTTTTTTCATTTTACTCTACATAATTAATTTTAAACATATATATTCCAATCAGTGGACCTTCAAACCATGTGAAAAATCAGAAATATTTTGGTCAAGATTTTCAGTTTTTGAAGATCCCTAGGAATTTAAGATGTGTAAGAAAATAGGTAAACTTACCCAAAGATTCCAAAACCCCATTTGAACCCTCTTTGTTGGGCAAGAAATAATCCACAAGTTCATGCATAATTTAAGAGCTTGTTGATTATAGAACAATCATGGGCTTGGACATGATTGTGGTGTCATAAGTTAGCAGGAAAAACATGCAGTGGGTCACTGGTTTGTCACTTTTTTCATGCATATATAGGGCACCACTTCTTGTGCAATGACCACTCGATCCCCTTTGTACCTAACAAGTTTTTCCTTTCATTCAAGGACAAGTTTGGCGACTCATTAAGAGCTTCATGGAAAAAAAAGTGAGGGAGAGGGGTCCAAATTATATGAAGTAATTATAGCATTTTTTCTTCATTACTTGTCTTGTAGTTAGAAACTGTTTGATAAATAATTTGAAAGTGGATAAGATGAAGATAGATTTGCATTGATAGTATAATATAAGAAACCGAAAACAGAGATTGCCTTGAATTCAGGATGCAATGCAAAGAAAGGCCCATGTTTCTTTCATGTGAGTATTGTCCCCCTCCCATGTGCATTTATGTTATGCTCCCTTGTTATAACTACTTCTCTTCAATCACTATCCCTTCTTGTTTGGCTTGTGAGAACTTTTACTATTTTGGAATAACTTCATCTTTGCAAAGATACATAATTGGTGCACTGTTTTTGGCGTACCCAATATTTGTGTGGTGCTAGATCCTAGATGCCACCAAAAAACTACTTCACCATTTTCTTTTTGGCTTTATTAAAAGCTATGTACCAAATTTTCTGATTCTTTAGGTTTTCAAATTACCAAACAATCACGGGTCAAGAAAATAAGATAGTAAATCCTTTATAATGACGGTGAAGGCAATGGTCAAAGACTAATACAAGTTACTAAATATGTTGGATGTATATGTGACTTGAATTAGTCACACACTTGAACTAGTCACACAATTTTGTTTCAAATTTGGCTAATGAGTCTTTATTTCTCTTTGATTTTGATAGTTGGCCGGCCCTAGTTAGTTTTGTTATGTGCAACCGGCGTTGCATTTTAGTATTTTAAGTAACACACAACTTTGTTCAAGTGTACTTTTAGGTTTAGAGAATTAAGAATTCTTGTAGAGTGCTGGTTATAGTAAGAAAAAGTTCTTCGTGTATGTTTGGGGTTTGGGTCATATAAGACTATGAGAGTCCCTTAGTGTACCTTTATAATCTTTTTATATCTTTGTGTTTTCTATATATGTGATTGTTTATTACATTTTTTATTCCTATTTTGTATTGTTAAAATAAAAGGAACAAAAATAGAATGATGTAGATTATAGAAAGAAAGTGGAAGCAATATTTAAGGGGTTCGACATGATGGTTTATTTTCATAATGAAAAGTTTTAATGAACCGAAAGCTCACAAATGATAGAATTACGTGAATAAGAGGGAGAAGTGGGGGCCAAAAGGCCAACGGTCATTGTGCAACATTAGACTAACACATGATGTGACAGGTTAGGCCAGTTGCGCGTGTGTAATATGAACAAGTCCAAATCCAACACTAAGCCCACTATCTTAAGATATCACTTAAAGAGAATAATGACTTATAAACACTAAAGATAGTTTACTCTTAATCAATGTGAGACAAACAACAGAGAGCAATAGTGTTCAAAACACACTCACCCACGCTAACATGTGGTATATGTAGGAGCTAGCTTTAGGCTAGCCCCATACTATCATGGACATTCAATATATTTTTATCTCTTGGGCTACAACATCTTTACGCTCACGATCTCTTTAAAATGTATAAATTCACAATAATAAACTATGCCCACAACAAATTGGTATAAAAAATTCCGCTATTTTAACAAAATATTTTCATATTTCTTTAACTTGAGTGCCTGATGAAAATTGGTATCAAACGATGAAATTGAGATAATTGAAACATGGGCTAGGCTTGAGGCTAGTCTATTGGTGCTTCTCTTATAGATTATTTTCCATTTGGGCTTTTCTACTATAGATACTTCAGGATTGGTTGGTGGAATGACAGGGTGCATTTTTGGCTTCTATTGTAGATACATAAAGCATTTCTTGTTCCATGCAAATCCAGCATGTAACTACAAAACAATTCATTGGCATTGATGTATTATCTAAGTGACAACCCTCACCTTAAAAAGTTGGTATCCTTTGTATTGTATCTGAGAAAGCAAGAGAATCAATGGACGTTGGGATTGTTGTTAAAAAAAAAAAAAAAATTTTGGAGCTGTTATAAGAAACTCGTTTGTCCAATGACTCCGATTGATGTTACTAATAATTTTCTAGAAACAACACGCTGTTTTTCCAATTATTCACACATCTCTTAGAACTCTTCAATTGAATGATAAAAAAAATAATTTCATATCCTATTATCTCACAAATAAAAAAATAACTTCAAACTTACTATATAGTTTTTTTTTTTAAAGTTAAAAACAGCAGAAAATATTTTTTTTTAAGGAAAAAAAAAAAAATGAAGAATATACAACAAGAGCAACAAAATGATACATGGGCCAGGCTTGTAGATTCCTTGTGGATCATGGACTCAAATTTGCTGAGGAAATTGTTGACCTTCAGCTCAGTTGGTAGAATGGGTATTAGTTTGGGCTTTGATTATATATACTTTGACAAGTCTTTGTTTAAGAATATTACTTTGTTGCCTGATTTTAGTAAGCCCAGAGTTTGGATTTTGGATCAAGTTAATTCTCTCAGAGGTCCAGAAAAAACAAACCATTTTTTTTAGGGGCTAGTGTTATATATTGATCATAGGAACACGTACTCTATCTCTATGGCTAGCCTCCAAAAGTTTTTTTTTTTTTTGAGAGCGCCTCCAAAAGTAATAGGTAATCAATCTAAAAAATATTATTTACATACTACAAATAAAAAAAACACTGAAATTGCATATGGACATTTACGTGAGTTTGAAAACATTTTATGTCATTTGCCTTGCAATAAAAACTATAAATATTTCATGTAAGTCTAGTGGTGGTGGTGGTGGCGGCAGTGGCAATAATGAAGGTGGTGTATGGTGGTGGTGCGGCAGTGGCAATAAAGACAATAATGATGACAATGGTGGTGATGGTGGTGGAGCAATACTGATGGTGTTAGTGGTATAAAGGAATGAAGGGAGTGAGAGCATAAGGGAATGATGAAAAACACTTTCTACTTTCTAAAAGTGGAACACACATTTTTTAACTTCTTTTGTTGTTGATTGCAGAAAACATTTTTCATTAACTTTTGTTTTTTGTTGTGTCAAACACAAAAGTAAAAGGATTCAAAACTCCACACATTAAAAAATACAAGTAATTCTAAACAAAATCTGATCAAACATTTGGTATTTATCAATGTACCAAAGCTATTTGATCATCACTTCTCTACAAGACCATCACTATTATCTCTTGGTATGAAACATGGAAGCTACAAGTTCATATTTATTATCATTACGGCACACATAGTAAATCACTCACTTTAAATGTCATCACTGATCAGAGTACAACAATGGTGGGCCTGTAGTGACGTTTTCCTTTTGAAGGAAATCTCTGAACCATAAAGCAGTTTTTTTCATATATCTAGTTAACCCATTTTTGTAATCTACATAATTGATGCCAAGCCGATATGTATAGCCAAATTCCCATTCAAAGTCATCAAGAAATGACCAGACATAGTATCCTTTAACATTGATTCCAGCCCTGCAGAGAAGCCTTACTTGTTAATATCTTTGATATTGGAACTAAAAGATACTAGAACATTCACATCTCGTTTTTGTAAACTAGCCTAATACAACTGGTTAAAATATTCATCATAAATTATGTTTTCATTTTTTTATTGAGAGAGAGAGAGAGAGAGAGAGAGAGATGAAGAAGAAGAAGAAGAAGAAGAAGAAGAAGAAGAAGAAAAGTTTTACAAGACGCAACATTGCTCTCTCCAAACTTGTTGAGCACTACAGCATTTTACAAAAAAATGAACGGGAAGTCACATGTGGGACATTTTTCAAAGATTCTTGACTATTATGTTCTTCAAAGCTAGCTATACGTTTATCAGCATCTAAAAGGAAATATGCATAAAAATTGTACATTTCTTATGTGAAAATATGATTTATCCCTTGATGCTAATTTACATTTTCAATCTTCCTTGTGGCATTATTATTGTTAAATATTGTCAAAGTCTTACCAATGGGCCAAAAAAAAATTATCGTTTTGGATGTATGCAGCATCATATTCACAACATGTGAGTGGGAACCACATGTTGTGAGTGTGATATGACATCGACATGCATCCAAAACACTATATATCGTCTCTTTACATGATACATTTACCTTCACAACAAGTGTTCCTACATGAAGAATTTTCATGTATTTGTTCAATATTATATGTATGCATGAATCAATACTCACTTGATAACTTTTATGAGACTTGATAGATGGAGTTGGTGGTATTTTAACCTCAAGCTATCATTGAGAGCATCTTGAATTGGCAACGAGTTATTATTTACATCACTAAATCCTGAAAAGAACAAATGCATAAGATTACATCCTATACATGATTAAAATCGTAAGTACACTACTTGTAAAGAGAATATAAGATTGTCTTACCGTTTTCTGTAATTATTATAGGTGGATTGTTGAAATTTTTCTTTACATATAGCAGAAGTTCTTGAATTCCTTTTGGATAGATGTAAAGCCAGCCAGAAGGAGTCTACAAAAGTAATTATTTATGACATTATTTGATCAATAAAATGAGTATAATCACATTCTTTATATTAGAACATGCCAATGTGAAGGTGTGCTGAGAGAGAGAGATTACGGTTCACCGATAGGAATTCCATCTTTGTCCGCTGCATGTGACAACAAATTATGTGAATATGTAAGTTAAAATCTTATAATTTTAGGTTAAATTACATATTTGGTCTTCAACATTTCACTTTCGTTACAAAGTTGTATTTATACTTAAAAACAAATCACTACAATTTTTATACTTTCAAAATTAGTTCAAAAGGTCAGTATCTTCATTTGATCAATGGAAAATACTATCATGATAAAATAAATTCAAGTCACCTTATAGGCTCTATGCCATCAAAGTGACATTAGTTTCATGAATTCCCTTTACTATGTCAAGATTTTCCATCCATCAGATGATGGTAAAGACAATAAAGAGAATTCGTAAACAAACGTCGAAATTTGGGGACCAAATATACAATTTAGCCAAATTTTCAAGCTTAAAAGGTTGTAGTTTTTTTGAACATACTAGTCAAATTTACATGGCTATCTGTTGTGTAACTTAGATTGACGCTACTAGAGGATGTGGAATCATCTGCATATCTTGCAGTGTAGTAATTTACTCCAAGGAAATCCAGAGACCCTTTTACCATTTTGGATTGTACTTTAGTGAAGTTGGGTAGTCGATTTCCCACCAAAACTCGCATGGACTCAGGGTAATCACCATATGTAATTGGATTAACAAACCTATAGAAAATTAATAATAGTAATAAAAATGATGTTGAATTTGATGAAAATTAAAATAATAGTGATAATAAAGAAGATCATAGGACGTTAAAGACACACAAGTGCATTAGAGTTGGTCGACCATCAAGAAATTGGTGCCTGCATAATTACTTTTGGAGGGGGGGGGGGGGGGGGTGTTATTTTCATCAATTGAGAACACTTTCTATGTTTTACAGTTTTAGGTTTATGCATTTATGATCGTTGTAACTTTTATTGCGAATACAAATCTTCTATACTATTTTTTGTATTTCATTTTATATTCCACCAATTACAATTTGTCATGTGTTTATTTTTTTTCATTTTAAACTTTGACTATTTTATAAGGAAAATTAAACAAATACATGGCAAGTTATGATTGGTGGAATATAAAGTGGAACATAAAAAATGGTATAGAGGATTTGTATTCTTTTTATTGTAGCCATCATAATTAACTTGCAACAACTATGTGGACATATTCTTAACTATGAGTGAACCACGTAAAATCAGGTGTTTGTGTGTATTCATTGGGCTCTTTGATATTCTCTATTTTTTGTTGTCCACTTCCAATATGCGCTAGGTTAGGTTTTTTCCTTTCAAAAATTTCAACTTAGCTCCCTCAACAGTCTCATCTTGGAATTTTCGCTAATGAAATTCACAACAATAAGAAGTAAATTGAGACCACAAAACTAACCTTATAGATGTTTCAAACTAAGCATATTTAATATCACACATGTTTACATTGCATAACTACAAAAGATGTTTCCAAGTTAAAAACATGCATGTGGAAACTGGTTATCTAAAATTTTTAACTTTTGTCACATATTAAATAATTTAATGGTTTCTGAATAGGGCAACAAAGTTATTCGGTGCTGGATATGAATTGTGGTTTATCAAGAGTTATAAGGGAACAATGAGATCCATCTATTTCAAATTCTCAACATGAAATCCTAACCCTGGGTAATATAGGAATGCCATAGAAGTATATAATTGTCAAACATTTTTATAAAACGATGGTTTTTTTTTCTATAAAATTTCAACATATCACACAAATGCTGTAGGTAATTACTTTCGTGGTGAAAAATGTTTCTTCAATGGAAAGAGTAGCAATAGAAAATTGTAGTCATTGTACATACCATCCAAATGCAAAATCAAGAGCTCTAGAGGCAGCGTTGCTACTAGAAATTGTTTGGTACTTGGGCACCATCCAATAAGTTGATACTGTAATACCGATCTCTCCCATTTGAGAAGCCTAAAAAATTAAAATTCCCTCTATCATATGCATACTAGATAACACTAAATATGTAAAAAAAATTTATAATCCCATAGACTTTTTGTGTGCATATGTGTGTATACTGTATATATATGCATAACTAAACTATCATAGATAAATAAGTTAGTGACACAATAAATTTCACAATTATTGAGGTGGCATGATATGATTGATATACAATAAAAATGGCAACAACTGATAGACCCGTGTAAAAATTATGCACCAATCACAACTTGCCATCTTAACAAGTTGTGAACTTTTTTTTTTCCCTGTTTTAGCATTGTCCAGTATAGATTGGCAAGGTTATCTAAGAAGATTTTTGAATATCATTATTTAAACACAAACCTGATAGTTCTCTCTATACAATTTTACAGCAGTTGCATGAGAAAGAATGATGTGATGCGCTACCACGTAGGGCTCTGTTCCTGAGTTCCCAAAGGTGCAATTTCCTACGTAGCTAGAGCATCGACCAGGTGCCGTGTTACCTGTTGCATAACCTTCACTGCTAAACGTATTTGGCTCATTAAAAGTTGTCCAATTCTTCACTCTATCACCAAATTCTTTGAAGCAGAAGTCCGCATAGTGGTAAAAGTCATTCCTAATTTATTGGAGGATAAGGATTATGTCTTTTTAATTGGATAAGGATCGATTGTACCTTTGACTAATGCTTATTTGGATGTTGATTGTATGTAACTTACACAATGTTGGTGCTCAAGAATCCATCGTATTCATCTTCAAGTGCTTGTGGAGTATCCCAATGGAATAAAGTAACCAAGGGTTGTATACCTGCTCATTATTGTGGAAATTATGAAGGGAACTTGCCAAAGAAAACTGTGTTTGGGATGAAAGGGTAATGAAAGTTTACCATTATATAGGAGCTCATTAATGAGTTCATTGTAGAATTTGACACCTTGTTGGTTCACTCCCCCGCTAAGTTTTCCCTCTGTGGACCAAATAAACTTCATTTATATCATAAATATCATTGGCAGTGACAGTACAAATAGCAAGAATTCTTATCTTCTTCTTCTTCTTCTTCTTCTTCTTTTTTTTTTTTTTTTCATTTTGTTTGTTTTGGTTTACATTGGATGAGATAGTCACACTAATCACTACCATATTAGGTACAATGGTATGGGAAGTATGAAGGATGAACTTACGAGGAAGTACTCTGGACCAAGAGATGGAGAATCTGAAGGAGTCTAAGCCAATTTCTTTCATCAGAGCTATATCCTCCTGAAACAAAGCTAAGTTTTCTTATCAAATTAACCCTCCCCTTCCCCTCAACAACAACCCACCACCAACCCCCCCCCCCCCCCCCCCCCCCCCAAAAAAAACATAGTAAAGATATTCCTCTTTTGCACTGTGTAAGATGCTCAAGAATAAGGGAAGTAAATCATACCTTGAAACGATGATAAAAATCTTGAGCTACATTCCCTGAACTATGGTCCAAAATTTTTTCTGCCATGACCATGAAATATCTCAGAAATCATCATAAGATAGATATGCAGAAAAATTGACACTTATTACATCAAACCTTGGTATTATAATAAAGTATTAAAAAGTCCCCCTTACCCCGCCTCCCCGCGAGAAATTATTATTTACACTGAGAGGACTGCTTGTGTGGTTATTCTGACTAATGAGATGATGTTATCTATGCAAATGTATGTGTAAACTTCCTAATTAACATAAGGAATAAAAAATAAAAATTACTAGATGATGTCACATTTGCATAAATAACAGTATTTTATTGGTTGGGAGGTCAGAGAGTACTACGTTAGCAATCTTCCCGGTGGACCTAATAATTTCTCCCCCCTAAAGGAGTTAAAAAATATTTAAAAATGAAATGTATTAACCGTTGGACTATGTGTACTTAATATCAGTGAAATATTGTGATTCAAACAAATATATAAACTCCTGGAATTTAGAAATTGATAAGAAATAACTTTTTTTTTTTAATTTATAATTTTAATTATTGGGTGGTAGACCACACATGGCCATCCTTCCGTTATATCTTATATGTACCTATGAAATCATGTATGGAATGTTTACTCACTTAAATTGAGTATCTGTTTCTCTATATTTCCTTTTATAATTTAAAATATTGTATTTTCTATATCCAATTGAGTCTTTTAATTTTAAAATAGTTTGAAAGAAGTGCTTCAAATAATTTTAATTTGACACAAATTTATTATATATAAAAAAAAAATCTAATAAACATTTCAAACTGTTTGTTGACACATTCAGAGTAGGAAAATCTCTCTCATGGAAAGCAATGCTATACACTTATGAAGGAGTTTGGTGAAGAATCTTAGCATCCCAATGTTGGGATATACACAAGTGAGTAGAAGTCCCACATTGAGCAAAAGTAAAAGAAATGAATAATTGATATTTGGATCCAAACTTATAGATTTAAGGTTTTGAATGGTAGTGTATAATGGTTATTTAAAGCTCATTTCAAAAAAAAAAAAAAAAAAGGGTTATTTAAAGCTAGCGTATCTTGTAAACAAGAAATTCACATAATCTCTTTGACTTATATTTAAATGTTCAACCTTTTAGAGTTTGGCATTATTCTAAGGATTCAACATTGAAGTACAGAATTGGGCGAACCACCAGCTTCTTGGCTGAGTTATGGGCATTGCGTGATGGGCTCATGCTGTGCATCAATAGAAATTTTCAAGCTATTGAAGTTGAACTGGATGCAAAAGCTGTTATTGATGTGCTTTCTAACCCAAATCAAGCTAATAATAACATTCTTTCTATTTTGGATGATTGCAGGCAACTGGTTTCCCAAATTTTTCAGGTCCAATTTAGCCAATGCTACGGAGAAGCTAATAGATGTACTGACCTACTGCGAGAAGGAGAACTCAACAAACTGAAGACTTTTGTTTATTTGATAGTCCGCCTGAGGATATTGCTAGCTATTTAGATTTTGATTATTCTGGCATGTATTTGAACAGGCGCTGTCCTGCTAACTCTGTTTCACCTTTTCTGGTTTTTGATATTAAGTATCTCTTACCAAAAAAAATCATTGACTTATGGGTATATGGGTTCACGTGCACATATACTCTTTAGGTGGATTTGGTTGTTTCTTACTCGTTAGTCATCAACTCATCAATATAATAGGCCTAATTTAGAATAAAGACAATGTAAATGGTTTTTTTTTTTTAGATTAAAGATTGAAATTTCATTAAAAGGTAAAAATAAGTATACAAAGGGGTCTGGAACTGGGCCAGACAAGAAAAAAGAAACAAAGAAAACAGGGGACAAAAACCCTTCTAAGCAAGAGATTAGAAACACTATAACCATGGGTCCCTAGAACAAAACAACCAAATCATCAAGGAGGTTTTTGTTGAGCTGCAGAGAGCAACTGATGCTCGCGCAAAACCTGTAGCTCCATCAAAAATAACCTTTGGGTGTAGCTGAATGTGTTCAAAATGGTTTTTGTTTTGAGCATTCCACAAAGCCCACCCAATGACAGACCAAACTTCAAGCTAAAGATATGGATTCAGGATCTAAGAGTCAATTGTATTACTATATTGTTCCAAACTTTTTTTGTGGATTAGGTTCCAAATTTAGTTGTATAGGGATTTCTAATTTTACTACTTATATATAATTAGAAACAGGTTGGAGTAAGTTTATTTAGTGTTTATTTGGCAAATACTATTTTTGGCAACTTATTTTACTATTTAGCTTATTTTTGTTATTATTCATGGGTCCTATTGCACTTTTTGGTATTATTCATATGTCACACTGTACTATTTTAGTTAATTTTTATATTTATTTACAATATTTTTAACAAAAAGTTTTCAATTTCAAAAAAAAAAAACGAATTCTAAACTATCCTTATTTATTTATTTATTTTGTCTCTTAAAAGTGTCGGAAGGTCTATTGGCATGGAATACATTACCAAATATTTCACACTTTCTCCTCCTTTTCCTTTTTTTTTTTTTTTTTTTTTTGTATGATGGGCCCAAGCAGGTTCTATATGAGTGTGAAACAAAAAAATCCGGTGAAAAAATCTGTGTCTACATCACCACTCTTCTAAATATACATCGGATATAAAATTACATCTCATTTCTGTCTCTTTCCCATGTCCCTCTCTTCCTTTCTCTCTTCTCATACGAGTTATATCCCATATCTCATATCTCATATCTCATATTTCATATCTCTATCTCTAATATAACTCAAATTTCTCTTTACTTTTTGTTTGGTTCCAGATCTCAGCTACATTTCTTACTCCTTGACTCAAAATTTTGACAAATTGGGGGAGGCCACACACTCATAACTCAAATTTTGGAAACATTCTAAATACTGAACTCAATTTCCATGACTCTTAACTCAAAAATTTGAATTTTGAATTATGGAAACATAACTCAAAAACTAAACCAAACAACTTACATTTCAGTGGGGGCTCATGTTTTTTGAGTTTTGGGTGATAAAATCTGAGTTATATAACTCAAAACTCATCAAACCAAACATACTTTGAAACCGCTCATGCACTCTCCCACAGTCAACTCTCCTCACACCATTGTTAACTTGCTTGGGCACTCTCTTCCTCTATGTTTATTATTTTATGTAAGGATTGACATATAATATTATCTATTTTATATGGGGGTAGACTCCTCAAGTGTGAAATTTAGTCTCATGTGAGAGAAATGTTGTATGTAACCATTACACAAGATATCACATTTTCTTTTTCTCTATTCTCCCACTTACAGGGAGAGATAGAATAGAAATGTTAACTTGCATTTGATATTCCTGTTCCTTTAAATTTTGACTGAATTTTGTTTCTACATCTCAACAAGTAGCACAGTATTACCTATGCTAGAAAATACATTTCAACTTTTGCCTGCTAAAATCATGTGGGCAATGAAAACTTGCAAAAAATTAATGTACCAAAGAAAACATTGATGAAGAGAGAGAGACCTGGATGTGTCGCAGTGAAAGTATCCCATATGCTAGACCCTTTGCCATCTTGGTATGCTGCCCCTTCATCCTATAAAGGGGAGGAAAAAAAAAAAAACCGTGAAACATACTTTTTTCCAAGAGTAACACTATACCATTGCCATCCTGCTATGCTGCCCTTTCATCCTCTTTCTCTCTCTCTCTCTATATATATATATAGACATACACACACACACAATGTAGGACATATGTATAAATGATAGAGCTAGCACAATACTATTGCCGCATACATACCTGGTAAGCACTTGACCCTGCTCCAAACACAAAACCAACCGGAAAATCACTCCGGTTGAGACCTTCAATGCAAGCAAAAAAATAGGCCAAGACCACAAGGTAGAAGAGCAAATGATGATGATGAATTTCCATGTTTGACTTTTGGTTGCACTGCACTCCCTCCAAATGCCTATATATATTGTAGGGCACGATTAGGTGATGGACCAAATTAATTATTGGAAGTTTGACACACTTAAACATGAAGACAAATTTAAAAATCTCACTTAGTGATTTCGATGTTTCTTTTCTAATCCATATGCAAATTTTAAAAACAAAAATCTTAAAATGATTATCATTCTTGTTTTATATTAAAGTAATTTTTTGGTAAACCATATACATGGCGGACTAAATTAAGGCCTAAATTTGCCCCACCATTTAGTAGGTAGAATTCTTGTTAATGTGATTGTTTCACATTTAATAGTGTCTACACTCTTTTATATTGTGTGTAAAGTGTGGATATTATTTTAAAAATGTGGACATTTTTTGTGAAATTGTTGACATTGTGTATTATAATGTACATCAAAGTGTGAAATAGTAATTTCCATGATTTTATTCCTGGTTGACCGATTGGAAAGCTACCGTATCCACTTTGAAGCTTCCTTTTTAGGTTTGAAATACCATCGAATCAATCATTTTGGGATTTCTTGCTTACTTATTTCTTTGAATTTGGAACCTGAAATAACCAAATATTCACCAACAGTCAACATGTTTAGCTGCAAATGAACACAAACACGCCCCAAAAAAAAAAAAAAACAAAAAAACCCAGCACCTTACAAAACAAAAGCTCAGCTAATTTTGAAATAGCAAGTCATTGTTGAATAGTTGAAGTCGTAGAATATTAGGTAGCAAGAATGTTGGATGCATAGAAGTTTCCCCATATCATTGTTTAAGTACTTTTCAACGTATGGTCCAATCCCAGATGGAAAGCCCAAGGAAAAAGAATGAGAATTGTGGTTTGGAGGCTAAGATGGTTTTTTCCTACAAATTTCAGGGTTCTATGGGGAAACTTTTGTAAGTGAGCTCGGATTGTTTGTAGTAAAGCCCATGGAAAGTATCATAAACCCAAAAATTTATTAACTTACAAGCCGAACTGAACTACGCAAAACAGATTGCTCTATATGACGCAAAATATTTAATCTTCCTAATCTCCAACAAATTTTTTTGCCCAAACTATGAGGGTAATGCTGCATATATCTGAAACATAGTATACTTTTTCCTATAGACAATAGCATATCGCTTTGAAATAATTTTTTCTTTGAGGTTATTATGGGTGTGTTTTGTTTGGTCAAAACTAAAATTTGAAAGGGGGAAAGTTTGTTACCTTCGCAAATCGTTGGAAACTGTTTTGTCTAATCTATTAGCATCATATTGGAACACAAATTAGTCCACATAAATGGGCTAAAATCCTTGAATGTGAAGCTAATATATAAAATTAAGTTTAGCTCATAAAAAATTATTAAGAGGCTAGCTTTAAACACTACATACATCATAATTTAAAATTCTTCTATATTATCGTTTTGTATGGATTTTTGTTAATGACTTCCCTATATTGTATCTTTTCTTTTATTTTTCTCTCATTTGTAAGTGAATTGAAAGTCTGAAAACCTAGACCTTTTTTCTCAAAAAAGAAAAAGAAAAAAAAGATAGAAAACCTAGACTTTAAATGTTTTCACTCTCATTTAATCATTTCTCTTTAAGGATAAAAATATAATTTTAGAAGATAAAAAAAAATAAAAAAATAAAAAAAAAAACTATTCGCATATCTCTTAGAACTCTTCAATTGAATAATTAAAAGATAACTTCGTATCCTATTATATCACAAATAAACAATAACTTCAAACTTACTATATAGTTTTTTTTATAGTAAAAAAGGTAGAAAATATTATTAGAAAAAAAGAAGAAGAAGATTATACAACAGGAGCAACAAAATATTCAGCACAAGGGAGAATATTACTTAAAATGATACATAGGCCAGGCTTGCAAATTCTTTGTAGATCATGGACTCTCACATTTGCTATGAAATTACAAATGGAAATCCCTTTTGCTTTAATTTATTAGCCTCTTGAGTCTTGACCTTCGGCTCACTTGTCATACAAGACCATCATCAATATTATGGTTTGAAAAATGGAAGGTACAAGTTCATATTTCTTACAAGGGTCCAATTAATGTATGCCCTTTTGATCATCGTCAATTTTGAGAAAGTTTTTATAGAAAATTGAAAAAGTTGTTAAAGTAGTTAATTTCTTTTTCATTTTTCCATAAAACGTTTTCTAAAATGACTTATTTCCCTAAGAGCACACGTTAGTAAATCTTTCTTACAATTATAGTAAATACAATAAATCACTTTAAATTTCATTACTGATCAGAGTACAACAATGATGATACTCTCGTGGTGAGATTCTCCCTTTGAAGGAATTTTTTGAACCATAAAGCAGTATGTTTCATATATCTTGTCAACCCATTTTTGTAATCTATGTAATTGATGCCAAACTGATATGTATAACCCGATTCCCATTCGAAGTCATCAAGAAATGACCAAACATAGTATCCCTTAACGTTGATTCTAGCCCTGCAACCAAAGCCTCAATTACTGCTTAATATCTTTGACATTGGGACTTACAGATAATTAAAGCTATGCCATTTATCCATATTTTTAAGGCAATGTGCAGAAAAATTTTCACAATTTTAATGCAAAACATGTTTTTGGTCTCTTGTTGTTAATTTACATTTTCAATCTTGCCCGTGGCCTTATTATAATGGTTATCCATTGTTACCTATCAGAGATAAAACCTTGAAAAAACTTCAATTGAGGCCTTAATATAAAGATGTAGGACTTTCACTCACGAGTGTGTATGTGCGTCTGTGTATAACAATTACTGCATGATGCAAAACAAAAGCGCAAAAGAAATAGTTCCTGTTTGAGACCCTTAACATTCACAAAGAAAAAAAAAAAAAAAAATCAAGAATCCACAAAAAATAAAGAATCCTCAATTTTATTGAAAATGTATTGTCTTTTTTCTTTTACAGATTGCCAGTCTATTTGAAGCTCTAAAAAACTTATTTCCCAAGTAAAGATAATCCTAAACAGATTCTAATGGATAGAGTATCAAAATAGGACTCTAATTGAGTAGGAAAGTTTCAAAAGCATTTAGAATGAAGGAAATAAGATCCTATCTTCTAAAATTACTAAAACTAGTTTAAAACTCGGTGCATATACACAAACACAATTAAAAAGACACACACACACACATCATATATATAAGTTTCTGCCTAATAAATAATGATTGTTTATAGTATTATGTAAAAAGTTGATAAATATAAAATATTTTTAGCAAGACAAACAAATGGCATTTGAAAACATAATCTCTCAAGCTCTCTCTTCTCTTCTAATTTAGAAATATAATTAGATATACAACTGAGTTTCTTATGATTCATTTATATTGAACTCCTCGTATTTTGCATTGAATTAACTTACTTGACACAAAAATTAAAAAGTTTTGATGGAACACATAACACAAAATTAGACTCGAATTAAAATTTAATTCGGATTCTAATTGAATTTTCTTTCAAATTGGTTTTATATATAGATATATATAAATAAATAAATTAATAAATGATAAATATAGACACCTATATTCTTTCCTACATCACTACACAACGAGTTTTATCGATATCATATATATATGGATGTATATAAATCGATACTCACCTGGTAGCGTTTAAGAGACTTGATAGATGGAGTTGGTGGTATTTTAACCTTAAACTATCATTGAGAGCATCTTGAATTGTCCACGAGTTATTATTTACATCACTAAATCCTGAAAAAAATAGATGCATAAATACATGACTAAAATTTTTTAGTACAACATTTGTTGAGGGAATACAAGATTGTCTTACCGTTTTCTGTAATTATAATAGGTGGATTATTGAAATTTTTCTCTACGTATAGAATAAGTTCTTGTATTCCCCTTGGATAAATGTAAAGCCAGCTAGAAGGGGTCTACAAAATTAACCATTTATGGCATTCTTTACTTAGTAAATTGAGTATGATCACGTTCTTTAAATTTCAACATAACAATATGAAGGTGCTGTGCTAAGAGACAGAGAAAGATTACCGGTTCGCCAATAGGAATGCCATCTTTCTCAGCTGCATATGGCAACAAATTGTGTGACTGTGTAAGTGAAAATTTCATAATTTTTAAGCTAAATAGTTACATTCAATTTCTTGAGTGGTGTACTTTAGGTTCTTCAATTAAATTCTACCGTGTGGTTATATTGTTGTTGGGAAAGATAATCAATGGTTTTGCACTTCATTGATCATTGCAATCATGTTATTGAATTTAATTAGAAAACTAAAGCTACAATACCTACGGAAAAATATGTATTTTGTATTGTATTTTTATTGTTATTTTTATAATCATAAGGTTGTGGCTTTTGAACTTACTGGTTAAATTTACATGGCTATCTGTTGTGTAACTTAGGTTTACACTACTAGAAGATGTGGAGTCATCTGCATATCTTGCAGTATAGTAATTTACTCCAAGGAAATCTAGAGACCCCTTTACCATCTTGGATTGTATTACAGTGAAGTTGGGCAGTCGATTTCCCACCAAAGCACGCATGGACTTCGGGTAGTCACCATAGGTAACAGGATGAGCAAACCTAGACAAGTAATAATAGTAATACTAATGATGATGAATTTCATAAAAATAATCACTATCAATAATAATTGGGAAACACACAACATATTCAAGATCATTATTGATTATTGTCATGAAAGATCCAACCATTAATAGTGTAACTTATCACATATTTTTGTAAAGGTTACGTGATATTTTAATTAATTATTCAAACATCAACTGGACTAAACAAATTCATTTCATTTATTCATTTCAAGATGAGACGTGTGGAATATGATCAAATTTAATGGTTTTGTCAAGGATTTGGGGTAGTAGATCTCTTAAAAATTGGTATCTGTACAATTATTGGGGATATTTCTAATATTTGGGAAGACTTGTCTTAGGTTTATTATTGTAATTTTCCACATACATGTAGCCAAGTAATAGGGTAGTACATGTATATATATATATCTATATATATATTGATGAACTTTGAAACTCCTGTTGTGGAAGACATGATAAAACTTTTTATTGAAACTGAAAACTTCTTGCTGAAAGTACTGTAAATAAAATTAAAAGTTAACTGAAATAGTATAGTGAGACTCATGATTAATACCAAAAAGTACAGTAGGGCCTATGACAAGTAGCAAAAATAAGCTGAATAGTAAAATAAACTGACTTTTTAAGCTAGAGCCAAACACACACTGGGTGAATCATGCAAAATTTGGTATTCATGTGTGTGCATAGGTCTTTTTTGTTGTCTTCTTTTTCTTTTTCTGTTCTTTGCATGTCATAAATCCTAGCCTAGGTTTCTGGCCTGTTTCCTCCCATTTCTAGCAGAAAATTCCAGTCATAGTACTTACCATCCAAATGCAAATCAAGAGCTCTAGAGGCAGCCTTGCTACTAGCAATTGTTTGGTACTTAGGCACCATCCAAAACGTTGATACTGTAATTCCAATTTCTCCCATTTGAGAAGCCTATTAAAAAAAAAAAAATCCTCTATGAAAAGCATCCTAACACTATATATGTAATTTTTTTTTAATTCCATGGAAATTGTGTATGTATATATGTATCCATGTATCATTATATTATTATAGGCCGAAAGATCTAATTATACAGAAAAGATTAAAATTATCAAGCTGACATCATATAAGTGGTGTACAATAAAAGTGGTATCAATTGAAGACTCATGTAAAAGTAATATTGCACTAATCACAATTTAATATCTCAAAAAATTGTGAAAAAAGTTGTGATTTTATTTATTTATTTTTTATGTTTCTAGCATTGCTCATTATAGATAGTGAAAGCCTTCTAAAATGATTTTTGAATATTATTGTTTAGGCACAAACCTGATACTTTTTCCTGTACAATTTTACAGCAGTTGCATGAGAAAGAAGGATATGATGAGCTACTATGTAGGGCTCTATCCCTGAGTTCCCAAAGGTGCAGTTTCCTACATAGTTAGAACATCGACCTGGTGCTATGGTACCGGTTGCATACCCTTCACTACTGAATGTATTCGGCTCGTTAAAAGTGGTCTAGAGCTTCACTCTATCACCAAATTCCTTAAAGCAAAAGTTCGCATAGTCATGATAGTCATTGCTGATTTATTGGAGGATAAAATGACTAATTTGTTAAAAGCACATCCAATAGAAATTTGTCGAATAATGTAACATTGATAAAAATTACATGAAGTATATCTCTATTTGTCTCTCTCACATCCTTGGCTATTGCTTAATCAAATGTGATGGCATGTCAAACTTACACAATGTCGATGCTCAAAAATCCATCATACTCATCTTCAATTGCTTGTGGAGTGTCCCAATGGAATAAAGTTACACAAGGTTGTATACCTGCTCATTATTCTGAAATTAGCTAGGAACGGAACGTACCAAAAAAAAAAAAAAAAGGTTGGGATGTAGGGCAAATGAAGTTTTACCTTTATATAGGAGCTTATTAATGAGTTCATTATAGAATTTGACTCCTTGTTCGTTCACTCCCCCGCTAAGTTTTCCCTCTAAAAGACAAAATGAACTTCATTTATTTAAATTATACATATCATTGGTACTTTTTTTTTTTTTTTTTGAGAAGAAATATCATTGGTACTTTGGCAGTGACAATATAAATAGCAAGGATTCTTATCCTTAGTTTTTATTTTTTTGGGAATGAAATAGTCAATTTAAATGTGAGTCACTAATCACTACCATATTATGTAAAATGGAAAGGGAAGTATCATGGATGAACTTACTAGGAAGTACTCTAGACCATGAGATGGAGAATCTAAAGGAGTCTAGGCCAATTTCTTTCATGAGAGCTATATCCTCCTGAAACAAAGCTAAGTTTTCTTATCAAATTAACCCCACAAAAAAAGGTAAATGAAGAAAGTATATTTCTCTTTTGCACTATGTAAGATGCTCAAGGCAAAGTGAAGTAAATCATACCTTGAAATGATGGTAAAAATCTTCAGCCACATTCCCTGTGCTATGGTCCAAAATTTTTTCTATCGTGATAACATAAAATTTCTCAGAAAATATCATAACTATAAGAAGGATATGCGGTAAAAGTGAAATTTATTACATCAAACCTTAGTACTATAGCGAAGTATAAAAACCCTTTTTCCACTTCTTTTTTTGAGAAACAACCCTTTTTCCACTTAAAAGCTGTTAAATAAAATGTATTAAGATTGCCTGCTAGTTATATCTATACTATATTTCAAAATGACTAATATATTCATAATTTAAGATCCAAATAGTTTTTTTATAAACTTAGATTAACCTAGTATATCTCTAGTTTGAGATTCAATTCACCGTATCAAATGGATGAAGTAAAAAAAAAAAACCTCTCTCTCATTAATAGAAACAAAATATAATTACAAGTTAAAGCTAGCGTTTTTTGCAGGAGGTTAATTTTTTGATCCATTATTTAGCTAAATGAATTCTTTTGAGTTATTTTGAGGGTACTATCATTATCTCTTCTTTATTAGATTTTTGCCTTGGGATGCAGGAGGAAGATTGGAGCGCATAATCCCTTTTGTAATCTTTATGCTGTTTCTTTTTCTATGCACTTACCCTTTCTTTTTTTTGAGAAAAAAAAAAAATTATACTTAGCACTTTATATATGACACAAATAAAAGCCAGCGTATTTTGTAAACAAATAATTCACATAATTCCATTTACTTATAGTTATAGGTTCAACCATCTAGGGTCAAATTAAAAAAAAAAAAAAACCATTTAGGGTTTGCATTATTCTAAGGATTCAACAGTTTTAAGTACATTGACTTATAGACTCACGTGCACATGTAATATTCCTAGGAGGATTTGATTGTTTCGTACTCATTAGTCACCATTAGTCCTAAGATTTAGAATAAAGACACAAAATGTAAATGTTAGAGATATGTGAGCTCAGGAGCCTATTGTATTATGATGTTCCAAACTTTGATATATATGAATTTTTTACTTTACTAAGCATAATTAAGGGTAGCTTGGAGTAAGTCTTACTATAAATATTAATTTTTTTTAAAATTATAATTTGACTAGTTGTTGATGTACAATGAAATAGTATTTACAGTTGGATATGTTTTAAAATTTAAAAAGAAATATAATAAATTTAATTTTTGGGTAGGTGACATATGGTGCCACCTGTATTGCTATTGACCAAATTGGTGGATATGGTAAGTGAGAATTAAGCCCACCTACCCCAAAAAATTCCTTCTCATTCTTCATAATTTTCAACTCCTTTTCGAAACAGTTTTTACCCTTCCTTAATCTCTTCTATCTTGCCAAAACTCTGGCTCTTTATTGGCAAATATTCCTTCAAGTATCAGTAGACTTTGTTAACACCTTCCAAAACAAAGGTCAGTGTCATGGGAAGTTCTCAAATATTATGATGGGTTTGTTAACACCTTCTAAAAAAGAAATCTTTAAACCGTGCACCTATATAAACAAAGGTATAAGGTTTCAACCAAATTATGAAAAAAAAAAAGAGTGCTATCTGATAGACTGATACTCTAATTTGTCTTTTTTTTTTTTTGGTTTTTGTTGTTGTGTTCTTCAATCTATTTATATTGGGCATCCAATGATGAGTTTGAAACTCTATTTGTCAGTGCATATTAGCAGAATTGCCGTTGTATTCTAGAGAGCAATCGCCTAAGATATTTGCACTAAGGGGTCTTCCTAGTGGAGGTGAAATCGCTTCTTAAGGACAGCGGATTTAATTTCATGCCTCAGCGATAAGTTTCTGCTTAATCTTGAATTTTATATGCTTCTACACTATTGATTTTGTTTAGTTGATCTGAGCAAATCCTTAATTTACCGTATTGGTATATTATTGAAATTGATTTATAACTTTGTTAATTAATTTGAGTAATCTTACAAACTATTTTTCCAACATTTACTTGTCTTCATACAACAACTGAATTGTTATTACCATTGTTAACTTGCATTGGTCTTTAACTTTTGAAGAGACAATCCTCTAAAATCATGTGGAGAATGAAACTCGGAAAGAATTAATGTACTAATGAAAACATTGATGAAGAGAGTGAGAAAGAAAGAGAGTCTGAGACCTGGGTGTGTCGCAGTGAAAGTATCCCATATGCTAGTCCCTTTGCCATCCTGGTATGCCGCCCCTTCATACTGTAAAGGAAAAAGATTTAAAACACCAAACATACTTAATGCAAAAGCACCATACATATATGTTAGAGCTGGTAATTAATCACCATTGCTGCATACATACCTGGTAAGCACTTGACCCTGCTCCAAACACGAAACCATCCGGAAAATCACTCCTGCTGAGACCCTCAATGCTAGCAAAAAAATAGGACACAGCCACAAGGTAGAAGAATAGTTGATGAATTTCCATGTTTAACTTCTGGTTGCAGTGCACTGTTTAGCTCTAACTCCCTAGCTATATAATTTTGGGGGATCATCAAAGTCATTAGGTGATGCACCATATTAATTATTGGAAGTTTTAAATACTTGCATACGTACCCAAATTAAAATCTTTGACAAATGCGTTCTTAGTGTCTCTCTCCTAATCCATATGCAAATTAAAAATAAAAAATATAAATCGTAAACCGATTGTTACTCTTGGTCTATATTAAAGTATTTTTTTTGGTCATCTGGATCACATGGCTTAATAAATTAAGGCCTAAATTTGTCCCATAATATAGAATTATTATTACTGGTTGACCGATTGGGAAGCCATTGGATTCACCAACAGCAGCTGCAAAATGAACAAAGGAAACACCAGCAAATTACAAAATAAAAGCTCTGCTAATTCTAAGACGGCGAGTTAGTGTTGAGTAGTTGAAGTTGTAGCACATTTGGTAGCAAGAATGTTAGGTGCATAATTTTGCACCAAAGTACATTGTTTGGGGCTAATATTTTACAGCCCTATATAACGAGCTGACCCAGATAAACTTCATCTCTATGGACTTGAAAATCCCTAAAGCCCAATCCCCAAGAGTAGATGAAACGGGTTATGTCAAGCCAGTAATACCTCCTACACGAACACATATAAAACCAAGGCCAAGTCAAGGCCACCCTCTAAATGCTACTAGCCGATATTCCGCGGGATGCCCAGTGCATTTTCAAAAAATCTATAAGAAATTATCTTATAACCCGTTGGGTTCATCAATAGTATACTATTTTTGTTAGTCATGATAATATACAAAGTTTGCTAGTAAAACTAAGTTCAAACTAAAACCTAGTCCCTACCTATTTTTCGATTCCAAAACTGGGTATTTTTTGTCATTTAGTGCTTTGTCATGAATTGTAAGAGGGGAAATGAGACAAATACATTTTACAATGTTTAAGAAATCATAGACCTCAACATAAAAGAAAAAAGTTACCACCATCTATGTCAATGTTTAATAAACAAAGTACTCTCCATAAATCTTTCAAATCTTCATCATATATGCATAGAACATTTTATAAATTACATAGCAATCAAATACTTTGGGTTTTATCCTCTCTTCCGTTATATACATCTACTCATAGCCTTTCATGCCAACTCATCTCAAATACACATGAAATTAACCAAACAAATAAGGATATTCTTTAATTTCAACCTATCAACTACGCCTAGCTACCCAACCCCATGGTTCATCTTCTTCCTTTAGTTGTTGCGTTCTCTGAACGTTGATTGGTTTTTTTTTTTTTTAAATAACATATTGGTAAACAATCTCACTAGTAGAAAAGAGATTATAGATTACGTAACCTCTCTTTAACTTTAATTTTATAGTTATTGATGAAGTAGTACCATATTTTGTTTATATGCTTTCTATTAAACTATTATTATAATGAACTAAAGAAAACAAAGAGTTATTATCTTTTATTTGGTGTCTAGTCTTGAAACAATGAATTAAAGGAAGCAAATGAGCATTATCTTTTAATTAATGGCTATTTAGTACAAAAAGAGTCATTATCTTTTAATGCAAGGGAATTCTCAAGAAGACCTTCATATAACAAAACCTCATATTTTCCCACATAAAGTCTCTATTCATATATATTGATAATTGATTGATTAATTTATTAGGATGAGACAAGTAATGGATAATTATTGAAAATTCAAGGAGTACCATAAATACGTACTTGCTCCTCTCAGATAATAGTAGATCTTACTAATTAAATTTATGATGAGATTTAATAATCATGTGATAGGGGAGTACCCATTTATAATACTTCAAAAGTATTCTATAATTTCTAATAAATACAAATTTCATAAACTTTTTTTTTTTTTTTTCGCAATAAAACTATTATCTGGGAATAAGCCTAAATAATTATCTTTCTACTTTTCCTTAAGTGGACCAAGCCCATAGAAAGCCCAAGGGAAGAAGAATGAGAATTTTGGTTTGGGGGCTAAGAGAGGGTGTTTTTCCAACTTATTTTTGGGTTTTATGGGGGAAACTTTTGTAAATGGGCTTGAAGTGTTTGTAAAGCCCATGGAAGCTATGCATACGTAGAAAGCCCAATTGTATGGGGAAGATGTTTGCACTTTGCACTTCAAGATATAAACTTCATTTACAACCTCATATCCGCAAATAATGCTAGCCTAATCACAACAATTGTCCACTGTCATAAACCCAAAAATTTATCAACTCCAAAAGATGCCAATCCTCTTGTACCAACAAGCCAAATTGAACTGGGTAAACCAAATTGCTCTACTGGACAACAAACATAATCATCTTAACCTCCCATAAACTTCTCAACCCAAAGTTTGAGTTATGCTAATACCCAGTGTTCTAAACAGGTCTAGAGCTGAGTCTTTCCTTAATATAGTAGTATAATAAGAAGCGATTGAATTCAATACAGATTGGATGTAAAACTCTTGTTTTACACCCTCTAATCATTGTGTGCCAGATCAGCTTATTGCACTTAAAAAATATAACTTGACACTGTTGGGGAGATAAACACCTTAGGGAGCTTCCTTGAATAATTAATATAACATATAGAGACACACTTTAACCCAAAAGGCCTAAGCCCCAATGGGTATGTGCTCAATTATGTTATATTAACTACTCATTCTTCTCATCTTTATTTAATGTGGGACTTCACTCACACGTGTAACCCAACAGACACAATATCAAGTCTTTTTGGCATATTGCACCTAATCTATGCTTTCCCTCATTTATAGTGCATTATTAATTGAGGATTATTATTCGTCAAGAGTTTTGTAATTTAATTGACACCTTCCTATGCACAAAGTGCATAGGAGTTTAGGGAGAAAGAGTATTAGTAAATCAAAACCAAACATGTGTGTGACAACAAAAAGGATCCCAACATAGATTATTATTATTTTTTGATAAATGAGAAAAATTATTTCATCGCCCAATCTCATGACAGTTATGTTTTAAGTTGTGTTGATAAATTTCTGTATCAAAACAAGTGTTAATGATGATTGCATCCAAAATAGTTTAGTTATGTATTGTGTTCAGTCAAGAAGCTGATTGAAGAACTCAGTCTTCAAATGACTTCAAATCTGCTTGAGATAAGTAGGTTTACTTATCTTTAGCAACAAGAATTAATACCAGATTGGTTGTCTCTTATCATCTTTAGACCCAAATTAAGAAACTGGGAGACCTCTATTGTAATACACTACATAGAAATTTAGAACTGATTTTCAGAATAAGTGCATGCTGGAGGATACAGCAAAACAATTAGTTCAAGATACAACAAATCAGTTGCTCAAAATTCAATTACTACTCATGTACAACAAAGGTTCACTTTTGATGACATTTTCCTTTTGGAGAAAATTTTTGAACCATAGAGCAGAGCGTTTCATGTATCTTGTCAGCCCATTTTTGTAATCTATGTAAGTGATGCCAAACCGAAGAGTATAACCAGAATTCCACTCAAAGTCATCAAGAACTGACCATGCAAAGTATCCTCTCACGTCAACCCCAGCCCTGCCAAAACCATAATCGTTAATGTTTGAGAGAGAGAGAGAGAGAGAGAGAGAGAGAGAGAGAGAGAGAGAGAGAGAGAGAATATTACACTTTTCCACCCTAAATTATTATTCCAATTACACTTAACCCATGAGCTATTAAAACGGACGATCAAAACTCCCCCCCCCCCCTCCCCCCAAATTTTAAAAATACGTTATATTTAACAATTTTTCATTTGTTTTCCTATTAACGTTAATTGAATTCAGCATTGAAAAATCAATTTATCCCTTAGTTGTCTATTTTAAAGAGGAGTATATGGCTTTCAGTGCGAAATTCTGTAATACTTAATACCAAAATAGACAGTAGAGAGGACATTGAAACAAAGTTATAACTTTGAGGGGTCAATCATACGTTTTGATAGTTTATAAGGTATTAAGTGTAATTGTATATTGATAGTTTAGCTGAAAGTAGGAGTATAGGAGTAATATGAGTGCTGGATGGTCAATATTATCATTGCATAGCTAAATTAACCATTAATAAAAGTTTATAGTATATGGATTTGGTTCTAATTAAGTTATACATTATTTTTTTTTAATTTTAATTTTATGTAGAACTTTATCTCATGTGGGTCCATCGTTTTCCTATATTTTTGGAGTTGTGATATCCAGTATAGAGTTATTGTTGAACGTGATATGCAAATATAATAAAGTTACTGTTGTGTGTGACCCTGTTACTGCATGTCTACAATTATTACAAAATTAAGAAATAGAAAAGAGTTATTAAGTGTTGTGATTGAACCTACCATCAAATTTGAGGTAAAAACTATCATAATTGACCATATCATAGTTAAAAATAAAATATGAATATAAGAAAATTAATTAATGCTCAATGTGATGTAAGTAACTAATGAATATGACAAAATTATGTCATGAGAAATCTTGTTATTAGTAGAGATACCATATCTAAAAAGTTGTGGGTATTATAGCATTTCCTTATTTCATGCATATATCCAACATTAGGGTTTAAATGTTAATTCAATTGTCATAATAACGTCATTTATGGTTCCCCATGCCTGTGGTTCGAACTCCACCATCCCTCCACACATTTATGCATAGTCACTCACCTTATAGCCTTTAAGAGAATTGATAGATGACTATGGTGGTACTTTCCTTAATTCACACACATATAATATATTTAACACTTAGGTTTTGGTGATCATCCAGTCATAATGGCATCATTTAGGGTGTCACATGTTTGTACCTTAAACCAGCACACCTCTCTCACTCCCACTATCTATCTATATAAGAAAAAAAAAACTTCCCAGTACTATATGCATAGCAACTCACCTTATTGCCTTCAAGAGATTTGATAGATGACTATGGTAGTAATTTATCCTTAAGCTATCATTGAGAGCCTCTTGAATCGGCGATGAGCCACTATCAGCAACTCCTGAAAAGCATTAATGTATATGTATATTTGATTTAGTTACAAATAAAAAGTTCAATTACACTACTGAAACTGAAAGCATAGAAGGATGAAGATAGTTTCTTACCATTTTCTGTAATGAAAATAGGCGGATTGTTGTATTTTTTATTTATGTATAGCATAACTTCTCGAATTCCTCTTGGATAAATGAAAAGCCAGTCGGCAGCAGTCTACAAAACCATTATTTACATAGTTTTTTTTTCAGTATATACAAGAAGTACAATATTCTTTATATTCAAACATGAGAGAGAGAGAGAGAGAGAGAGAGAGAGAGAGAGAGAGAGAGAGAGAGAGAATACTGGTTGACCAATAAGAATGCCATCCTTCTCCGCTGTGGCATCAAATAGAGTGACGACATGAGTGATAGGAAAAAATACGAGGAAAATGAAAATGCAACTGTAAATTTTACTACAAAGGATTTACAAATTGAGGGGACAATGGATATGATTTATGCCAACTCAACAAAATAAATGCTTGACTACTTTTAGATGACTAATGACAATTCATTTTTATAAAAATTGTAATATGTATTCTTTGCATCACCCTAAATATAAATCAAAGTTATGGATTTTGAGCTTAACTGGTCAGATTTACGTGGCTATCTGTTGTGTAACTTAGGTTGACACTACTAGAAGAAGTAGAGTCATCTGCATATCTTGCAGTGTAGTAATTTACTCCAAGGAAATCTAGAGAACCCTTTAGCATCTTGGATTGTGATTCAGTAAATATGGGCAGTCGAGTCCCCACCAAAGCTCGCATGGTCTCAGGATAGTCACCAAATATAACTGGATCAACAAACCTATAAAAATAATAACAAGTCTCTTTATGAGGGTTTGATACAATATGTTGAGATATGACCTTAACTACTTAATCTAAAAGCTTAAGATGGTAAGTTGCCAAGAGATTCATAGTTCAATTAGCAACTTTTGGTATTTTCATGGAAAATAACATTAGAGTTCAAATTTCGCCACCCCTAACTATATCCACACCACTCATATAAAAATAAACGTATTCTAATAAATTTCCCTTATCAAATATAAGTTTCCTAATACTACGTAAAACTATATTTCAATTAGCCATTATAAGTTTTCAAATATAAGTTTTCTCTTTCTCCTTTTGCTGTCCTTTTCTTGTGTGAATAAGGGGGATATTTATACCCATTATGGGTTGTCTCCACCACCACCACCCCCCCCCCCCCTCCCCCAAAAAAAAGAGGACGTGGTAGTGGCCATGAGTCCCATAACCTATCATTTCTCAAGGTTTTAAAAGAGGACGTGGTAGTGGCCATGAGTCCCATAACCTATCATTTCTCAAGGTTTTATGCAAGAGGGGGGGGGGGGGGGGGGGATTAAGGGAATTATACAGTACTCATGGTGGATTATGTCATTTGTCCACAATTTCAGTAAAAGATTCTCACCTATTTAAAATTGCTGAGTCAGTATTTAGTTTTTATTTAAAAATTCACAATTTTAAATAAGTGAGAGTTTTTTACTATAATGGTAAACCACGTCATTTGTTTACTGCGAGAACTTTATAATTTCTCGAAGTAGGTGGGGAGGGTGGCATAGGTTTGCAATAGGCTTGTCCACTATTTAGACTAGTCACCTGACATTTAATGATGAGAGATTGTTGGTTGGTGGTAGCAATTAATGCATAGGGGATGGTTGTCCCCTTTGCATGTGTTGCCTTTCCTTAGCGTAACCAAGCTTCCTTGCTTGGGTTGTCCTTGATTTTTTCTTCGATATAAGCTTGGAGAGTGGTCCGAGGGATTTTCCTCAATGGCCTCTTGAGAGGCATTGTTCCCGAACTGTTGGGGGCTCAGCCAGGTTAGGATGATGATCTCCTTGGTTGTTTGGAAATATCTCCTAGTCCTGCTTGTTAGCAGGAACGGAGTCAGAACTTTGACTTAGGGGGTGGCTTTATTGTTGGCTGTATGTAACGATTTCAACCTCTATTTTTGCTACTATTTAGTTGTTGAGATTTTTTATTTTTATTTTTAATTTTTTTGTGCGGATAAGAACAAATTTATTTTTGTTTAGAATTTTTTAAATGGCATGGTTGTTTATTTTGGATAAAATTAGTTAATTAAACTTAATTTTTTTAGTTTTACTATTGATAATTTTTGTTGTTGAGTTATTTTTTTGGGCTTGTATATTTTGTTTTAGATTTTAGATCTATAAATTTTTTTATAGTCACTAAAATGAGAAAAATGCTAGAGTTACAAGTTTTATTTATTTATTTTTTATTTTATTTTATTTTTATAAATTACTGATATGATAAGTGGTTAATTATAAATAAAAAAAAGATGTGAATGGTGGGCTCATAATGCGAACCAATAAGAATTTACTATCAAAATAATTTGTAAAAATGTTGTAAAAAAGTTTGTGAGTATAGTATTACACTTAAAAGAATCAATGATATTGTTTAAGAGAAATAAAATATAATTTTATATAACAAAATTCCTAAAATTAGTATTCATATATATATATATATATATATATATATATATATATATATAAATGGGGAGGGGGTGGCCCATTGTCCCCCTGGTCCAATGATAGCCCCCCACCCCCCCAAAAAAAAAAAAAAAAAAACATATGATAAAAATGTGCAGGATTGCAAAAGTGAATGCATCACGTACTCAGATCCTCACTCTAGAATTAAGCTACGATTAAAGAATTGAATGCACATTAAACTAGTAGATGAGTGATTTATGAGAGTAACATGACTTAAAGTTGTTAGTAAAGAATATGAACGAAGACTAACCTTGGCTTTCTCACTAGAGTTTAAAAAACAAAGGCAAATATATAGGTTGAACCTTATTGCTAAGTTTATAGGTTATTTTGTTAATATTAATAATTAGTAAGATACCATACATTATTCTCAAACCAAACAATTATGGCTATGCTTATTACGCTTCTGTTGTTTTTATGCAATGCTTCTTCTAAGTCTTGACTACCTCTTTTTTTCAAGCAAAAAAATACACGCGTTTTGCAAATATCTATGAAGAAAAATGTGTTTGTTTATAGGAATTAATAAATCTGGTATAAAATTAAGTCATAAAACTTACCATCCAAAAAAAAAATCGAGACCTCTAAAGGCGGCCTTGGTGCTAGCAACTGTTCGGTATTTGGGCAACATCCAACGACTTGATACCGTAATGCCAATTTCTCCCATTTGAGAAGCCTACAAAATCAAATTCAGATTATTTTATCCAATAAAATATACTGTGGGAGGAACGAATCTTTCCCGAATCACGTATTGTTCTCTTTGGGAATTGGCCATACTAGGAAAATATACTGTACCGGCCATTAAATTAATATCAGTACTCCTTCAAAATGTACAGAAAAAAGTTATGGGTTGCACACTTGCACCTAGGTTATTTCTGGTGTTTTACCCAGTATTGGCGTTTTGGCCAAAAAATAAATTAAATTAAATTAAATTATTTAAAAACATGTTATTTTAACTAATATATTGGTTAATATATTTAGGCTTATAAAATATGTGGATATTAAATTTTATGTTGATAAAAATAAGGGATAATTACAGCAAACCCACCTGAGATTTGGCCCGTTTGCGCTTTACTTACCTGTGGTTCAAAACTTATCACTTTGCCCACCTGAGGTGTCTTTTGTTAGAGATCTGTTACTCACCTCTCCCTTTGCCGTTAGAAAAACACATTTTTAGAGAAAAACAAACATAACAAAGATCAAAAAGTTAGGGCTTTTTATTGCTTAAGAACTTCTTTGAGAACAAAACACAGGAATAGCACACAGATCAAATGCTCAATGAAATCACTTTTAATCTATATCAATATCAACAATCTCATAACAACTTAAAATTGTGAACCAATTTTTACAAGAAGACCAACAATCTCAAAACAACTAGCAACGTTATTAACAAAAGAGAGTGAAATAGAGATAAGCAATCAACAACCAAAGACTAAGGTAATGAGAAATCCAACCGTGGGTTTGGATTGTGGTAGATCAGCCATGGGTTTGGTGGCGTGGTGGCGACCCTAGGTGCTACTTGTGCCTCTCCTAATTCTCAATCATTTTCTGCACAACCAAACACCACCAATTAAGGAAAGGAAAGGAACCTTCCAACTTCAAACCCACCCCCAATTCCAACTTCAAACCCACTCTGAATCCCAACTACAGTAGCAAACCCACCCCCAATTCCAACTTCAAACCCATTCTAAATCCCAGCCATAGTAGCAAAACACCTGAATAAGCAACTTCATGAATACCATTTACAATCCCTTCAGTGATCCCTGCCTTCCCTACTTTTAACTTCTTCCTCGTCTCAATCCCAAGTCTCCTCAACCTCCTCAGCTCCGCCTCGCTCAAGCTCAGCTCAGCCAATGTCGGAGCTTTCTTCTCCTTCTTATGCATCACCTTTTGCTTAATCACCTCGCGCCTTAGCTGGTGGTATTTGGTTATGGCGAAACCCGTGCCCAAAACCGGAACCGGGTTCTTGGGAGTGGACCAGCTCGTATCGAGAGTGTGCCCGACCCAGTGTTTGGGTAATTGGTGGGGCAGAGGGATGAAGATTTCTCCGACGTTTGGGCTCGAGCTTAGGTTTAGGTTCGAGTTTTGGGGGTCTTCGGCGAATCCGAGAGAGTGGAGCTTGTGGGCAATGCTTTGGATAGCGGAATTTAGGAGGGTTTGGGTATCTGAGGTGGAGCTCCGAATAAGGAAACGGGTTTTGGGGAGTGGTGGCTGTGAGGGGAAGAAGGTGAAGGGGAAGGGTGATTGGTCAGTGACAGTGAGGGGGTTTGAAGGGAGTGAGGAAGGGTGAATGTGAATGTGTGTTAAAGGAAGCAACATGAAGAATATGGATAGATATGATAATTAGAATCAGATAGATAAAGAGAGTGAGAGTAGTGTAGAATATGTTATTCCTGTGTTTTGTTCTCAAAGAAGTTTTTAAGCAATAAAAAGCCTAACTTTTTTATCTTTGTTATGTTTGTTTTTCTCTAAAAATGTGTTTTTCTAACGACAAAGGGAGAGGTGGGTAACAGATCTCTAACGAAAGGCACCTCAGGTGAGCAAAATGATAAGTTTTGAACCACGGGTAAGCAAAGCGCAAACGGGCCAAACCTCAGGTGGATTTGCTGTAATTATCCCTTATTTTTATCAACATAAAATTTAATATCCACATATTTTATAAGCCTAAATATATTAACCAATATATTAGTTAAAATAACATGTTTCTAAATAATTTAATTTAATTTAAATTTTCTTTTTGGCCAAAACGCCAATACTGGATAAAACACCAAAAATAACCTAGGTGCAAGTGTGCAACCCATAACTTTTTTCTGTACATTTTGAAGGAGTACCGGTATTAATCTAAGGGCCAGTACGGTATATTTTCCTAGTATGGCTAATACCCATACGATATTGACTTGCTTGGTATTAATAGAACAAATCTACCAGGTTAGTTGTTCTTTGTAATTTAAAGCACAACCCTGTATTGCTAAACACAATCTCTCTCTCACAAACATGGCTTATTAAATATTATTGAGTCATAAGTTGGTATATCATCTTTAAATTGATAATTGTAAAAGCACAAACCTGATACTTTTCCTTGTATAATTTCACAGCAACTGCATGAGAAAGAAGAAAATTATGCCCCACTATATAGGGTTCTGTTCCAGAGTTCCCATGCGTGCAATTTCCGATATAGTTTGAACATCGACCAGGTGCCTTGGTGCCATATGCGTACCCCCCAATGGTAAATATATTTGGCTCATTAATTGTGATCCAATACTTCACTCTATCACCAAATTCTTTGAAACAAAAGTCCACATAGTCGCGATAATCATCCCTAATTATAGAAGATTAATTAATTGTTAATTAGTCAAATTATGTATATACTAATTGCATAATAGATTTTAATGTATAATTTGAAACTTACACTATGTTTTGGCTCAAGAATCCACCATACTCATCTTCAAGGGCTTGTGGAACATCCCAATGGAATAGAGTTATAAATGGTTTTAAACCTAATTAATTAACTATAGTCAATATTAAGAAGAGGCATATATTGATATAGAAAAGAATGATTAGCTTTATAAGTAGCATGTGAAAGGGAGAATGAAATTTCACCTTGAGACAGTAGCTCATTTATGAGGTTATTGTAGAACGTGACCCCTTCTTGGTTCACTCCCCCATTGAGTTTTCCTTCTAAGGACAAACTTAGGCTTTATAAATAAGATTACATGTTACTTGGAATATATACCATATAAAAAGGTTATGAAATTATGCCTAATCCTTTTAAATTGATTTCACAAAATATAGCAAAGGTTGAGCAATGGTCTTACTAGGTAGTATTCTGGGCCATGAGATGGAGAACCTAAAGAAGTCTAAATCAATTTCTTTCATCAGAGCTATGTCCTCCTGAAAACATTTTTCTAGTCTTTTCATTAGTTTAATGCAAAAAAGAAAAAACAGAAGTAAAAGAAAGAAAACATAAATTCAACTGCAATTTAGTGGATGTGTAGAAGGGTAGCTAGGGATAGAATCATTTTTTTTGTGTGTGTGTGTGTGTAAGAAACTAATAGAATACAATCATATGAACCATACCTTAAAGCGATAATAAAAATTTTCAGCTATAACCCCGGTGCTATGGTCCGCAATTTTTTCTGTAATGACACCATAAAATTTCTCAAAAAAATCCTCACTAATGAGTTAAGTGGTACTCCAAATAAAATCGTTATACATCAAACTATAGTAATAAATAGACATAAAATTGATTTTTCTTTTAATCACAAAAGGAATCAAGTCACATATGTTGATTCCCGTGTGATTATAATATGCATTATACTAAGTACACGAGTACGTCAACCCATTTTCTACAATATATGTGTGCATTACTCTACTTACCTAAAAATGAGATGATGAAGCTGATTTACAGAAGGAAATCTTCTTTGGTCTGTGGAGCAGATACTCTACTTACCTAAAAGTCAAAATTCTTATCCAAAACAAAGCACTATGCAGGCTTTGGAGGACCCCAATTTCTGTCTTTGACACTAATCAGGGAAAGTTATTCTAATTATTTTTTTTTAGCAACTAACTTTTACTAATAAGTTGTAATTAACAATATACTCTTAGTGAATCACTAATTGCTGTGAATGGTTTTCTTTCTCTTAGTGACGCAAGTGTAGGTTAGCCTGGAGAACTAGCTAGTAGCTGCTTGTTTTGCCTTTGTTTGCACATTTGTACATTCATGTTGATTAAAACTTCTTTCTAAAAAAAAAATGTTGATTAAAACTTAAGTGTCCCATATGCCAGGCCCTTTTGTGTGTGTCCGTGTGTGTGTGTGTGTGAGAGAGAGAGAGAGAGAGAGAGAGACCTGGATGTTCCCAAGTGAAAGTATCCCATATGCTAGGCCCTTTTCCATGTTGAAATGCAGCCCCTTCATACTTCCAATAGAAATTGAGAGAACCCCAAACATAAAATGAGTATAAAAACGCAGAGAATTAGTGTAGAAAGCATGTAAAATATTAGTGTTATTGCGGTGACATATATACCTGGTAAGCACTTGAGGCCCCTCCAAATATGAAACCAGCTGGAAAATCTCTCCGACTTATACTTTCAGTGAAGGAGAAAAAATAGGCCACAACCAGCAGCACATACCAAAAGAGAAGATGATGATGATGAATTTCCGTGTCTGACTTTCTCCAACTCCCCATGAATGTGTTGGCCAACCAAAGTATAATTAGCACACTTATATAGATGTTGAATTACATTACTCATTCTCAGTGCACGTAGTTTATTGTCTTTTCACATAAAAATCAACTAAAAGTGTCATTTGGTTAACCAGGCAAGTAATCATCTCGCTTAATTATATATGTATTTGGGTCATCTGGATCACGTTGCTCAATAAGTTAATTTCTGCATTTGATTGTGTCCAAAAGTACTTGTACCCTACCAATCTTCCTGCAGCACTCCTAAAAGGTCTTGGTGGTTTTTTTTTTTTTTTTTTTGGGAATTATCATGCATTTTTTGCCATCCCAAACTACTCCGTGGGTCCAATGATAATGTTAGAAAGAAGCAGTACACCAACTTTTCTTGCTTCACGTGTCCATAATGTTCTTAAGTGGATTGGTTGTTTCGTATTCATCAGTCACCATTAACCCTAAGGTTTAGAATAAAAGACACAAATTGTAAATGTTAGAGATATGAGCTCAGGAGCCTATATTATTATATCGTAGTTTTTAACTTTACTAAGTTACCTTGGAGTAAGTCTTATTGTAAATATTAAGATCTGTAATTTGACTCCTAGTTTTTTTTGAATGGATAATTTGACTAGTTGTACCTGCACATTGCACAATAAAATAGTATTCACTTGTCTTCATATGTTACATATCACCACTGTTAACTTGCATTGCTCTCTCTCTCTCTCTCTCTCTCTCTTAGAGTAAGAAAAATGAACTGAATTTTAACTTGCCTTCAGTGTTCCAAGTCCTTTATCTTTTGGGGAGACGCTCCACCAAAATCATGTGGAAAATAAAACTAGCAGAGAATTATTGTACCAATAAAAATAGGCCAAAGACATAAGGTAGAAGAACAACTGATGATGATGAATTTCTTGTTTACCGTTAACAAACAAAAATTTCACCAACAGCACGTTACTGTTTTTGAGTAGACGAAGTGCATATTTGGGATTAAGAATGTTAGGTACATAATTTTGCACCATAGTTGATTGTTTGGGGCTAATTTTTTATAAGCCGAGATAACGAGCTGAACAAAATAGACTTCACGTCTTTTTGGACTTGGAAAATCCTTGAAGGCCCAATTCCCAAGAGCAGATGAAATGGGTTATGTAAAGCAAGGAATCCGACCCCAACTACAATACCAGACTACATATAAGGCCAAGTCAAGGCCATCCTCAGAATTGGTATGAGACATCAGACAAGCCATGGATAATTATAGAATATTTAACGAGTACTATAATTGGCCATTGCTCATTTCATATAATAGTGAATTTTATTAATTAAATGTATAGTAAGGTTTACAAATCATGTGAAAGGAAGGAGTGCGTATTTAAGATATTTCTAATTAATATTCTATAATTTTCCAACTAATACAAATTCCAAAAAACAAAAATTTTTATTTATTTGTTTTTTATTTTATCTTTTTTTATAAAACTATTATCTGGGCCGAAGCCCACATGGAAAGCCCAAGAGAAAGGATATGAGAGTTCGGGTTTGGAGGTTATTTTTGGGTTCTACGGGGAAACTTTTGCAAGTGGGTTTGGAGTCTCCGTAAAGCCTATGGAAGGAAGTATGTGTAAATAGCCTAAAATGCATGGGGAATAAGACTTATTCCGAATAAGTTTGCACCTGCTATAAACTAATCACAATTTTTTTAATGAATGCTAGCTAATCACAATTAATGCTCACTGTTATGAACCCAAAAATTTAATAAAACTCTAGAAGATGCCAATCAAAGTATAACAACAAGCCAAATTGAAATAGGCAATTGCTCTACTTGACTCAAAACATAAATTTCTTTGCCCAGAGTTTGAGTTATGCTTAATAGTTAATACTCAGTATCCGTTTGGCAAAGATTATTTTTGTCAACTTATTTTACTATTCAGCTTATTTTTGCTACTATTCATGGGTCTCACAGCACTTTTTGGTACTATTCATAGGTTCTACTGTACTATTTCAGCTAACTTTTACATTTATCTATAGTACTTTTAGTAAAAAGTTTTCAATTTTATCAAAATAAGTAGATACCAAACGGACCCCAATGTTCTAAACTCAAATCCAAAGATGATCTAATCAAAACCCAACATTAGGGTGGACAACAAAAAGGGACCCAACATTCTTGTATCACAACAAATGTTAATGATGATTGTATCCAACATAATTTAGTTATGTAGTGTGCGTTTGACATTGGCTTAAAAAGCCATTTTTTTACTATTCAACTTATTTTTGCAACTATTCATGGGTCACATTACACTTTTTGGTACTATTCATGGGTCCCACTGTACTATTTCAGCTACCTTTTAGTTTTTATTTACAGTATTTTCAATAAAAAGTTTTCAGTTTCAGTTAAATAAGTTGTTTCCAAACCGACATGTAATATGACCAGAGATTCTAGTCAAGAACTCGATTGAAGAATTCAAGATTCAAAATACTAGCTCAAATGACAATCAGTTATCCCCTACTATTGAGTTCAAGGTAGGAGCTTGAAAGCCTTGAATTTGGGAGTTAAGGGAAGCGAATTTGCATCTGGCTGTATGCGGCGGTTCCATCTTTTGGCTTTGGTGTTGCTGAATTTGTGTGTGTGTGTGTGTCTATTACTGGGTAAGGACAAATTGGTTGATTGGGCTTAAGTTGGGTAAAATTGGTCGATTAGGGTTTTTTTTTTTTTTTTTGGGTTTTACTATTGGTATTTTTGTTGTTGTTAGACTAATATTTTTGGCATGTATATTTTAGGCGAAAACACTGTTTTAGTCCCTATATTTTGGGTTTTCATGCTATCACAACACTCGTGGGTTTGGATCTAATTGTGGTGGTGCAATGCTTGCTTCGTCAGATTTGCACAGATGAGAGAAACCAAAGAATAGGAGAAAAGAAAAAGAAAAAAAAATGAAGTGAGGGATTTTTGTGGTTTGGGTTGAAGATTGAAGGTTAGAAAAGATTAGATCTTTGTTGATTTGTGTGATTTGATTTCGGGGAATTGATCAGCAAATCTCTTTCGGCTAAGTCACACCGTAGCTGGTTAGGAAAAGAAGAACAATTGCCCAGATTTGGGTTTTCATTTCCCTTTCACTTGTTCCAAATATTGAATGAACCCGTTGATGCACATTGATGTTGCGATTTTTCCAAATATTCTCAAAAATGAAAATCAAGATAATGTTTAGGGAATCTGAATTGTCACTTCCAGACATGGGTTATTGCAAATCTGGGTTTTGGTTGTACATTATTTGAAATATGTTCATTAGTTGAATTACATGTTTAAAGAAATTGGTTGAATTGATGTAGTTGATTTTTTATAAATAAACTGTACAGAAATTTTGTATTAAGATAACGAATTTTGATTAAAGATTACAAATTGTGTTTTTCCTATTTATTTATTTTGTGTTCCTGAAGATTAAATTAATTTTTGTTTATGAAGCATTTTATTCTTTTTGATGAGTTTGATATGAATTTTTTATTTTAAGATTTTGTTTTCTGACGTGTACTTTCAGTAATTCAAATGCTCATGTGGACCTTTTTAATGTTAATCAAAATTTTTTTTAAAAAAAATTATTTTATTGGCTATGTAAGATTCAAGTACGCTACCTGTACACTTCGTCTGCCACGTAGACATTTTTCGTTAGTGAGTTAACGGTAGGGACCAAATTGATTGTAAGTTGAAAATAATAAGGACCAAATTGACTGCTACCAAAATGTAGGGACTAAATTAACTGTGACTCCAAAATGTAAGGACTTAAATGGTGTTTTTGCCTATATTTTATTTTATATTGTGAGCTACAGATTTTTTTAATTTTTTTTATGGTCTTTAAAAGGAGAAAAATACTAGAGTTACAAATTTTTTTACAAATTGTTGATGTGGTGATTGGCTATTAATAAGTAAAAAATTGGTATAAATGATGGGTCCAAATGCAAATAAATAAGAATTTGCTACATTAACAATTTGTAAAAATGTTGTAAAAAAGTTTTTGGCTATAACATTTAACATTACTCTTAAAAGAATCAATAATATTGTTAAAGGGGACAAAGTTTAATTTTATAGAATATAATTGTGAAAATTAGTACCTCTGTATATACTAATTAAAAAAAAAAAAAAAAAAGTTGGGGTGGGTGGGGGGATTGCCCCAAAGTCAGGGGAGTGGCTCTGTCTCTGATTGAGTTCATTATATTGGTGTATTGGGTTTCCAGTTGTAGCAAACGAGTTTATTCATGAAGGGGATTTCATACAAGAATTCCAGAGTCTTGGGGCCACAACAATGGGAGGCACACGTGTTGATTCTTGAGGTTATGAAATCGATTTTACAAAGGTTTTACAATTTTAGACTATCATGATTTTCTTATGAGGTAGGTTACCCGAGAGTGGTTTTTATTTTAAAAAGTTATCAAAAGTTTCTTTTTACTTCGTAAATCGTCACCAAATGTGTTTGTGCTTCTAAAGTTTTTTTTAATTTTTTAATATTTTGTTAATTGCCTGTGATACATTAATTATTAACTCCAGGGCTTAAGCAAAAATTATTTTGTTAGATATAATATGTTAAATTGTTAATAAATAAATAGGGGACAAGTATAGATTTCCAAATTAAGGTGATATTCTTCTTTAGGCCCAAGAAAACTGGGTCTCATATCATCTTTAGACACAAAGGATTGACAGAGGATTGGTTGTCTCATATCATCTTTAGACCTGAAGAAAACTGGGAAACTCCTATTATAATATACTTAATAGAAATTCAGAACTAATTTTCAGAATAAGTGCATGTTGGAAGACATAGCGAATAGTTAGTTCAACATAAAACAAATCAGTTGTTATAAATTCAATTTCTACTCTGGTACAGCAAAGGTTTACTTTTGATGACATTTTCCTTTTGGAGAAAATTTTTGAACCAGAATGCAGAGCGTTTCATGTATCTTGTCAACCCATTTTTGTAATCTACGTAAGTCATGCCAAATCGAATAGTATAACCAGATTCCCATTCAAAGTCATCAAGAAATGACCATACAAAGTATCCTCTCACGTCAACCCCAGCCCTGCCAAAACAAAATCGTTGATATCTTAGAAATTGAAACTTGAATCGTTTATATATATATATATAGAGAGAGAGAGAGAGAGAGAGTTTTCCACAATAAATTATTGCCCTATTACACTTAATCACTTCTCTTGAATTATTGAAACTCACGATTATGATAGTTTAGGGTGGAAAAATGAGTAATAACTTCATGGGATTAATTGTGCATTTCAATAATTTAAGGGGTTAAGTAAAATTGGAGTGATAGTTTAGGGTGAAAAAATATGTGTCTATATATATATATTCATTAGTCTCCAATATGAGGAAGAAAGAGTTCGAGTGTTAGCAGGTCTTAATCTTATCTTTACATATTACCGAAATAACTATTAATAAAAAATTTTAGCATATGGATTTGGTCTAACTAAGTTATATATTGTTTTTTAAATTTGTTTCTTTTACTTTAATGGGGAACTTTAACTCAAATGGGTCCTTAGTACCTCCAATATTTTTAAGGTAAACACTATCTTAATTGAACTTACCATAGTTTAAGATAAAAATTAATATTAAAATATTAAAAAAATCAGTTATTGCTCAAGGTGATGTGAGTTACTAAGACAATTATTGTGATGTGAAATCATGTTATTAGTAGAGATACCATATCTGAAAAAAAAAATGTGGATGTTATAGAATTTTCTTAATTCACACGTATATAATATATCCAAAATTAGGGTTTAAGTAATAGCTTAATCATCATAATGGCATAATTTACGATATCCTATGCCTATGGTTTAAACTCTACCACTCTACACACACTCTATATGTATAGTCACTCACCTTATAGCCTCCAAGAGATATGATAGATGACTATAGTAGTATTTTATCTTCAAGATGTCGTTGAGAGCCTCTTGAATCGGGGATGAGCCATTATCAGCAACTCCTGAAATGTACAAATGTAAATGTAAATTTGATTTAATTACAAATAAAAATTTCAATTACTCTACTGAAAGCATAGAAGGATGAAGATCGTTTCTTACCATTTTCTGTAATGTAAATAGGTGGATTATTATATTTTTTCTTTATGTATAACATAAGTTCTCGAATTCCTCTTGGATAAATGTAAAGCCAATCAGCAGCGGTCTACAAAACCATTATTTACATAGTTTTCTTAGTATATATATACAAGCAGTATAATGCTCTTTATATTCAAACATAGGGTGAGAGTGAGAGAGATTACTGGTTGACCAATAGGAATGCCATCCTTCTCCGCTGTGGCATCAAATAGAGTAAACTACATGAGTGTTAGGAAAAAAAATAAGGAAAATGCAAATATAACTAGAAATTTTACTACAAAAGAATTACAAATTGAGGAGACAATGAATATGATTTATGTCAACTCAACAAAATAAAAGCTTGAAATACTTTTTGATGGCTAATGATAATTCATTTTTATGAAATTTGTAATATGTATTCTTTGCATCACCCAAAATATAAATCAAGGTTGTTGATTTTGAGCTTAACTGGTCAGATTTACATGGCTATCTGTTGTGTAACTTATGTTGATGGTACTAGAAGATGTAGAATCATCTGCATAGTTTGCAGTGTAGTAATTTATTCCAAGGAAATCTAGAGAACCCTTTAGCATCTTGGATTGCGATTCAGTAAATACAGGTAGTCGAGTCCCCACCAAAGCTCGCATGGTCTTAGGATAGTCACCAAAAATAATTGGATCAACAAACCTACACAAATGATAACAGAATTAATAACAAGTCTCCTTATAAGGGTTTGATACAATATGTTGAAACACTACCTTAACTACTTAATCTAAAAAGCTTAATATCGTAACTTATCAAGAAATTTGCAATTCAACTAGTACCTCTTGGTGTTTTCAAGGGAAACAATCAAAGTTCAATACAAAGTTATATACCGGCCTCTTTAAAAAAAAAAAAAAAAAAAAATCATTTTACACCTTCTTTTATTTGCACATACATGCAACAATATTTAAGATTTTGGTGGTAGCAAATAGTAAACTCACTTTCATTATGAGAAACTCATAAAGGAAAAGATAAATAAATTAAAGAAGAAATTTATCTCTCTCTCTCTCTCTCTCTCTCTCTCTCTCTCTCTCTCTCTCTCTCTCTCTCTCTCTCTCTCTCTCTCTCTCTCTCTCGGGGAAATTACATTTTACCATCATAACTATACAACTGATTAGACTTTTCATCATAAATTTTTTGAATGAATGTTTTGCACCTTAAACTATGATCCATTTTACACTTTGCACCCTTACATCAAATTTGCGGTTAAGTTGGATGGAAAAATATGGCACCACGTGAAAGGACATAATTGCTAATCTTTTCAATGTTTTAAAAACAAAAGATAAATTACACTTTACCAGCTTAAACTGTACCCCTAATTTCACTTTGCACCATAAACTTTGAATTTTCATTCAAATTAATAGCAAATTTAACGTCGGAGTGCAAAGTGTAATAAAGTTCATAGTTTATGGTGCAAAACGTGCATTTGAAAAGTTAAGGGTGTAAAGTGTAATATAAAGGTATAGTTTATGGTAGTAAAATGTAATTTCCTTCCAACATCTTTTTAGATTCTAAGTTAGTAAGGGAAATATAAAACCATTATACCTTATATATTTATTAAAAGAAAGATTATTTCACTATCTAAGAAACATAAAACAGATATGTGTGTAGTGAGTTAAAACAAACAAGGGTCATGTTAACAGGTACCTTTAGGGCAATGGTCAACAATTTATTTTAGAAAAGTTTTAACACTACTTTTATGGAAAATGAAAAAAAGTTGTCAAAACATTAATTACCTTTTTTTTCTCATAAAAGCATTCTTAAAATAGATTGTTAACCATTGCTATAAGGGATCTATTAACATTTCCCAACAAATAAAACTCAAAAAAGAATTTATTTAATTACTTAGGAAACTCCATCAATGAAACCAAAAAAAAAATCAGCCATTGATTGCAACCATAAGTGCCCGTTTGGATTGGGCTTATTGCGCGTTTGCGTTTTGAGTTTTAGGTTTCCTTCTTTTTTATTTTTTTTAGCCGCAGTTGTTGACTTTTCTCCCGTGTACAGTGCACATCAGTAGGTTCCGTGCACTATTCACGAAATCTACAAATTTCACTTTTCAGCAACTTTTTCATTAAAAATGGGTCTCACGGTATTATTCACACATTAAAAATTATTTTGCTACAGTATTTTCAGTTTTCAGCAAAATAAGTTGTATCCAAACGGACCCTAAATCTCTCGTTTATCAGCGTTTCCTCTCTCTCTCTCTCTCTCTCTCTCAACAAGGTTCGGGATGATGATCTCCTTTGATTGTTTTGTGTGGACTTCTCGAATTGGCCCTTGGGACAATCCTACTTGAAAGCGCTTTTCCATGTACTCAGATCCTCACTCTAGAATTTAGCTACGATTAAAAATTCAATTGCACATTAAAGAGGAGAAGAGTGACTTGTGAGAGTAACATGCCCTGTTAAGTTGTTAGTAAAGAATTTGAACAAAGACTGGCCTTGGATTTCTCACTAAAGTTTAAAAACTGTGGAAGGAAAATATATAGTATTTTTTTCTTAAAAATTTTTGTCAAAAGTTAATAGGTTATTTTGTTAATATTAATTAGAAAGATACCATGCATTGTTTTCAAATAAAACAATTATGGATGGCCCATAAGGTCCATAATAGAAGGGATCGAACCATGTATTCAAAATTCAAATCCAGCCACATGCATCGTGATGTGGCTCGTGGTAGCTATACTTGGAATAATGCTTTTCTTCTTGCTGTTGGTTTTTGCCGAATGGCTTAGCAAGTTAGAATGCTTCTCCTACCTTTACTTCAAGCCAAAAATAATTGCCTTTTGCAAATATCTTTGAAGACAATCGTGTTTATTTATAGGAATAATTGAGTCTAATATAAAATTAAGTCATAAAACTTACCAACCAAGCATAAAATCAAGAGCTCTCAAGGCAGCCTTGGTGCTAGCAACTGTTTGGTATTTGGGCACATACCAAGGACTTTGTGTTGAAATGCCAATTTCTCCCATTTGAGAAGCCTACAAAAATCAAATTTAGATTATCTTATCTAATAAAATATACTATAATACATTTTACTTTGACGGAAAACTTTTGCAATATTATGAACCTTCTTTTTTTTCCTTATTAAGAATATATATTTAAGCACAATAGATTATCCCATTTTTTCTTAAGAAGGATTACGATAGTTTTATAGGTATTAATAATTTTACCAAGGCTAGTGTTCATTGCAATCTAAAGCACAATCCAGTATTCCTAAACACAATGTCTCTCTCACACACACATGGCTTGCCTATATATATATATATATATATATATATTTAAAGCCAGTACTAAGAGAAAATTCAATTAGATCCCAACTTAGATATCAATTGTGTGTTAATTTTGTGCCATGTGTCCACTAAAGTTTTTTAATCTTTGTACTAAGTGAGTTAATGAGTGCAAAATATTAAGAGTCTAATATTAATGAAATATACCAATAAAGAAATAAAAAACCAATCATATATCTACTTAACAAAAATCACTACACTGTCTATCTTATTAAAAATTAGAACAGAAATTATCAGAAGTAATACTAAATTTAGTTTGGAATTTTAATATGCATCTAATTACATTTATTTTTTCTAATAATTCAATCAATCATGTATATTTTTATGATTAAAAAAATGTATTTATTTATAAATACATCCATGCGTATGCATGGGTTACATGCTAGTTAATTAGTGAGTCATAAATTGATATATCCTCTTTAAATTGATAATTGTTAAAAGCACAAACCTGATACTTTTCCTTGTATAATTTCACAGCAATTGCATGTGAAAGGAGTAAATTATGTCCCACTATATAGGGTTCTATCCCGGAGTTCCCATATGTGCAATTTCCGATATAGTTAGAACATCGACCAGGTGCATCAACTCCGGTTATGTAGCCCCCAATGGTAAATATATTTGGCTCATTAATTGTGACCCAATACTTTACTCTATCACCAAATTCTTTGAAACAAAAATCCACGTAGTTGTGATAATCATCCCTAATTATAGGACATTTATCAATTGTTGATTCCCAAAAAAAAAAAAAAATTGCACATATACTAATTTCATATTAGATTTAATGTGTGCTTCGAAACTTACACTATATTTTGGCTCAAGAATCCACCATACTCCTCTTCAAGGGCTTGTGGAACATCCCAATGGAATAGAGTTATAAAAGGTTTTAAACCTGATTAATTAATTATAGTCAATATTAGGAAGATGCCTATATTGATCAAACAAATTACGATTAGCTTTATGAGAATCATATGAGAGGGAGGAAAATTCTACCTTGAGACAATAGCTCATTTATAAGGTTATTGTAGAATGTGATCCCTTTTTGGTTCACTCCCCCACTAATTTTTCCCTCTGAGGATGAAATTAAGCTTTATAAATAGGATAATATGTTACTTTGAATATAATACCAAATAAATATATTTTTCCCAAAAACGACATGTACATGTTTTTGTAGGTTCTCAGTAGGGAAAAAAATGTTTATGAAATTATGCCTAATCCTTTTAAATTGATTTCAAAAAAAATAAATGGCAAAGGTTGAATTATTGAGTTAAACATTGGTCTTACTTGGTAGTATTCTAGTCCATGAGATGGAGAACCGAAAGAAGTCTAAACCAATTTCTTTCATCAAAGCTATGTCCCCCTGAAACATTTTTCAGACTTTTCATTAGTTTAATACAAAATAGACGAGCAAAAGTAAAAGAAATAAAGCATCGTTTCAAGTTTCAAATGTTATATAATGGATGTGTAGAAGGGTAGCTAGCTAGGAATATAGTCTTTTTTTTTTTTTTTGGGTGTGAAAGAAATTAAGAGAATACAATCACATGAATTAAAAATACCTTAAAAAGATAGTAAAATTCATCAGCTATATCTCCTGTGGTATGGTCAGCAATTTTTTCTGTAATGACACCATAAAATTCTCAAAAAATAGTCACTAATGAGCTAATTGGTTCACTAAAAAAATTGTTATACATCAAACTATAATAATAAATAGAAATAAAAGTGATTTTTATTTTAATTACAAAAAGAGTTATGTCACATGTGTTAATTCAACGTGTGATTATAAAATGCACTATGCTAAGTACGTGAGTGTGACAACCCATATTCTTAGCCAAGGAAGACCCTATATGATTACAAATAAAGGGGAAAATATGTAATAAAACAATAATTAACAAGAATCCCTTTGACTTAAATGTTCACACCATAGGAGACATTATTTTGTAAACTTCATGTCGTGTGCGAGGCCAACATGTATGATGTACAGTTCACTAAATACTATTTTTTTTTTTTTTTTTGCTAAATAAATACTAATGTTTTAGTATTTATTAAATGTATAAGTACACTGGCCCAATGGTTATACACTGGCCCAAAGGTTAATATATACTATCTTTGGGTGGATAAGGTTCTTTCCTTACTCATTACCCATCAATTTGGAGGATTCCAAGCTAGCGAAAAATCCATAGTAGTAAAATAAGATGGAGCAGATTTACTGAAGGAATTCCTCTTTGGTCTGTGGAGCTTATTGTACCTACCTACCTAAAAGCCAAAATTTCAATCCAAAACAAAGCAATAATTAAGCCTTTGGAGGACCTCAGGTTCTGTCCTTGACACATACTAGTCGAAGTTAGCTAGTTGTAATTTCTGATGCATGTTTTGCTTTTGTTAGTAAAATTGCATAAAATTATTTTGTTCTCCTGATTGAATAAAATTGCTTATTCAATAAAATTGCTTATTCACTAATTATAATGAGAGAGAGAGAGGGAGAGAGAGAGAGACCTGGATGTTCCATAGTGAAAGTGTCCCATATGCTAGGCCCTTTTCCATGTTGAAATGCAGCCCCTTCATACTTCCAATAGAAATTAAGAGAACCCCAAACATAACATGAGTATAAGAACATAGGGAATTAGTGTAGAAAGCATGTAAAATATTAGTGTTAGTGCAGTGGCATATGCTATATGTACCTGGTAAGCACTTGAGGCTCCTCCAAATATGAAACCAGCTGGAAAATCTCCCCGACTTATACTTTCAGTGAAAGAGAAAAAATAGGCCACAACAAGCAGCACATACCAAAATAAATGATGACGATGATGATGAAGTATTTCCATTTCTGGCTTTCTCCAGCTCTCAAAGCGTTAGCTAACCAAAGTATAATTGGCACACTTCTATTTAATTATTTATAGTCTTGAAATTACTGTACACTCATTTTCAGTGTACATAATTTTCTTGTTTTTTAATTACCTAAAAGTCATTTGTTTTACCTTGCAAGTAATCTTCACACTTTTAAATACATTGACCAAAGTGATCTAGACGACCCAAACTCCATTTTTATTATGCGCTCTCACACTAGGCCACATAAACATTTAGAAAGATAAAGTGGTATCACCAAGAGTGAATGTCATTGGATGAAATTCTCTATAAAAAAAAAATTGTGAAAAAAAAAATTGCATGTGTATAATAAAACAAGCTAGCAAATAATTAATGCAAGTACCGATGAAAGCTTTGATTCAGAGAGCGAGAAAGAGAGCCTGAGACCTGGATGTATCGTAGTGAAAGTATTCCATATGATAGACCCTTTGCCATACTGGCACTATACCATTCGGAAAATCACTCCGGTTGAGACCTTCAATGCAAGCGAAAAACATAGGCCAAGGCCACAAGTTAGAAGAGCAAATTAATAATGGTGATGAATTTCCATGTATGACTTTGGTTGCACTGTACTCTCTCCAATTTTCTGTCTCATGTTGGGTAGTCATATCGATTAGGTGATGGACCAAATCAAATTAATGGAAGTTTGCTTCACTTACATATATATTAAGTCAATTAAAATCTAACTCAATCAAAAGTGATTTTGATGTTTCGTTTCCAATCAATTTGAAACTTCAAAAAAGAAAATTCTTAAACCGATTATCATTCTTGCTCTATATTAAAGTAATTTTTTATCATCTTGCTCACATGGCTTAATAAATTAAGGACTTGATTAGTCTTACCATTTAGTGGGTAGAAGTAGAATTCTTGACATTTTTTTATAACTAATTTATTTATATTTGGAGCCCAAAAATCCGAAATTCACAAGCAGCCTGTGGCTGCAAGATGAAGTGAAAAAAAAAAAAAAAAATGTTAGGTGCATCATTTAATTAGCACCTTCACAACACGAAAGCTCAGCTAATTCTAAGACGTACAGCACGTGATAGTAGAGTAGTTGAAGTCGTAGAATATTCGGTATCAAGAATGTTAGTTTTATAAACTTGTGGTTGATAGTTATTTCTTCAATGAGAGATTCAAGAAAGGCGGTGTTGATTTCTAACATTAATGAGACACAGTTTCCAGCTTGTCAGTTTACTGCATATGTTGCAGGAGAATTTTAGAACACTGAAAGAAAGAATAGCAATTTTTATTTTTATTTTTACTAAATAAACAAGATTACAAAATATATCTTTTTGTGAAGGATCTAGGTCAATGATTGACGTACATATCTAAAGAGGTCGAAGTGGCAGAAAATTTTGACTCTGCCACATTAGCACAAATTGAGTCAGTCAATTGTACTTGATCTCTTTAGAGAAGTGACGCTATCATAATCAAGGATGTTCCAGAATCCCCAACCATAGTACATTGTTTGGTGCTAATTTTTTACAGCCCAACATAACAAGCTCAACAAAATAACATGTATTTGGAATTCAAAATCCCCGATGACCCGATTCTTAATAACTTGTTTGGATTAAGGAAGAGTGGAGTAAAATAGAGTAAAGTTGGCAAAAAATTAGTCTAATTAATAAAATATATTCTAACAATTAATAGAATAATCTTTTGAAAATAATTAATAAAAACTAAAATGTGACTTGAGGGGAAAAAAGGCGTGGGGGTTGTGTGGGATTTCGGATTTCAGTTTATAATTTATTTATTTTATTTGTTTCTTTGGAAGGAAATTAAAATAATAATAATAATAATAATAATAATAATAATAATAATAATATACTTTTAGTTTGAATAGAATTTAAATTTGTTAAAATTTAAATGATAAAATTTTTCGTAAATTAAAGTTTTGTTAATTTTATCCCTTAATTTGAGAAAATAAATCCTAACAATTAATAAAAAATTAATTTAATAATTTTTGGGTTATAGATTGACCACAATTAATTAATATAATTACCTAAGTTGATTAATTAGGTCAAATTAAATGCAATATTGTAGAGGCACCAACAAATCACAATACCAATCTAGAGTGCAGCGGAAGTTAAATTTAATACAATGATTTATTGACTAAAGGGAAAAACCTTCACAAGGCAAAAACCTCAACAGGCGAATTTCAGGTCACTACTCCCAAGATCCACTTATCAAGAATCAACTGATTACAAATACAAGGAATTTTACCCCTTTGGCCTATCCTAAAGTATCTACTTACAGTAAAATCCTTACACTAATCTCCAATTAGACTTGATCTTGTACAGACTTCTTCAATTGTACAAATCTCCAATTTGTGATTAACTCCCAGCAACTTGAAACTTGTTATTGGATGCAAAGTTCTTCACTACACACTTGTAAAAGAGTAAGCAACTTGGTTACAAAACCCTAAGGCTCACAAGAAGTATGTAGATTCTTTGTGTGAGTTTCTGTGTATGATGACGGCTATAAAATAATGTTTTTATATTGTTTAGTAGGTTAGAGAACGAAATCCTAGAAAAGACACATCATCATGGGCCAAAAATTAGATCTGAGAAATCTAAATTTGCCTCATTAATTCTTGATAGACGCTTGCATTGAGCCAAGCGTTGAGCAGATGGTTTTTAGCATTTTCAAACTTGTTTTTCTTGGTGCAGTCTTCATGTATTCAATACTACCATTTGTAAGGTCTTATCAACATACTTTATGATATTCTTGAATCCATTCAGATCTACCCAAATACAAGTAAAATGCGTTTTGTCATAGGATATGTCAACTGTGAATATATGACCCGAACAATCTCCCCTTTTGGTAATCTGTGACAAAACCAAAAAAGTACTTGAATGTCCTAGAATACATTCTAATCACGATTTAAATAGAAAAATAAGTCTACTCTAATACTTGAATTTTTTTGCAAGAAGAGAGATCAATGTATGAATATGACTTTGCAACCTATCTTAAAACTAAAACACTAAACATGATACATCAAGGCATCATATGGGAAAAATAGACAAGTTATATAAATATAGAGACACGCGTAAAAGGTAAGAAAAGAAACAACACATGTGAGAAGAAAAGAAAACATACATCATATATAAATATAACTCAATGTATGTAAAATGGTTGCAAGAACCAAAAGATACAAGTAGTGGAAAAACACCTATATTATACATCAAAATCCTTACTATATCCCTTAAAACTATCTAACTCTCCCCATATTAATTAGGTCAACTACTCTGAAACTACTTCCCCTTTTTGTTACAATGGACAAAGGTGGATCATTGTGAGGTAATCATCTCGTCATCAGAAGAGTTAGAAGCATCATCATCATCATCTCCACTAGCAGAAGAGGCATCTAGAGAGTCACACTCTGGAGAAGGAACAAATCCACTAAGTCTGGACAAACGGCAGGCAATGCGTCCTATCCTAGTGTTCAACTGACACATCTCATTAGTAAAATGGTCAAGACGATCACCATGAAAGGCCTAAGTTTCTCAGATGTCTCCAATGTCACCATGTATAAGCTGCAATTGGTTAAGGATGGCAGCAAGTGTAGCCTCTACATCAAAAGAAGAAGAAGAAGGTAGATTTGGACTTTTTGGTTTTTGCACCAAATAATTCACTTGCCACAAAATTAAAAAATTATGTGGGAAACGTGACGCAAAATTGAATTTCAATTGAAATCCAATTTATAATCTAATTGGATTTGAGCTCTTCAATTTTTGCACCTAATAATTTACTTAGCACAAAAATTAAAAAGATCAGATGGGCATGACACAAAATTGTACTCTAATTTAGAATATAATTGAATTTTTTCTCAGTTTTGATTATATATATATATATATACACACACACACACGCACACACAAAAGAAGCTAATTAAAGAACTCACATTTCAAAATTCTAGCTTAAACAAGTTCAAATATGCTCAAGTGAGCTCAAGACAGGAAGTTTGCTTAATGCCTCAACCCTTACTTGCGCAAGATTGTTGAAACAATAACTGACCTTGTTGAACTTATACATGGTAGAAGTAGAACTGGTTTTCACTTTCTAGAATAAAGCATGCTATAAATTGGTTCACACAAAAGAGTAAATGCACGCTAGAAGTTAAAAATATAACAAACAAACAATTAGTTCAAGTACTTAACAACAAATTAGTTGCTCCTCATGCGTTAAAAATACTTAGTATTCTCAAAAAAAAAAAAAAAAATAGTCGCTATAAATTGAATTACAGTTAGAGTACAATAAAGGTTCGCTTCTGGTGACAATTTTCTTTTGAAGGAAATTTTTGAACTAAAAAGCTGAAGATTTCATGTGTCTTGTTAACCCATTTTTGTAATCTACGTAAGTGATGCCAATTCGAAGAGTAAAACCAAATTTCCATTCAAAATCATCAAAAAATTACCACGCAAAGTATCCCCTCACGTCAACCGCAGCCCAGCTAAAACCACAATCATTAACATCTTAGAGCATTCACATCCGTTATCTTCAAACTATTCTATTTTACCATCTTTAAAGTTATTTTATCTATTATACCATACCATTTTATAACACATCCAACATCCAAATTTTATTTTCTCATACAACACATTAAAATAATATAAACAATAATATAAGAATATCTCACTTCTCTCTCTAATCTCTATTTCTTTTACTCCTTAACCACCCACCACCACCACCGCCAAGCTTTCCAGTCACACCACCCACCATTGAAAGCACCACAAAGAGCTAACATTTGGTTATCTCAACCACCCACCATGACCCACAACAACCCACCAATCAACCACAACTCAGTAAACCCAACCCAACAAAACCCACTGCTCATTCAAACTCAAAGCTATGGCAACCCACCAATTAAACCCGAAGCCCATTAAACACACGCTGCCACTAGACCACATCCCCACTAACAAACCATAACCAAACCCATCAAACCCAAAACCCAGCTAAAACCACTAACAACCCACAACCAAACCCATCAACCACTGATCAACCCATCAACAAACCATAACCATCGATCAACCCATCAACAACCCAGAACAACCCCATCCCAAAACCCATCATAAGACCCACCAAATCATGTCACGCCACGCCACATTGCCACCAAACCAGGTTGCCACCAAACCCACACTGGACCCACGACCCATGCCAGAAAAAACCACCACCGTTAGACAGATAGAGACAGAGAGATAGAGAGAGAGAGAGAGAGAGAGAGAGGAGATGAGAGATTGATGAAGAGAGAGAAAGAGGCAGATATTTAAAATAGGGAATAAAAATATTATATTGGTTTAGAACGTTGCTATAGTACCATCACAAAATTCGTGATGGTACTGTAGCACAATTTCAATTTTTTTTTAGAATTGCAAATTTGGGTAACGATATCAATCATAGAGTTAGTGTTCAATTTGACATGTTTTACTAATGAATATAACAAACTTAAGATATGTGTGACCTTGTTGATCCATGTCTAAAACGATTAAAAAAAAATTAAGGAAAAAAAAAAAGAATCAATATGTGATGTGATTGAACCTACTATCACATTTCAGGTAAACACTATATTAGTTGATCTTATCATAGTTTAAGATGAAAAAAAAAAAAAAAAATCAGTTTCATCTCAATGTGACCTTATCAATATTCTGTTTTTGTATATTGTATACATGTATGCATACGGAGTATTGCAGATTTTTATATATATATATATATATATATATATATTTTTAATTGATATTTGTTTTAAACTTTTAATAATTTATTGGAATGCAGGTCATAACCTTTGAAGACAAACATGTTTGTTTATAGGAATTCATAAAGCTATTATAGAATTAAGTAATTACCATTTTTAACAAAAAATCAAGACCTCTAAACGCAGCCTTGGTACTAGCAACTGTTTGATATTTGGGCAACATTCAATTTGTCCCATTTGAGGTGCCTACACAAATCAAATTCAGATAATTTTTATGAAATTTTGAAACTCCAATAAAATATACTATATGAAAATTTTATTTTGAAAGCCAACTTGTGCAATATTACAAATTAACCTTCTTTTTCCATACTAAGAATATATATTAACATTTTTTTTACTCAATAGATTTTTTTTTCCCCCCTTCATAAGGATTCAGATAATTAAGGTGATATTCTTCTTGGTTACTTCATTGACAATAATGTTTAGAGATACGCAGCTGTGTTCAAGTAGGTTTATTATCTTTGGCAATAAGAATTGACAGAGCCACGGAGGATTGGTTGCCTCTTATCATCTTTAGACCCAAATAAAACCGGGAAACTCCTATTATAATATACTTGATAAAAATTTAGAATTGATTTTCAGAATAAGTGCATGTTGGAATACATAGCGAACAGTTAGTTCAACATAGAATTGTTAGGTTCTAAAAGTTTAGAACAAATTGGTAAACTGTGAATACAAACTTGTTTAGGTATAGATCTTAGAGTCTATAAGATTTATTAGATAATACTCAAGATGCTGCAAGTTAGAATACAAGAAAAAGAAAGTTGCAGGTTCAAGAATTCAAATTTTCCTGGCTTCACTGATTGAGAAGAAGGCTCAACCAATCGACATGCAATTTTGAAGAATTTAATTAAAGCCCAACAGCCTATTAAGCCCATTAAGTGATTAAGGTTTCACATATAATTCTCCTAGTATTTAAAGGAAGCCTTAAGGAACATTTTGTAATGACTTTGGTGGTGCTCTTTTGAGATCCAAAAGGACTGTGTCTTCCCCTTTCAAAGTCACTACTAGAATTCCATTTACACATTATTAGAACCGGTAGATCTGAAGTTGTTGCCACAAGATCATACATAGATAATGATTTAAAATTTTGAGTGGGATCTAAAAGTCACAAACGTGGGTCTTTGTGTGCGATAAATTCAGATAGAAGAGTCTATAGATTCGGAGCTACGTGTGGTCAATTGAATAAGTACTACAAGAGGTAGCTTTAGATTTAAGGAAAAATCTATTGTATATCTTCCATTCTATCAGAGTGAATTTTTTTCCTTAAGGATAGTTTAGGTTAAATCCTCCCTAGGTTTTTTATCTTGAAACTAGACAGTTTCATTAGTTTTCCTTGGTCATCATTTCGTTTGTTTTCTTTACTTTTCCACATTGAAAGCTCAAATTTATGTGAAAACACAAGAGCTATTTAGATCCCAAATTAAAATTATGGCTCGGTTGATTTTACTCTAACTTAAACTAAGTGCAAAATAAAGTAAATGCGAGCGAACAAACAATATAACTACTCTAAGCCATATTCAACAAATATCAACAATAAAATGTAAGCTAAAAGAGTAGGGAAGAAGGATATAAACACAAGATAACACCGCGATGTATTATCGAAGAGGAAATCAAAGAACTCGGCGAAAAACCTCTCCGCCACCCTTCAAGCGGTAAATTGATCCACTAGAGAATAAGTTGGAGTACATGAATAATAAAAAACCCTCTAAGCCTAGTATATCCCATGTACTTGAGCCCTCCAATCTCCTACTACCAACTGACTTGACGAAGCCTTGTCTTCTCTAGCTCTCTGGATCACGCAATCTAGCCCGATTGCATCCACCAAACAAATGGCTTCTTCCAATACTTCCGAGCAGCACCTAAACCTCACTTTACACTCAGAATGGGTGTGGTAAGTGTGGGCTATCAACCTCTCAAGGATTTGGATATGGAGAGGTAAGAGTTGAGGAAAACTACACAAGATTGTGGGTATGAAAATCTCTAACTCTCAAGGGTTATGGCTAGGGCTTTCTCTCTAAAAAGCACTCCTCTCAATATGTGGGTAATGATGGTATATATAATGTGGGTGAAGACATAGTGGAGCAGATATGCCAAAATAGCAAAATAGAATGTTTTGCGGGTATCTCGCGGAAAGGCCTTACCCACGAAATACTCGCGAAAACCAGCTATCATGACTCTCCGCATTCCAGTCTTGTGCTGTGCACATGGCGTCACTTTGCGGGAAGTCTTTTCGTGAGCTATCCACGAAAACTCCTTTGATCTTCAATGTTGTCTTGAGTCTTCACACTCTCTCTCACACACAATCCATACAATGAAATCACACATAAAATACAAGGTACATAAGATTGAACAAAATTGTGATCAAATTTGATGCGGAATTAAAGCCAACACAAAATAGTTGTAAAACACAACTTTACAATCTCCCCTTTGGCTATTCCGTGATAAACCTCTAAAACAGACTCTAGACTTAAACGTGAGTTTGGGAACAGTGGCAAAACTCACTCACACCTAGTATAGAATCTGTGAAGCACTTGCACGCATACACTTGTATCTTTAAACACTCGCACACAAACAAAACTTTCATTAAGCTCATGGCAAGTTGAATACACAGTACATATATAAGCAAGTAAAATGCGATCAAGGTAATAAACATGATATAAACTATGGAGCTTAACTTGATCAAACAAGAATAGTCATTAAGGAATGACTACAGTGAACATTTAGCTAGTAAATGATCATTCGGACACGCAATGTAATTAAGAGCAACACAAAAATCAATTGCATGTCCAACACACAACCAATGCAAAATACAAGAAGTATTTGCATCAAGGATACAAGATCCAACAAGGGCACAAGTGTGTAGTAGTAAAGATAATGCAACATAATCTAAAAGTACTTAAAAATGCTATAAAGCAAGGATACAAAAACAAAGTACTAAATATAAACTAAAAGTTTTAAACCAAAGTACTTAAAAGCTTTAAAAGAAAGTAATGTAAATATCCAAGAGTTATAAAAACTATAAAGATAAAAAAATAGACTACTAAACACCACCAAAATAAACCAATAATGAACTGTAATGCTATGCTCCCCCTCAAACTATGCAGCTCGCCCTTAAATTTTCTCCCCCTTTTTTATCGGAATGGCCAAAGAGGCTAGAATTGCTCGGATTCTGATTCAGAGCCATCTTGTTGCTGCTCTATCCTCATGTCATCGATTTGGGATGAGAGTGCAGTGATTTGGCCTTCAACATAGGTGAACTGATCTGTGGTGTTCTTCACATTCCTTTCTAGCATTCAATACATCTGTTCAACTCTTGCCATGAGACAATCAAGATGATCGAGTCCCCATGCTTGTGCTTGGGAGGATGATGGTTGAGTAGAGCCCTCCGGGCTTGATGTATACCTCTCAATTTCTTCCTCTGTGTCCCCACCTTCTTCCTCAACATTGTCCCTTGGAATTTGAGAAATGCCGGTCTTTGGTCCCATGATATGGGCTTTGCTTCAAGTCATCGTTTAAGCACTAATTGGATAGTCCCTTTGCAAGATGGTAAGACTGCTTGGAATCTTCAGTCTTGTTTTTTCTATGAAAACCATGATGAGACTTCGGAATGGCAAGATTGTTCTTGAGTCCCTCTTGGTAATGTTTTTGGTCAGGAGACAGTATATGTGTTTGCATATATCGATCTCCTTATGTGTGAAGAGATCATACAGAAAAATAGTTCTAGATCTTGACAATGTGGTCAAATTCGTCACTGGGTAGAGGTTAGAGAGCATAATATAGGCCAAAGTCCTCATCTCCGGAGTGAAGGGAATTGTGTTTAGTGACGTCTTTTTGAGAGTACCACCAAGGATTTCTACCATCGGCTCAATAGAATGCAGTCTATCTTCATATTGGATAGAAATTCGTTGAGATAGTGCACGAACTTCCAATACTTCTTGGATTGATTCCCTTGTGATAAAGAACTCTTTTTGCCTCACCCAACAGTTGATGCGATCTCCTTCCACAATGGCATTAGTGAAGAATTCCCTTATAAGTTTAGCATAGACATTTCCACTTGGATTCAGCAACTTTGTCCAAGTTCTCTCCTTGAACACTTCAGGAATGAAAGTGCCTTCAAGGGTTTCCATCTTAACAACCCTTTCCATGATGATTTTGGCACTCTTGTAGCAATCATTGTAGTTCATGTCCGCCTCAATGGTTCTAAAGTTTTATGAGTCAGTTCGTGGACGCTTTGATCCCTTCTTTGTGGCAGAGTGCTTAGTAGGAGACATCTACAAAAACAGATACAAACACAAAGATACAAGTGCAAAAACACAAAAACAAGAACACAAACTTGATTAGTACCAAGTTAGTTCATAGAAGAAACACAAAATTCTTGAAAAGAGATAAACAATGTCACACAATCATGTTGTAAGTGTTAAACATGTAATAACATATATCTAGCATGATTGAAATGCAAAAACATGATAAGTGAACAAGTGTGTGCATCAAGTGTGCATACGTGATGCATGTGCAAGGCATGACTAAGCACATTTGGTTCAAAATGTGTAAAACACACAACAATGATCAAAACATGATAAACATATAATCATGGTAATCCCCAAAGTTTGGTACTTAGTGGAATCCAAAACAATACCAAAATGCCATTTGGGCATTTTATCAAACACTTGGTATGCACCAATAAAACTAACATGTAAGTAATGCATGAACATGAGTGAATCTTGCTTAAATACATGTTAAAATGCCACAAGGGGCCAACACAAACACAAACAAACCAAATAGGACAGAGCCCAATCAAGAAATTGAGAAAATTTTAACAAAACTTAAAGTTTCCAACCCTTTTTTTAAAAGAACCCAACTCAAGCAAAACCTAGAATTTAAGACATAATCTAAGTAAATAAAGAGAAAAGATTGACTAAACATACCTTAGACATGATTTTTAGAAGATTGCACTTGAGATTTGGTTGGGTTTTTAAGTGAAAATAGTAGGGTTGAAAGAGGCTCGAGGGAGGCAAAGTTCACGGGTTAGCTTCTCGTGAAGTTACTCGCAAAAAATGCCGCTGAAGCACAAAAATTTTTGCGGGTAGTCTTTACTTGCGAAACAGTCGCGAGACAGTCGTAAGAGTTTCTGTCTTAAATTTTGTGTTTTCATTTTTTGCCTTACCCATTTTCGTGGAAAAAGCTTACTCGTGAGCTTCTTGCGAAAATGCCTCTAAAGGAGTTTTTGATGAAAAATGTAATTTGAACAAAAACTTAAAACACAAAAGCATAAAAACAATTTCAAAAACATATAAAATACTCAAAAATCTTTTTAGGTTTGATCGACAAGTAATTGAGTATATACATCACATTTGAACATGTAAAATCACACAAATGAAATAAGCATTCATTGAACAAAAGTCTTGTGTGTTGTGTGTGTGAATCAAATGTGGAAAAGTCCTTAGTCCAAAGTGAAGCTTCAATGATTAATTCAATCAAGTCATACACAACTAGTACTAAGTCAAGTGATCTATCTCAATTATAGAAATGAACATATATGACCTCCCACAAGAAAATGATTACATATCTTTAAAGCTTTACTTTTGGCTTCTTTCAACTCATAACTTTTGATCATTTATGAACAATACATCTAATTTTGAGATTGATGCCTGAAATTTTGATATTTCAATTTTGAGAGTAAGCTTTTGGCTTTTTGGGCATCATACATTTCAATACAAATCGCTTTCCCTTTTTTCTAGTCAAATGCTAGTATGTGCGACGGTTTTTGCAGCTCTTTATCTATTTTCGAGATTTGACATTTGGTTGAGCTATAAAGCAAAAACATAAATGTGTGGGAAGATATATAGGCACAAGTCTATGCAGGTATCAAAACCAACAAGACTATTGACTAATCATTCATGACAAGTTTGAAAATCGATTTACAACAATCACACATAGATGTCAAGATTTTTCCCACAAAGATAGATGTGCATACATAACAAGCTAAGCTCGTAAATGCACTACACCATTAGTACGAAGGTACTAGGCCAAACTCATATGTGATATACACAACACAAGCGATCAAACTTTTTGGAGAATTTTCAATTTTTATGGTTTTTGAATTTTTTAACACACTCAAAAACAGAACATGTAAAGTAAGATCAACAAAATAAGTACAAAACAAGCTTGAAAGGAGACATGCTAAAAATATATATATATATATATATATATATATAAGCGAACAACCAACCAAAGTCATAACATATAGGAAGAATTTATGCATGGACATGGTCTAATGCTTATGCATGTGTACCCTTCTTCACCCACACGGCATATGCGTTTGGGGTGATTTTCCTAGAGGATTGGGTATTGGAGCTGTGATTCTCAAACCGTTGGCTGAAGTTTGCCAAACAAGAAGTGATGGTATCTATTATCTTCATCACATCACCAAAACCGGAATCAGCTTCTTGCCTTTTTGATTGCTTGGCGTTCCAATTCCCCTTTCCTTGTCCTCTTAGCCTTTAGGAATCTGCTTTCTTCAATGCATGAAGTTTATAGTAGTTATGTCTTGTGTGTCCTCGAACTCCACAATGGTGGCAAAAATGTTGAACTTGAGAACCTTTTTGAGACTGTGGGAGAGACTTCCCTTTAGCCTTTAGTTTGGCCACAAATGGTTTTTGAGATTTTGTCAAAAGCTTTTGAGCAGTTCCATTTGGCTTCTTCTCCACCTTCACATTCTCAACACTTGGAGTCGCTACCATTGGTTCCTTAGCTTTAATAAACTTCATCACCTTGGACACATTTGCACTTGAACTACTCTCTCCGGTATATCCTAAGCCGCTTTTGTCAAAAAAATGCTTTTGATGAGCAAGCACTTCATCAAGCTTCTTGGAGGCAACCCGCTCCACTTTGGCATTAGCTTGAATCACTTCAAGCTCAAGAAACTTGATCTTAGAGTTGGCCTCGGTAAGTTCTCCATTCAGCGCCTCAACTTCACACTTAGTTTCTTTGTACCTCCCGAGTATGCTCTTGTAGTCTTGTTCAACTTTCTTCATTTTTCTGATTGCTACCCTAGCCACTCTAGCATACTCTCCTGTTTTCTCAAGAAGAGAATTATAGGATTCTTGCAATCCCTTAGATCCTTCATCTTCATCGTCGGATTCTTCCCTAATTCCCATAGACTCTACTTTGATGTGCTCATCAAGTTCTTCCACTAAAAGGCTTAAATCTTCCAATGAGTCCACGGGTGCAATGGCTATAAATGCAGAGTAGTTTCCTTTTCCATCACGACTTTCTTCTGAATCTGAATTGGAGCCATCTAAGTCACTAAAGGTAGTTGCAAAAACTTTACCCTTTGCTTTCAAATACGTGGGGCATTCTTTCTTCACATGCCCATGCCCATGCCCTTTGCACTCAAAGCATGTGACCATTTGAGATGGAGAGGAATCTTTTGCATCCTTCTTCTTGAAGTCTTTCTTTTCCTTCTTGAAATTCGAGAATTTGCCCTTCTTAAACAACTTCCCATCTCTCTTGAACTTTAAGAACTTACGGAAGTTCTTAGCAAGGTATGCCACATCCTTTTCAACCTCATCCTCATCTGAGGAGTCTTGAGCTTCCAATCTCTCATTGAATATCTTAAGAGCAAGAGATTTGCTCTTCCTTTGAGATGGTAGATATAACTTATAGGTTTGAAGAGAACTGATGAGTTCTTGAATTTTAATCTCATCAAGGTCTTTGCTCTCTTCGATGGCAGTGACCTTTGCATGGAAGCTCTCTGGCAATGATTGTAGAATCTTCCTCAAAATCTTGGAGTCCTCCGTCTTTTCTCCCAAGTTGAATTTTTCAATCACCTCTTCATTTAGCTTCCCATAAAATAAGTCGAATGACTCATCCTCAACTCCTCGAAGCGTGTGGTAAGCATTTGCAACTTGGTGTCCTTCACCTTTTTGGTGCCTTTATAGGTCGTCTCCAGGATTTGCCATGCCTCCTTGGCAATTGTAACATGAGAGATCCTATGAAATTCGTTAGGAGAGACACCACAGAAAATAGCATTTAAAGCCTTGCTATTAGCGTTAGCTGCCGCAAGGGCTACCTTATCCCATGTGGATTTGGCGGCCTCTGGCCTAGTCCATCCTATCTTGACAACGTCCTAAACACTATCATCAATGGAACATAGAAATGCCCTCATATGGACTTTCCAAAATGCATAATTGCTCCCATCAAAGTATGGAGGAGCATTAAGTGATTGAGATGGATCCATCTCAAAAAGGGTCTAGGATTACACTTAGGTAATGAAACCACAGCAAGTGCACCCGCCCTTATACCAATTGAAAGTTCGAATTTGTGTGAAAACACAAGAGCTGTTTAGACTTCAAATTAAAATTACAGCTCGGTTGATTTTACTCTAACTTAAACTAAGTGCAGAATAGAGTAAATGCGAGCCCCTCCAAACATAAAATGAGTATAAAAACGTAGAGAATTAGTGTAGAAAGCATGTAAAATATTAGTGTTATTGCAGTGACATATATACCTGGTAAGCACTTGAGGCCCCTCCAAATATGAAACCAGCTGGAAAATCTCTCCGACTTATACTTTCAGTGAAAGAGAAAAAATAGGCCACAACAAGCAGCACATGCCAAAAGAGATGATGATGATGATGAATTTCCATGTCTGACTCTCTCCAACTCCTCATGAATGTGTTGGCCAACCAAAGTATAATTAGCACACTTATACAGTTGTTGAATTACATTACTCATTCTCAGTGCACGTAATTTATTGTTTTTTCACATAAAAATCAACTAAAAGTGTCATTTGGTTAACCAGGCAAGTAATCATCACGCTTAATTATATATGTATTTGGGTCATCTGGATCACGTTGCTCAATACTCAATAAATTAATTTCTGAATTTGATTGTGTCCAAAAGTACTTGTATCCTACCAATCTTCCAGCATTCCTATAGGTCTTGGTGGCCGGTTATGATCATGCATTTAATTTTTTGCTATCCCAAACTAGTCCGTGGCTCCAATGATAATGTTAGAAAGAAGCAAAGTACACCAACTTTTCTTGCTTCACGTGTCCATAATGTTTTAATTTTTTGCTATCCCAAACTAGTCCGTGGCTCCAATGATAATGTTAGAAAGAAGCAAAGTACACCAACTTTTCTTGCTTCACGTGTCCATAATGTTCTTAAGTGGATTGGTTGTTTCGTACTCATCAGTCACCATTAACCCTAAGGTTTAGAATAAAAGACAAAATGTAAACGTTAGATATATGAGCTCAGGAGCCTAGCTATTTTATTATAGCATCCACAGCAGTGGATCTATAATTTTAGCTATTTAATACCACAAAAACTTACTTTATCTATTTTACTTACACACATGCTGTAGCAGTGTATCTATTTTAGCTTTCAACACAATAAAATAATATAACCACTACAATAAAATAATATATCCCCCTACCAAAAAAAATCCACAGCACCAACCACAACCACCTCTACCGTTAACCACAGCCACACAACCACCACCACCACACACCCTAGCAAGGCAGCAACCACCACCACCCCACCATCACACACACCCCACCAAGGCAGAAACCACCAACAAAATAGGAAAAAAAAAATCACCGATCACCAACAAACACCAAACCAAGCACAACACCGATTGGAGAAACCACCAACAAACTAGCAATCCACAGCCCATCCCATGCCCACCAAACACCAAAACCACTAATCCGGCCACCCAATCACCATACCAACACCGATTCGGCCACCTAAACACCAACCCACAACCCATCCCATGCCCACCAAGATCCACCAAAACCCACAACCCATCCCATGCCCACCAAGATCCACCAAAACCCACAGCCCATCCGACCCACAATCCCCACGCCACCACCATCGCATCGCCCACGGCCACCAGAAACCCACAGATCTCGTCTGGGCCGGTGACGTTGGTGATCGGTAGCTTGAGTCGGCTTGGGCCGGCGACGTTGAGGCCGGCGGAAGCGTGGGTTGGAGACGTTGAGACAGAGAGGTGAGAGTGACTGAGAGAGAGAGAGAGGCACGGAGTGACTGAGAGTTTGAAAGAGAGAAAGTCTTTTTATTATTTTAATCAATGGCAGAATAAATTTTTTTTTGCTCTTAGCTACAGTGCACATTTATCTATAGATGTGCACTGTAGCAAATCAGCTAAAAAATATAACTATAGCTCCACTGTTGGAGCTTGTTTTTTGTGTGTGAGGAGCTAAAATATATAGTTTTTTAGCACCACTACTGTGAGTACTCTTATATCGTAATTTTTAACTTTACTAAGTTACCTTGGAGTAAGTCTTATTGTAAATATTAAGATCTGTAATTTGACTCCTAGTTTTTTTGAATGGATAATTTGACTAGTCGTACATGCACAATAAAATAGTATTTACTTGTCTTCATATGTTACATATCACCATTGTTAACTTGCATTGCTCTCTCTCTCTCTCTCTCTCACAGTAAGAAAAATGAACTGAATTTTAACTTGCCTTCAGTGTTCTAAGTCCTTTAACTTTTGGGCAGACGATCCACCAAAATCATGTGGAAAATAAAACTAGCAAAGAATTATTGTACCAATAAAAATAGGCTAAAGACATAAGGTAGAAGAACAACTGATGATGATGAATTTCAATGTATGACTTTTGGCTGCACCGCACTCTTTAGCTCCAACTCGCTGGCTATATACTGTTAGGGAATTATAAAAGTCATTAGATGATGCACCAAATTAATCATATATTGGAATTTTTAAACACTTGTATATGTACCTGAATTAAAATCTTCCACAAATTATTCAAGATGCTATTAAAAGATTTGCGAGCCCTTTTGTTTCCATCAGATGATGGAGTACTTTGCCAAAGTGGGAAAGAGATAATTGGATGAATGTCCAGCCTTCAAAGCATCTCATTCTCATTAATGGTCATACTCATCAAGGACAATGGTTTGAAGGAAATTCTCACTTACCCTTTAAAAATCCTTTTGCTCTTGCTGAATGTTGGAGAAATTATTTTAATAATCAAATTGTTGAGGTTGCTCAGAATTTATGGAAGGACTATCATTTTATAGGGAGCACTGATAGAATTTCTATCTTTGGTCCTAGGCCCTATGCTGATGCCATTGCTCACTTACGAATAATTGATCATTGTAATCCAAGAAGCCTTCTCATCCCAAGGAGAAGACCAGAGTTTGAGCCTATTTTATATTGTGGATTCTGTAATCAATATGCTATTTACCATGACCATCCATGTGATTCTCCATAAGGTCCTTTTGATCCATTTGATGGATATCCATCCGATGCTCCTTCTACTAATTAAATTTGTGACACTATTGTTTTGAGATTCTTGTTCTCATTGATAAAGTTATTTCCCCATGTTGTTCCCATAGTCAATAACTGTTTAGTCAAGATACTCCTGATCTCTTGTAGTTGATTAATGATTGATTTCTCTATTTGCTTAGTCTGCACAGTGGCTAAAAATGTTGCAATATCCAAATGATGAAGTACCTACGCCTGACAAGCCCATGCACCTGCTGTGATGTTCCTGTGCATAGCCATGCGTTTGGAAAATATTGGAGTTGCCGAAAAGAAAAAGAAACTATGGTCATGTTTTATATATTTTGTCCTGGTCTTACCATGCTCCTTCCAACAAATATCTCCACAATATTCTTGGACAAGTTTCCCCACATTTGGAGATTCTTTTTGTACTCCTTTGAACTAAAGTTTAAAGTGTTCCAAAGCTATTTTCTGCATGATTTGGACAAGCAAAGGACAAGCTTCATGCTACGGAAGTTTGGAAGACAATAATGAAAATTCACCATTCATGTCACTATTCATTGTATTGTTCACTATTCACCGATTACTGTTCACTGATTACTATTCATTTGAAGTTTAAAGTGTTCATTTTTTACCCTTCTTTTAGAAAGCCTTCTTTGAAGAGAGAGTTCCTTGTTTCTACTACTACTACCTTGTTCCTACTACTACTTTCCCTACAAAACTTGTAACTAGGACTAGTTCAAGCTTTGTAACTGTTAACCTGTTCTGAGATCTTGTATTCACTACTACTGTAAGTGTTTAATCTACTTTCAATAAGAAGTATTTTCAGTTTTATGTTCATTATACTACTTGTTGCTACCGCCACCTTGGACGGATTACCGCCATACCGAACGGTTTTAAATTGCTTTCATTTACTTTGAATTATTTTGTTTTTTACCCTTTTGCTGAGAAGGAGCAATCGGGGGCAAACCATATTGTTCACAAAAATTACCCATTTCATATTTAGCTTTTCTTTTATTTTTTAATTGGTGTTTTAACAGTTTTCATCATTGCACATATTAATTCCAAGTTTTTTAATAGTGCTTAAAATATCACCATAAGTTAAATTATCATAATCAATGGAATCATTTTTACCAATTAATTCTTGTTTTACCTTATGAGCAAAGATAGGAGGCAGACCGTCAATAAACTTTTCTTTCCAATAAGGCTTGAAACAATCTTTTCGTTCATTACTCTAGAAAGGAAAACATCTTGATACCATCTGTAATCCGACATAGTAGGACATCTCAAATTATTTAGCAAATCAGAAATTCGAGATGAAACATTATATGGAGTACCAACAAAATGTTTGATAATAGTATAAATCAAGGTATTAACACCATCAGGAATACCTCGACCAATAAGATCATCAAAAATAGGCAAACCTTCATCATTCTTTTTCACAGCATGTTTAATAGATTCTCTGGATTCTTCTGTGAGATATGAATCCCACCATCCACGAAGAGTACCAGAAAAACTAGTAGCGAGTAAGTCAACAATTTTAGGTTGATTAAAATCATGATTATTTTGGTAAGCAATACCAACCATAGACATATGTCCCATTTTATTAATAATTTCTTGTTCAGAAAAAACCATCAATATTCCATTCATAAATTTTATCAGCAAAAATAGAAAATTGAGTTTGAAAAGGTCTTTCTTCAAACTGAATATCAGGAGGAGTAGGTTTTGAATACCAATTTTTTGTAAGAAACATGGGTTTGGAATTTCCAACAAATCTTTTAATTTCTGGTAAATCATCTTCAAAAATCTTTTTAGTAGAAACAGAAGAAACAGTATCAGAATCTGTATTTTCATCAGAAACAATTTCTTTATCATTTCTTGAAATAGTGCAAGCAGCATGAGTACTTGTAGAAGTACTCTCAGTTTTAACTTTTAAATCAGCAAGCATTTTTTCAACAATGTCAAGAGTTTTGGGTTGGGAAGTTTTAAATTTGAATTTTTTATCATAGTTAGGTAAATTAATCAAAGGTTTCTCAGTTTTAACAAAAATAGGCTTATATCGTAATTTTTAACTTTACTAAGTTACCATGGAGTAAGGGTCTGTTTGGGTACAGCTGAAAACTGAAAACTGAAAACTGAAAAACATTGTAGAAAAACGTGGGTACTGTAGCATAGCTGAAAATATAAAAAGAATTGCGTTTTACTGTAGCTCAGTTGAAAACCCTTTTTTTTTTTTTCTCTCTCTCTCTGCTATTCACTCCTCACCCACCAGAGAAGAGAGTTCCGCGCCCACCAGAGACCCAGACGAGGTCGGACGCCGGCGAAGAGCTCATAAGAGAAACGTCACCCATTCCTACGCCGGCAAAGACAAACGAATCCCACTGTGCACTGTAAGTTTTCTCAAATTTTTTTCGTTGTTTTCCATCCTGTCTTGTTCGAATTTCAGTGCTTGTAAATGGGTTTCTTTTTGTTAGCTGAAATTTACTTCATTTGATTTGATAGAATGCAAGTTTAGTAGAAACGTCACCCATTCCGACGCCGGCAAAGACAAACAAATCCCACTGTGCACGGTAAGTTTTCTCAAATTTTTTGTCGTTGTTTTCCATCCTGTCTTGTTCGAATTTCAGTTCTTGTAAATGGGTTTCTTTTCATAAGCTGAAATTTACTTCATTTGATTTGATAGAATGCAAGTTTAGTCCTCTCTATTCATTTGCTAGAATTTCAGTTCTTGTTAATGGGTTCATTTGATTTATTTTTTACAAAGCTTTGATCTTGTTAATGGGTTAATGGGTTTCATTTAAATCAGATTCTTGCTCCTATACACTTATTCCTTCCATAAGATTGGGTGAAGGGTGAGCTGTAGCATGAACATTTTAGAGTTAAGAACTTGGAAGTCTTGCCTTTAGCTACTTTAGGTTACCTAAAAGTTTTGGTGGATGAAATAGGATGGGTTTGATTTTTTTTTTTTTTAGCATTAATTTTTCTGGGAATGCTGGGATTATCACCTGACCGGGTTTTGGTAGGATTTTTTTTTTTTTTTTTGCCTTAAAACTATATTCATTTAGTGTAAACAGTAACCATTGCTCTGTGGGAATTAGATTTGCCCAGTGTGTGGCATGCTGTGCTGGGTGGCATGCTGTGCTACTGCACTGGGTGGCATGCTGTGCTGCACCAGTGTGGCAGCTGATGCTGCATCACCTGGTGCACTAGCTGCTGCACTAGGCAAGCTGAGCTGCACTGGTAACTCAACTTTTTTCAAACTAATTACTTGAATTGAACTCATCACACATTGCTTGGGTAGATGACAAGTGGTACTTGCCATAGCACGAAGGTTCAACATCTTTTAGACCCATTGATCAGTTTATAATTATAATTTCCATTAGTATGTTACTTACACTTTTATGAATTAGGTGTTTTACATAATTAAGGGTAAATTGCACCAACCTCTCTTGCTACATTATCGAAATGACACTCACTCAACAAATAACTTCATGCTCTCTAACACTTTTAATTTCCTATGAGAATATTCTATTTAAAAAAAAGATTTCTACTAATTTGTACAAATTTCAAAGGGGAATGTCATTTATACAAACCAAAAGGGAGCAGTGACATTTTTTCCTTAGTTTTGGTAGGATTTTTTTTTTTTTTTAAACTATGTACTTTAAACTGTAAACAGTAACCAATGCTCTGTGGGAATCAGATTTGCCCAGTGTGTGGCATGCTGTGCTGGGTGGCATGCTGTGCTACTGCACTGGGTGGCATGCTGTGCTGCACCAGTGTGGCAGCTGATGCTGCATCACCTGGTGCACTAGCTGCTGCACTATGAGGCAAGCTGAGCTGCACTAGTGTAGCAGCTGGTGCTGAATTTTATATCTGCTGTGAGACCCCTCCACTCCACCAGAATAATTAACTGATGTGATGTTCATCAATCACATGAGTTGTATCAGACTTTTTTTACTTTATTTTTTAGTTGAAACAGAAACCTTGGCCTTTTTTGAGTTTTTTTTTTTATTTTTTTTTTAGAGTATTGAAATACCATGGTCGCATCATTACTGCAATGATTGTACTCTACTCGATTTGTGTGTGTGTGATCATATTTCACAAAGATTACATTTATATTTTAACATTATAGGAAACATGCACTATCGATCTTTATTCCACTTTTTAGTTAAAAATACTGCTTTTATGCTCAAGTTGTCCTTTTGTTTTTATAGCACCAACCTAGTTTACGGTTCACTAATCGAAGCCAACGTAATATCTACTGCCAAGAACTACGAATGTCGGAAACAAGTAACTATCTCTCCAGTTCTGATGGCCATTTTTGTGACGTTGAGAACTGCAGAATTAGGACGTCCCTGAAACTTCATACATTTGGTAGGAGGTTTTATAGTTGTCGCTATTGGTCACCAGTAAGTACCATATCCAAGTATTGGCAAAAATATTTGTGTTGTGCGTTAAAGGACCAATGAGTTGTATTCCTGTTTCTGTGTTGTATTGTATTCTGCCAATACGCATATATTTAGCACTCACCTAGAGAATATAATAGGTAGAACAACAATATCTAGTGGCAACATTCATTGTTCACAGGCTGTGTGAACGGTACTCGATAAGGCAATGTGTATAATAGCTGTGAGCTTGTGAGTATTTATACTATAACTAAAGTAAAAATGTGGAGATTACTGTCAAATTTGGTTATCATATCTCTACTTCCTCTTCTACTTTCATAAATGCCTATTGTTATTTTTTGTTGGCTAAAAGAGGAAAGTTCAGTTTGCAGGAAGAGCAAACCATCATTCACCATCATTCACCTCTTGTTGTTTTGTATCTATTTAAAACTACTGCTATAAAAGATGTACATCCAATTCCTTATAAAAAAATTTTAAAAAAGAAGACAAAATGGTACTGTTCACGGGCTGTGTGAACAGTACCCGTGAACAGTACCTTGTAAGTTCCTTGGGATAAGCCCACGGTTCAGAAGAAGCTAATTGCAACAAGTAAGACCTTTCATCACCACGACAAAGAGGCTGCACAGAAGAAAACGAGCTTGTGGCTATAAGATGAAATGTTGAGAGGAAAGAAAGCAAGTACACAAATTTCAAATGATACAAAGAGGACGCCATAACTGATGTCTAACTTAAGGCCAATACCTATAGCTTAGGGGTACAAAGAAATGGAATTAATATATTTAGGAACCTAACACTTTTTTGGCTTAATGCCGACCTGTACAAGGAATACAATTTTAGCTTTTTGTTTGATAAGTTTTTGAGTAATTGAACTAATTACTCATTCTACCCAATTTCAAGAATACAAACACAAATACAAACAGCTGTGATAAGGAAGACATTTTCCATGATTTAAACTCCATCAAAGCTGCTGTACAAACCTGGATAGTTAACAAAACACACACACACACACACACACACACACAGAGGACTAACAATCCGCAAGCATCACTATGTATTTGAGTTAATCATCTAATAGGTAGAGGTAAAATTAAGTATGATATATACTTAATTTATTATGATAACCCTTCCAAAAAACACACAGCACCAGAAAGTTTAAATTTGAAAAGTAAATAAATTTGAATTTCACTTCCATCATTAATAAACATTGGAAATAAAAAACAATTGGAAATTCCCCTATGATTTCTCACCACCAAGTCTATCTTTGACATGAGCTTGGAAAGTGCTCACCAAAAATGAATTCTCACTAGAATATAAAAATAATCCTATCAGTGTAAACAGTAAATATTTCAAAAAATAATTTCAGGCAGTTTTATATTCAAACTATGGGGTAGAAATTGATGCAATTAGAACTATGGTTTAATTAGTGACAACTAACGTGGGTACATATGACAATTATAAACACCAGCATAAGAAAAAAGAGCAAGTAAGCATATAGAATATGACAAGTAATTAGTAACCACTGTTTTGCATACACACCCTTGGCAAGTATATAGTTTATGCCAATACAAAAAAGAAAAAATAAAAGAAAAAGACTGCAAGAGGTACATAAAGATAATCCGATCACTACAATACTAAGAGTTACATAAAGATAAGCAACCCGGGCTGTAGACAAGCCCCTTTCCTTCAGAGAACATGAAATTGAGGGTTCAATTCGTACTGCTTCTCTAGCCACCTTAGCTGGACCTCCTTCCTCTCAACATTAGCTGCAAACATGTTCCTACCATCTACGTTATTCATGAAGAAGAAGGTGCTGAACATATGAAGGCGATCACCCGCTTGCACCCCAGGAAGACTCAACACCATGTCCATTATTGCTTGCATCTCATTAGCTGCTGCAGTGCGAAATGGTGTATTATGAGTACTAACACTTCTACTTTCAACAATATGCTCTTCAAAGAGTCGGACATGTCTTGAATGGTTGAACGCTTCTTTCTTGGTTTCTTGCAAATTCCCCTAAAAAGTTGGACACCGCTTGCCAAGCCTTTCCCCTTATTCACTACTGGTCTTGCTCTGGACGATGCTGGGCCTTCAACATCCATTGGGTCAACTGAGTTCGCAGAGGGTTCACATTGGGGGTCAACAAATTTGTTGCTATTAGTGGAATCCCCAGACCCTTCAGATAATTCAATTGGTATTTCACCACTCGGGCAGAATGCATTTTTTCCTGTTGCAACCGTGCCTTCATACATGATTTCCATGGATTTAATATTCGGCAAAGCTTTGTTTTTAAAGGTTAACGCCTTGGGACATGCCTACACGTGGACAACCGGTAGTTAGAACACAATATTAGTTGTAGATAGTAGAGTTTTTTCACAATTATGTAAAGTGAACTAACCTGAATCTTTCGGGTCCACCACTCATTATCGGCCTGTATAACCCCAGTTACAGGATCATAACCCAACCCAGTCTCACCAAAACACTCCTTCCAAGCCTTCCATCGCGTTTTCAGATGATCCCATTTGTTTTTATACTGTGCGTGAGTCACGATTTTTCCCATTTCAGCCAACTGCTCAAGCACTGCATCAACCCCTTCCTTTCTCAAAAATCCTTGATGCTTCATGCCGTCTAGGACTTGAGCAGCAGAAAAATCACAAAAAGCTTTTACTTCCCTAGGATCTTTCCACCCAATTCTCTCTTCATTACCATCAGCCTTCGATTTTCCCTTACTCATATTTGCTACAACTTCTTTCTATACTCATTCAGGCATTTCAACAAATAATTTGTATGCATATCAATTTTCAGTTACGCATGAGTCATGGAAAATGCAAAGTAAACTCACATAAATGGTCCCAATACGTCTACACTTGGTGAGAAACACCCAAAATAAAATGAAGTAGAGAGAAACCTACATACTAATGTCATGGAAAACACAAAAATAACACACAAACATTGAACTAAAATTGCAAACAATTTTTGTACAAAACCACAGATTGAAGTGTGTTCATGGAAAACAAAATAACCAGACACCAATAGATCAAAAGGTATGAAATGTTTGGCAGAACAGTAACCGTTTGTGCAGAGATTTCCTGTGGCGGCCACGACGTCCCAAGCGGAGAGCAGCTATACTCGAGCGAAGCACGAAGGAATGGGTTCTTTTGTTCTCTGTGGGAGTATTTTTACCGTGTTTCAGTGTGACTGTTGATGATTTATTGCGGGATGGTGGGTAGGTGCCTCTCATTGAAGACGAGGAGGACGAGGCATTGATGAAAATTGACTCCATCTGTGTACGGTTGGTGAGAGGAAGAAAGGAATCGCTCAAGAGTTACCGTTGGAGATCACGTTTTTGTTTTGGTCACTCTGCTTCAGCAAGTGCAGAGAGTTTGTGAACAGTAGTGGTTCAATCCCTTTTGTTCAGGCAGCGTTTTGTGTTTTGAGAACGCGCAAACGTTAATGAAACGGTGCGTTGTGCTCTTTCCCGTTGAAGTTTCAGCGTTTTCTTTTGGGCGTTAAAGTTCGGCTACTGTAGCTGGGTCCCACGGCAGAGGAAAACGTAAACGTAAACGTGCTACTCTTAACGCCCCAGCCAAACGCTCTCTAAGTCTTATTGTAAATATTAAGATCTGTAATTTGACTCCTAGTTTTTTTGAATGGATAATTTGACTAGTCGTACATGCACAATAAAATAGTATTTACTTGTCTTCATATGTTACATATCACCATTGTTAACTTGCATTGCTCTCTCTCTCTCTCTCTCTCTCTCTCACAGTAAGAAAAATGAACTGAATTTTAACTTGCCTTCAGTGTTCTAAGTCCTTTAACTTTTGGGCAGACGATCCACCAAAATCATGTGGAAAATAAAACTAGCAAAGAATTATTGTACCAATAAAAATAGGCTAAAGACATAAGGTAGAAGAACAACTGATGATGATGAATTTCAATGTATGACTTTTGGCTGCACCGCACTCTTTAGCTCCAACTCGCTGGCTATATACTGTTAGGGAATTATAAAAGTCATTAGATGATGCACCAAATTAATCATATATTGGAATTTTTAAACACTTGTATATGTACCTGAATTAAAATCTTCGCCAAATGCATTTTTAGTGTCTATTTTCTAATCCATATGCAAATTAAAATTTAAAAATATAAATCGTAAACCGATTATTATTTTTGTATTAAATTAAATCACTTATTTGGTCATCCGGATCACATGGTTTAATAAATTAATGCCTAAATTTGCCCCACGATATAGAATTCTTTGCGTATAAGGAGGTATTAATTAAGTTACAAGACTCTCGACCATCATACAGAATTCTTATTAATGTACTAACGGAATTTTTATTGATTGACCTATTGGAAAGCTATTGGATTCACTTTTGAATTTTTTGTTTACTTTTAAATTTAGAGCCGGAAACAAACAAAAATTTCACCAACAGCACGTTACTGTTTTTGAGTAGATGAAGTTGTAGCATATTTGGGATTAAGAATGTTAGGTACATAATTTGCACCATCGTTGATTGTTCGGGGCTAATTTTTTATAACCCGAGATAACGAGCTGAACAAAAAAAACTTCACGTCTTTTTGGACTCGAAAATCCATGAAGGCCCAATCCCCCAAGAGTAGATGAAATGGTTTTTTTTTTTTTTTTTTTGAAGAGTAGATGAAATGGGTTATGTAAAGCAAGTAATCCGACCCCAAACTACACTACCAGACCACATATAAAACCAAGGCCAAGTCAGGACCATCCACGGAATTGGAATGAGACAAGCAATGGATAACTATAAAATACTCAAGGAGTACCATAATTGCTCATTTCATATAAGAGTGAATTTTTCTAATTAAATTTATAGTAAGACCTACAAATCATGTAAGTGGAGGGAGTGCGTACTTATAATATTCCCAACTAATACAAATTCCAAAAACAAAACTTTTATTTATTTATTAATTTATTTTATCTTTTTTTTGTAAAACTATTGTCTGGGCCAAAGCCCACATGGAAGGCCCAAGATAAAGCATATGAGAGTTATGGTTTGGAGGTTATTTTTTGGGTTCTGTGGGGAAAATTTTGTAAGTGGGTTTGGAGTGTCTGTAAAGCCCATGGAAGGAAGTATGTGTAGAAAGCCAAAAATGCATGGGGAAGAAGTTTGCACCTGCTGTAAACTAATCACAATTTTTTTAATGAATGCTAGCTAATCACAATTAATGCTCAATGTTATGAACCCAAAAATTTATTAACTATAGAAGATGCCAATCAACGTACAACAAGAAGCCAAATTGAAATAGGCAACTGCTCTACTTGACTCAAAACATAAATTTCTCTGCCTAGAGTTTGAGTTATGCTTAATAGTTAATACTCAGTGTTTGTTTGGCAAAAATTATTTTTATCAACTTATTTTACTATTGAGCTTATTTTTGGAACTATTTATGGGTTTGACTGCATTTTTTTGTATTATTCATAGGTCTCACTGTATTATTTCAGCTAACTTTGACATTTATCTACAATACTTTCAACAAAAAGATTTCAATTTAAGCAAAATAAGCAGATTCCAAACGGATCCACAGTGTTCTAAACTCAGATTCTAAGATGAGCCAATCAAAACCCAACATTAGGATGGATAACAAAAAGGGACTCAACATTCATTATTATTATAAATTCTTGTATCAAAACAAATGTTAATGATGATTGTATCTAAAAGCTCAAATTAGTGTAGAAAACTAATGCTTATTTAGACCAAACTTTAAAATTATGGCTAGATTGATTTTATTCTAACTTAACAAAATGTGGAACAAGAGTAAATATGTGCAATAAACCGGTAACACTACTCTAAGCTATATCCAATCACAATGAACAATAAATGAAAAGTTTAAAGAGTAGAGAAGAGAGATGCAAATACAAGATAACACCAAAACGTGTTATCGAAGAGGAAACCGAAAAACTTGGCGAAAAACCTCTCCGTCACCCTCCAAGTCAAAATCGATCCACTAGTGAATAAGTTGGAGTACACGAATATCAAAAAGACCCTCCAAGCCAAATCCACCCAACGGATTTCTCGGAATCTTGTCTTCACTAGCCTTCCGGATTCGACAATACTGCCCGATTGCATCCGCCAAGTCTTACAGGCTTCTTTTGGCAAATCCTAAAACTTCTAAAGCTCCAAAACACTCTTTACGCTCTGAATATGTGTGAGTTGTGTTTGGGTACAAATTTCTTCTCAAAGTATAACAATGGGAGAGGGAAAGGAGAAGAGACTACGAATGAATTCTCACTTAAAGATGAGTAGCTCTCTCTAAAATGGTGGGTGTGTTATAGAAACCTATCTAGGGTTTTCTCTTTGAATAGCCTTCTTTTACTTTTGTGGATAATGAGGGTATATATAGTATGAGTGAAGGGTAAGAAAGTCACACTTAAAATCTTCCAGACAGATAGTTTTGCGGGTACCTCGCGAGATAGTCTTTCTTACGAAGTACTCGCGAAATGCAGCCTGGCACTTAACTTTTCAGCCTCCAACATGTGCTTCTCATGTGGCTTTTTCATGGGAACCTTTACTAGCGAACTTTTTGCGAGCTAGTTGCGAAATTGCACTAATCTTCATTGCATGCTTGATTTTTCACCAACTTAATACTAAACCCAATACAGTAAAATTCCACAAAATATAAGTAAATAAATTAATACAATTACAATAGTTTTTGTCATGAAATAAAGCCAACATAAAATCTAGTTTTAAATCACAACTTTACAGTATCCAAAATAATTTAGTTATGTAGCGTGCGTTTGGCATTGGCTTAAAAAGCCATTTTTTTTACTATTCAACTTACTTTTTCTATTATTCATAGGTCCCATTGTATTTTTTGGTACTATTTATGAGTCTCACTGTACTATTTCTATTACCTTTTAGTTTTATCTACAGTACTTTCAACAAAAAGTTTTCAGTTTCAGCTAAATAAGTTGTTCTTAAACAGATACGTAACGTGACCAGAGAATCCAGTCAAGAAGCCAATTGAAGAATTCAAGATTCAAAATACTAGCTCAAATGACAACCAATTATATTCGGGTAAAATTGGTCGATTAGGTTTTTTTTTGTTTTTTTTTTTTACTATTGGTATTTTTTGTTGTTGGGCTAATATTTTTGGGCTTGTATATTTTATTTTAGATTTTAGAGCTATATATATATATATATATTTTATGGTATTTAAAAGGAAAAAAATGCTAGAGTTACAATTTTTTTTACAAATTGTTTATGTGATGACTGGTTAGTAAGTAAAGAATTGGTATAAATGATGGGTCCAAATGCAAATCAATAAGAATTTATTGCATCAACAATTTGTAAAAATGTTGTAAAAAAGTTTGTGGCTATAACAGTTAACATTACTCTTAAAAGAATCAATAATATTGTTAAGGGGGACAAAGTTTAATTTTATAGAACATAATTGTTAAAATTAGTACCTATGTATATAGTATATACTAATTAAAAAAAAATTGGGGTGGGTAGGGGGATTGCCCCAAAGTCAGGGGAGTGGCTCTGTCTCTGATTGAGTTCATTATATTGGTGTTTTGGGTTTCCAGTTGTAACAAACAAGTTTATTCATGGAGGGGATTTCACACAAGAATTCCAGAGTCTTGGGGCCACAACAATGGGAGGCAAACGTGTTGATTCTTGAGGTTATGAAATCGATTTTACAAAGGTTTTACAAGTTTAGACTATCATGATTTTCTTACGAGGTAGGTTACCCGAGAGTGGTTTTTATTTTAAAAAGTTTCTTTTCACTTCGTAAATCGTCACCAAATGTGTTTGTGCTTCTAAAGTTTTTTTGTTGTCATTATTGCCTGTGATACATTAATTATTAACTCCAGGGCTTGAGCAAAAATTATTTTGTTAGATATAATATGTTAAATTGTTAATAAATAAATAGGGGACAAGTATAGATTTCCAAATTAAGGTGATATTTTTCCTTAGACCCAAAGAAAACTGGGTCTCATATCATCTTTAGACCCAAAGGATTGACAGAGGATTGGTTCTCCTATTATAATATACTTAATAGAAATTTAGAACTAATTTTCAGAATAAGTGCATGTTGGAAGACATAGCGAATAGTTAGCTCAACATAAAACAAATCAGTTGTTATAAATTCAATTACTACTCCGGTACAACAAAGGTTTGCTTTTGATGACATTTTCCTTTTGGAGAAAATTTTTGAACCAGAAAGCAGAGCGTTTCATGTATCTTGTCAACCCATCTTTGTAATCTACGTAAGTTATGCCAAATCGAATGGTATAACCAGATTCCCATTCAAAGTCATCAAGAAATGACCATACAATGTATCCTCTCACGTCAACCCTAGCCCTGCCAAAACAAAACCGTTGATATCTTAGAAATTGAAACTTGAATCGTTTATATATATATATATATATATATATATATATAGAGAGAGAGAGAGAGAGAGAGAGAGAGAGAGAGAGAGAGAGAGAGAGTTTTCCACCATTAATTATTACCCTATTACACTTAATCACACCTCTTAAATTATTGAAACTCACGATTATGATAGTTTAGGGTGGAAAAATGAGTAATAACTTCAGGGGATTAATTGTGCATTTTAATAATTTAAGGGGTTAAGTACAATTGGAGTGATAGTTTAGGGTGGAAAAATGTGTGTGTCTATATATATATATATATATATTAGTCTCCAATATGAGGAAGAAAGAGTTCGAGTGTTAGCAGGTCTTAATCTTATCTTTACATATTACTGAAATAATTATTAATAAAAAAATTTTAGCACATGGATTTGGTCTAATTAAGTTATATATTATTTTTTAAATTTGTTTCTTTTACTTTAATGGGGAACTTTAACTTACATGGGTCCTTAGTACCTCCAATATTTTTAGAGGTATGATACCCATTAAAAAGTTACCATTCAATGTGACATGTGAATATCAAATTTACCTTCATGTGTGACCCTGTTGCTGTATGTCTAGAATTATTATCAAAAAAAAAAAAAAAAAAAGATTTTCCATGTGATGTGGCTGAACCAGCCATTAAAAAAAAAAAAAGATTTTCCATGTGATGTGGCTGAACCAACCATTAAATTTAAGGTAAACACTATCTTAATTGAACTCACCATAGTTTAAGATAAAAATTAAAACTAAAATATTAAAAAAAATCATTTAATGCTCAAGGTGATGTGAGTTACTAAGACAAAATTAATTATTGTGATGTGAAATCATGTTATTAGTAGAGACACCATATCTGAAAAAAAATGTGGATGTTATAGAATTTTTTTAATTCACACGTATATAATATATCCAAAATTAGGGTTTAAGTAATAGCTTAATCATCATAATGGCATAATTTACGATATCATATGCCTGTGGTTTAAACTCTACCTTCCTCTACGCACACTCTATATGTATAGTCACTCACCTTATAGCCTCCAAGAGATATGATAGATGACTATAGTAGTATTTTATCTTCAATATGTCGTTGAGAGCCTCTTGAATCGGGGATGAGCCATTATCGGCAACTCCTGAAATGTACAAATGTAAATGTAAATTTGATTTAATTACAAATAAAAATTTCAATTACACTACTGAAAGCATAGAAGGATGAAGATCGTTTCTTACCATTTTCTGTAATGTAAATAGGTGGATTATTATATTTTTTCTTTATGTATAACACAAGTTCTCGAATTCCTCTTGGATAAATGTAAAGCCAATCAGCAGCGGTCTACAAAACCATTATTTACATAGTTTTCTTAGTATATACAAGCAGTATAATGCTCTTTATATTCAAACATAGGGTGAGAGTGAGAGAGATTACTGGTTGACCAATAGGAATGCCATCCTTCTCCGCTGTGGCATCAAATAGAGTAACTACATGAGTGTTAGGAAAAAAATATAAGGAAAATGCAATTATAACTATAAATTTTACTACAAAAGAATTACAAATTGAGGAGACAATGAATATGATTTATGTCAACTCAACAAAATAAAAGCTTGAAATACTTTTTGATGACTAATGATAATTCATTTTTATGAAATTTGTAATATGTATTGTTTGCATTACCCAAAATATAAATCAAGGTTGTTGATTTTGAGCTTAACTGGTCAGATTTACATGGCTATCTGTTGTGTAACTTATGTTGATGGTACTAGAAGATGTAGAATCATCTGCATATCTTGCAGTGTAGTAATTTATTCCAAGGAAATCTAGAGAACCCTTTAGCATCTTGGATTGCGATTTAGTAAATACAGGTAGTCGAGTCCCCACCAAAGCTCGCATGGTCTTAGGATAGTCACCAAAAATAACTGGATCAAGAAACCTACACAAATGATAACAGAAATAATAACAAGTCTCCTTATAAGGGTTTGATACAACATGTTGAAACACTACCTTAACTACTTAATCTAAAAGCTTAATATTGTAACTTATCAAGAAATTTGCAATTCAACTAGTACCTCTTGGTGTTTTCAAGAGAAACAATCAAAGTTCAATACGAAGTTATAAACCCGCCTCTTAAAAAAAAAATCACTTTACACCTTCTTTTATTTGCACATACATGCAACAATATTTAAGATTTTGGTGATAGCATATAGTAAACTCACTTACATTATGAGAAACTCATAAGCGAAAAAATAAATAAATTAAAGGAGAAATCTCTCTCTCTCTCTCTCTCTCTCTCTCTCTCTTTAGGAAATTACATTTTACCATCATAAACTATACGACTGATTATACTTTGCACTGTAAACTTTTTGAATGAATGTTTTGCACGTTAAACTATGATCCTTATTACACTTTGCACATCTACATCAAATTTGCACCTCTACATCAAATTTGTGGTTAACTTGGATGGAAAGATATGACACTACGTGAAAGGACATAATTGCTAATCTTTTCAATGTTTTAAAAACAAAAGATAAATTACACTTTACCAGCTTAAACTATACCCCTAATTATACTTTGCATTATAAACTTTGAATTTCCATTCAAATTAATAGCAAAGTTAATGTCGGAGTGCAAAGTGTAGTAAAGTTCATAATTTATGGAAACGTGCATTTGAAAACTTTAGGGTGCAGTGTAATATAAAGGTGTAGTTTATGGTAGTAAAATGTAATTTACCCCCAACATCTTTTTAGATTCTAAGTTAGTAAGGGAAATATAAAACCATTATACCTTATATATTTATTAAAAGAAAGATTATTTCACTATCTTAGAAACATAAAACATATATGTGTGTGTAGTGCGTTAAAACAAACAAGGGTTATATTAACAGGTGCCCTTTGGGTAATAGTTAACAATTTATTTTAGAAAAGTTTTAATGCCATTTTTATGGAAAATAGAAAAAGTTGTCAAAACATTAATTACTTTTTTTTCCCATAAAAACATTCTTAAAATGGATTGTTAACAATTGCTATAAGGGGTCTATTAACATTTCCCAACAAATAAAACTCAAAAAAGAATTTATTTAATTACTTGGGAAACTCCATCAATGAAACCAAAAAAAATCAGCCATTGATTGCAACCATAAATCTCTTGTTTATCAGCGTTTCCTCTCTCTCTCTCTCTCTCTCAACAAGGTTCGGGATGATGATCTCCTCGATTGTTTTGTGTGGACTTCTCGAATTGGCCCTTGGGACAATCCTACTCGAAAGCGCTTTTCCATGTACTCAGATTCTCACTCTAGAATTTAGCTACGATTAAAAACTCAATTGAACGTTAACGAGGAGAAGAGTGAATTGTGAGAGTAACATACCCTGTTAAGTTGTTAGTAAAGAATTTGAACAAAGACAGGCCTTGGCTTTCTCACTAGAGTTTAAAAACTGTGGAAGGAAAATATATAGTATTTTTTCTTAAAATATTTTGACAAAAGTTAATAGGTTATTTTGTTAATATTAATTAGAAAGATACCATGCATTGTTTTCAAATAAAACAATTATGGATGGCCCATAAGGTCCATAATAGAAGGGATCGAACCATGTATTCAAAATTCAAATCCAGCCACATGCATCGTGGTAGCTATACTTGGAATGCTTTTCTTCTTGTTGTTGGTTTTTGCCGAATGGCTTAGCAAGTTAGAATGCTTCTCCTACCTTTACTTCAAGCCAAAAATAATTTCCTTTTGCAAATGTCTTTGAAGACAATCGTGTTTATTTATAAGAATAATTGAGTCTAATATAAAATTAAGTCATAAAACTTACCAACCAAGCATAAAATCAAGAGCTCTCAAGGCAGCCTTGGTGCTAGCAACTGTTTGGTATTTGGGCACATACCAAAGACTTTGTATTGTAATGCCAATTTCTCCCATTTGAGAAGCCTACAAAAATCAAATTTAGATTATCTTATCTAATAAAATATACTATAATACATTTTACTTTGAAGGCAAACTTTTGCAATATTATGAACCTTCTTTTTTTCCTTATTAAGAATATATATTTAAGCACAATAGATTATCCCATTTTTTCTTAAGAAGGATTACGATAATTTTATAGGTATTAATAACACAATATATATATATATATATATATTGTTAAGAGAAAATTCAATTAGATCCCAAATTAGATATCAATTGTGTGCTAATTTTGTGCCATGTGTCCACTAAAGTTTTTTAATCTTTGTACTAAGTAAGTTAATGAGTGCAAATTATTAAGAGTCTGATATTAATGAAATATACAAATAAAGAAATAAAAAATCAATCATATATATACTTAATAAAAATCACTGCACTGTCTATCTTATTAAAAATCAGAATAGAAATTATTAGAAGTAGTACTAAATTTAGTTTGGAATTTTAATATGCATCTAATTACGTTTATTTTTTCTAATAATTCAATCAATCATGTATATTATGATTAAAAAAATGTATTTATTTATAAATACATCCGTACGAATGCATGGGTTACATGCTAGTTAATTAGTGAGTCATAAATTGATATATCTTCTTTAAATTGATAATTGTTAAAAGCACAAACCTGATACTTTTCCTTGTATAATTTCACAGCAATTGCATGTGAAAGAAGTAAATTATGTCCCACTATATAGGGTTCTGTCCCGGAGTTCCCATATGTGCAATTTCCGATATAGTTAGAACATCGACCTGGTGCATCAACTCCGGTTACGTAGCCCCCAATGGTAAATATATTTGGCTCATTAATTGTGACCCAATACTTTACTCTATCACCAAATTCTTTGAAACAAACATCCACATAGTTGTGATAATCATCCCTAATTATAGGACATTTATCAGATTGCATATATACTAGTTACGATTGCATATATACTAATTTCATAATAGATTTAATGTGTGCTTCGAAACTTACACTATATTTTGGCTCAAGAATCCACCATACTCCTCTTCAAGGGCTTGTGGAACATCCCAATGGAATAGAGTTATAAAAGGTTTTAAACCTGATTAATTAATTATAGTCAATATTAGGAAGGTGCCTATTTGATAAGACAAATTACGATTAGCTTTATGAGAATCATATGAGAGGGGGGAAAATTTTACCTTGAGACAATAGCTCATTTATAAGGTTATTGTAGAATGTGATCCCTTTTTGGTTCACTCCCCCACTGATTTTTCCCTCTGAGGACGAAATTAAGCTTTATAAATAGGATAATATGTTACTTTGAATATAATACCAAATAAATATATTTTTCCCTAAAATGACGTTTTTGTAGGTTCTCAATAGGGAAAAAAATGGTTATGAAATTATGCCTAATCCTTTTAAATCAATTTCAAAAAAAATAAATGGCAAAGGTTGAGTTATTGAGTTTGTAAACATTGGTCTTACTAGGTAGTATTCTGGTCCATGAGATGGAGAACCGAAAGAAGTCTAAACCAATTTCTTTCATCAAAGCTATGTCCCCCTGAAACATTTTTCCAGACTTTTCATTAGTTTAATACAAAAAAGACAAGCAAAAGTAAAAGAAAGAAAGCATCGTTTCAAGTTTCAAATGCTATATAATGGATGTGTAGAACGGTAGCTAGCTAGGAATATAGTCTTTGTGTGTGTGTGTGTGAAAGAAATTAAGAGAATACAATCACATAAATTAAAAATACCTTAAAACGATAGTAAAATTCATCAGCTATATCCCCCGTGGTATGGTCAGCAATTTTTTCTGTAATGACACCATAAATTTCTCAAAACATAGTCACTAATGAGCTAATTGGTTCAATAAAAAAATTGTTATACATCAAACTATAATAATACATAGAAATAAAAGTGATTTTTATTTTAATTACAAAAAGAGTTGTGTCACGTGTTAATTCAACGTGTGATTATAAAATGCACCATGCTAAGTACGTGAGTGTGATAGCCCATTTTCTTAGCCAAGGAAGACCCTATATGATTACAAATAAAGGGGAAAATATGTAATTAAACAATAATTAACAAGAATCCCTTTGACTTAAATGTTCACACCATAGGAGACATTATTTTGTAAATTTCATGTCGTGTGCGAGACCAACACGTATGATGTACAGTTATGTGCGAAGAATGTGTAATACCAACATGTATGATGTACAGCTCACTAAATACTAATGTGTTTGGTTTTTTTTATTTTTTTTTTGCTAAATAAATAATAATGTTTTAGTATTTATTAAATGTATAAGTACAGTACTAACCCAAAGGTTAACATATACTATCTTTGGGTGGATAAGGTTCTTTCCCTACTCATTACCCATCAATTTGGAGGATTCCAAGCTCGCAAAAAATCCCTAGTAGTAAAATAAGATGGAGCAGATTTACGGAAGGAATTCCATTTTGGTCTGTGGAGCTTCTTGTACCTACCTACCTAAAAGCCAAAATTTCAATCCAAAACAAAGCAATAATTAAGCCTTTGGAGGACCCCAGTTTCAGTCTTTGACACATACTAGTCGAAGTTAGCTTGTTGTAATTTCTGATACATGTTTTGCTTTTGTTAGTAAAATTGCATAAAATTATTTTGTTCTCCTGATTGATTGCTTATTCACTAATTATAATGAGAGAGAGAGAGAGACCTGGATGTTCCATAGTGAAAGTGTCCCATATGCTAGGCCCTTTTCCATGTTGAAATGCAGCCCCTTCATACTTCCAATAGAAATTAAGAGAACCCCAAACATAATATGAGTATAAGAACCTAGAGAATTAGTGTAGAAAGCATGTAAAATATTAGTGTTAGTGCAGTGGCATATGCTATATGTACCTGGTAAGCACTTGAGGCTCCTCCAAATATGAAACCAGCTGGAAAATCTCCCCGACTTATACTTTCAGTGAAAGAGAAAAAATAGGCCACAACAAGCAGCAGATACCAAAATAAATGATGACGATGATGATGAAGTATTTCCATTTCTGGCTTTCTCCAGCTCCCAAAGCGTCAGCTAACCAAAGTATGATTGGCACACTTCTATTTAATTATTTAGAGTCTTGAAACTACAGTACACTCATTCTCAGTGTACATAATTTTCTTGTTTTTTAATCAGCTAAAAGTCATTTGTTTAACCTTGCAAGTAATCTTCTCACTTTTAAATACATTGAGCAAAGTGATCTAGACAACCCAAACTCCATTTTTATTATGCGCTATCACATTAGGCCACACAAACATTTAGAAAGATAAAGAGCTATTACTAGAAACGAACATCATAGGATGAAATTCTTTGAAAAAAAAATTGTGAAAAAAAAATTGCTTGTGTATAATAAAACAAGCTAGCAAATAATTAATGCAAGTACCGATGAAAGCTTTGATTCAGAGAGTGAGAAAGAGAGTCTGAGACCTATATGTATCGTAGTGAAAGTATCCCATATGATAGACCCTTCGCCATACTGGCACTATACCATTCGGAAAATCACTCCGGTTGAGACCTTCCATGCAAGCAAAAAACATAGGCCAAGGCCACAAGGTAGAAGAGAAAATTAATAACGGTGATGAATTTCCATGTATGACTTTTGGTTGCATATCGATTAGGTGATGGACCAAAACAAAAAACATAGGCCAAGGCCACAGGTAGAAGAGCAATTTTCTGTCTTATGTTGGGTAGTCATATCGATTAGGTGATGGACCAAATCAAATTAATGGAAGTTTGCTTCACTTACATATATATTAAGTCAATTAAAATCTAACTCAATCAAAAGTGATTTTGATGTTTCGTTTCCAGTCCATTTGAAAATTCAAAAAAGAAAATTCTTAAACCGATTATCATTCTTGCTCTATATTAAAGTAATTTTTGGTCATCTTGATCACATGGCTTAAGAAATTAAGGACTTAATTAGTCTTACCATTTAGTGGGTAGAAGTTGAATTCTTGACATTTTTTTTATAACTAATTTATTTATTTTTGGAGTCCAAAAATCCGAAATTCACAAGCAGCCTGTGGCTGCAAGATGAAGTGAAAAAAAAAAAAAAAAAAAAAATGTTAGGTGCATTATTTAATTAGCACCTTCACAACACGAAAGCTCAGCTAATTCTAAGACGTACAGCACGTGATTGTAGAGTAGTTGAAGTCGTAGCATATTTGGTATCAAGAATGTTAGTTTTATAAACTTGTGGTTGATAGTTGTTTCTTCAATGAGAGATTCAAGAGAGGCGGTGTTGATTTCTAACATTAATGAGACAGTTTTCAGCTTGTCAATATGTTGCGGGAGAATCTTAGAACGTTGAAAGAAAGAATAGCAATTTTTATTTTTATTTTTACTGAATAAACAAGATTACAAAATATATCTTTCTGTGAAGGATCTAGGTCAATGATTGGCGTACATACCTAAAGAGGTCGAAGTGGCAGAAAATTTTGACTCTTGTCACATTAGCACAAATTGAGTCTGTCAATTGTACTTGATCTCTTAGAGAAGTGACGCTATCATAATCAAGGATATTGCAGAATCCCCAACCATAGTACATAGTTTGGCGCTAATTTTTTACAACCCAACATAACAAGCTGAACAAAATAACATGTATTTGGAATTCAAAATCCCAGATGACTCGATTCTCAGGCCTTGTTTGGTTAAAAAAAATGGTCACTCATCCCCTAGTGAGGGAAAAAAAAAATATCACCGACCCCAATGAAAAAAAAAAGTCAAAAGTTGTGGCTGACTTTACTAGTGTGTCCCTCAATGTATGTTTAATTACAAAAATGTCATTGAAAACAGAGTTATAGAAATTGAAAATACCTAAAATGTGTTTTCAGTTTTCATAACTCATCACTTAAAAATCAAAAATTAAAGAATTGAGTGATGGAAACAATGATCCAAAACTCATCCAAACAAGTGTTCATCCGTGGGACTCACATGATTTGGATGATAAAAACAGAAAACTAAGTGATATCACCCAAAACTCACTACATCCAAACAAGCTTTAAATAACTTGTTTGGATTAATGGAGAATAAAGTAGAATAGAGTTGGCTGAAAATTAGTCTAATGAATAAAATATATCCTAACAATTATTAGAATAATTTTTTAAAAATAATTAATAAAAACTAAGATGCGACTTGAGGGGGAAAAAAACGTGGGGGTTGTGTGGGATTCCGGATTTCAGTTTATAATTTATTTATTTTATTTGTTTCTTTGGAAGGAAATTAAAAAAAATAATAATAATATACTTATCAAGAAATCTTAGTTTGTAGAGGCACCAACAAATCACAATATTAATCTAGAGTGCAGCGGAAGTTAAATTTAATACAGTGATTTATTGACTAAAGGGAAAAACTTTCACAAGGCAAAAACCTCAACAGGTGAATTTCAGGTCATTACTCCCAAGATCCACTTATCAAGAATCAACCGATTACAAATACAAGGAATTTTACTCCTTTGGCCTATCCTAAAGTATCTACTTACTGTAAAATCCTTACGCTAATCTCCAATTAGACTTGATCTTGCAGAGACTTCTTCAATTGTACAAATCTCCAATTTGTGACTAACTCCTAGCAACTTGAAACTTGTTATTGGATGCAAAGTTCTTCACTACACACTTGTAAAAGAGAAAGCAAGTTGGTTACAAAACCCTAAGGCTCACAAGAAGTATGTAGATTCTCTGTGTGAGTTTTTGTGTATGTTGACGGCTATAAAATAATGTTTTTATATTGTCTAGTAGGTTAGAGAATGAAATCCTAGAAAAGACACATCATCATGGGCCAACAATTAGATCTGAGAAATCTAAATCTACCTCATTAATTCTCGATAGAAGCTTGCATTGAGCCAGGTGTCGAGTAAATGGTTTTCAGCATTTTCAAACTTGTTTTTTCTAGAGCAGTCTTCGTGTCTTCAATACTACCATTTGTAAGGTCTTATCAACATACTTTATGGTATTCTTGAATCTACTCAGATCTACCCAAATACAAGTAAAATATGTTTTGTCATAAGATATGCCAATTGTGAATATATGACCCTAACAATCTCCCCCTTAGGCAATTTGTGACAAAACCAAAAAAGTACATGAATGTCCTAGAATACATTCTAATCACGATTTACACAGAAAAATAAGTCTACTCTAATACTTGAAAAACTTAGCAAGAAGAGAGATCAGTGTATGAATATGACTTTGCAACCTATCTTAAAACTAAAACACTAAACAAGATACATCAAGACATCATATGGGAAAAATAGACAAGTTATATAAATATAGAGACATGTGGAAAAGGTAAGAAAAGAAACAACACATGTAAGAAGAAAAGAAAACATACATCATATATATATATATATATATATATATATATAACTCAATGTATGTAAAATGGTTGCAGAACCAAAAGATACTAGTAGTGGAAAAAAAACCTATACTATACATCAAAATCCTTACTACATCCCTCAAAACTATCTAACTCTCCCCCTATTAATTAGGTCAGCTACTCTCAAACTACTCCCCCTTTTTGTTACAATGGACAAAGGTGGATCACTGTGAGGTAATCATCTCGTCATTAGAAGAGTCAGAAGCATCATCATCATCTCCACTAGCAGAAGAGGCATTTGGAGAGTCACACTCCGAAGAAGGAACAAATCCACTACGTCTTGACAAACGGCAGGCAATGCATCCTATCCTAGTGTTCATCTGACACATCTCATTAGTAAAACAATCAAGACTATCACCATGAAAGGCCTGAGTTTCTCGAATGTCTCTAATGTTACCACATATAAGCTGCAACTGGTCAAGGATGGCAGCAAGTGTAGCCTTTACATCAAATGAAGAAGAAGGTAGATTTGGACTCTTCGGTTTTTGCACCAAATAATTCACTTGCCACAAAATTAAAAAAATATGTGGGATACATGAAGCAAAATTGAACTTCAATTGAAATCCAATTTATAATTTAATTGGATTTAAGCTCTTTAATTTTTGCACCTAATAATTTACTTAGCACAAAAATTAAAAAGATCAGATGGGACATGACACAAAATTGGACTTTAATTTAGAATATAATTGAATTTTCTCTCAGTTTTAACTTTATACACACACACACACACACACACACACACAAGAAGCTAATTAAAGAACTCACCTTTCAAAATTCTAGCTTAAACAAGTTCAAATATGCTCAAGCGAGCTCAAGACAGGAATTTGCTTAATGCCTCAACCCTTGCGCAAGATTGCTGAAATAATAACTGACCTTGATGAACTTATACATGGTAGAAGTAGAACTACTTTTCACTTTCTAGAATAATGCTAGAACTGGTTTTCACTTTCTAGAATAATGCATGTTATAAATTAGTTCACACAAAAGAGTAAATGCATGCTGGAAGTTAAAAATATAACAAACAAAAAATTAGTTCAAGTACTTAACAACAAATTAATCGCTATAAATTGAATTACAGCTCAGAGTACAATAAAGGTTCGCTTCTGGTGACATTTTCCTTTTGAGGGAAATTTTTGAACCAAAAAGCAGAAGTTTTCATGTGTCTTGTTAACCCATTTTTGTAATCTACATAAGTGATGCTAATCCAAAAAGTAAAACCAAATTTCCATTCAAAATCATCAAAAAATTACCATGCAAAGTATGCAAAGTATCCCCTCACGTCAACCCCAGCCCTGCTAAAACCACGATCATTAACATCTTAGAGCATTCACATCCGTTATCTTCAAACTATTCTATTTTACCATCTTAAAAGTTGTTTTATCTATTATACCATACCATTTTATAACACATCCAACATCCAAATTTTATTTTCTCATACAACACATTAAAATAATATAAACAATAAAATAAAAATATCTCACTTCTCTCTCTAATCTCTATTTCTTTTACTCTCTCTCAACCACCCACCACCACCACCGCTGAGCTTTCCAGTCACACCACCCACCATTGAAAGCACCACAAAGAGCTAACATTTGGTTATCTCAACCACCTACCATGACCCACAGCAACCCACCGATCAACCACAACTCAATAAACCCAACCCAGCAAAACCCACTGCTCATTCAAACTCAAACCCACAGCAACCCACCGATTAAACCCAAAACCCATCAAACCCACGCTACCACCAGACCACGCCCCCACCAACAAACCATAACCAAACCCATCAAACCCAAACTCAGCTAAACCCACGAACAACCCACAACCAAACCCATCAACCACCGATCAACCCATCAACAAACCATAACCACTGATCAACCCATCAACAACCCAGAACAACCCGATCCCAAAACCCATCACAAGACCCACCAAATCGTGCCACGCCACACCACGCCACCAGACCCACGCTGGACCCACAACCCATGCCAGAATAAACCACCACCGTGAGAGAGAGATGTGGGAGAGAGAGAGGTTTGGAATGGAGAGAGAGAGAGAGAGAGAGAGAGAGAGAGAGAGAGAGAGAGAGATTGCTGAAGAGAGAGAAAGAGGCAAATATTTAAAGTAGGGAATAAAAATATTATATCGGTTTGGAACGTTGCTACAGTACCATCACAAATTTGTGATGGTACTGTAGCACAATTGCAATTTTTTTTTAGAATTGCAAGTTCCAGTAACGAGTTTTAAGGGGTTTGATGCTAAAATTCTTCAACATATACCATTTACAAGACCCAATGCAAATGCTATTAGACATTGGTACTTAAATGTTAATAAAACATTAAGCAAATGGATTTTAGTCAAATTATGTTATATTAATTTTTTAAGCTGCTTATATATATATATATATATATATATATATATATGAGATGGGTTCAAGTTACACCTGGTGTAACTCTTTAGAGTTACACCTTTTTTAAACCGTTGGATTTAAGTAGATCCAACGGTTAAAAAAAGACCCTCATTAGTGTTACTCTCTCTCTGTCTCTACGTTTCTCTCTCTCTGTCTCCTCCACCATTGCTCCACCTCCATTGTTCCACCTCTACAGGTTGCCATCAGAACAAGGAAAAAAAAAAAAAAAAAAAACCAAGCCGAACACTAATGATAGGTTGCCAGTAGAAGCAAAAATAATCTGTTATAGTACTCCTTAATTGAATTTAGGTCAAGAGCAGCAGGCGCAGAGAGGCATGTGCATGACATTGCAGATTTGGATTTGGGATATAGAAATTTATGCTGCATATAAGAATTCTATAAATGAAGGTGCTTGATGCTGCTATATATATATGACAAACATTTTTTTTAATATAGGGCTCTAATCAATAATAAAATGTTTATTATATGATGATTTTGTAATCAATTCCATTTTTCGGTAATGGAGCTTTCTTCAAACACTTTCAAAATTCAAACAATCACGATAGCATTCACAAAGCAAAATGCATGGGCCCATGAACTCTCTGTCATTACCAGTTAGGAGCTAAAGGGATTTTTTATGCAAAATCTTTATCTTTTTTTACCTGTAATTCTTCATTGTCGTCGACAATTCCATCAGTAATTTTTTTTTTTTTTAAATGTCTTGGATTTGGATGGTTACCACAGACTGCTTCTTTCCGTTAGTGTTTGGCTTTTTTTTTTTCCCCTGCCGGCAACCTGTGGAAGTGGAGCAATTGTGGAGGAGAGAAAGAGAGAGAGAGAGAGACGAAGAGAGGAGAGAGTCTTTGGGTTTAGAGATAAGTTTAGAATACAATAAATGAGGGCAATTAATAAGATTCTAATAAGAAAATTTATAATAATGAGGGTCTTTTTTTAACTATTGGATCTACTTAAATCCAACGGTTTAAAAAATGTGTAACTCTAAAGAGTTACACCAGGTGTAACTTGAACCCATCTATATATATATATATATATATATAATATTATTTTATGTGGGACTTTAAGAGGTATGATATCAATCATAGAGTTAGTGTTCAATGCGACATGTGTTACTAATGAATATAACAAAGTTAAGTTATGTGTGACCTTGTTGATCCATGTCTAAAACGATTAAAACAAATTAAAAGAAAAGAAAAAAGAATCAATATGTGATGTGATTGAACCTGCTATCACATTTCAGGTAAACACTATCTTAGTTGATCTTATCATAGTTTAACATGAAATATATATATATATATATCAGTTTCATCTCAGTGTGACCTTATCAATATTTTGTTTTTGTATATTGTATACACGTATGCATACGAAGTATTGCAGATTTTTTTTTTTATATATATTTTTTTAATTGATATTTGTTATAAACATTTAATAATTTATTGGAATGCAGGTCATAACCTTTGAAGACAAACATGTTTGTTTATAAGAATTCATAAAGCTATTATAGAATTAAATCATTACCATTTTTAACAAAAACTCAAAACCTCTAAAGGCAGCCTTGGTACTAGCAACTGTTTGATATTTGGGCAACATTCAATAACTCGTTACTGTAATTCCAATTTCTCCCATTTGAGATGCCTACAAAAATCAAATTCAGATAATTTTTATGAAATTTTGAAACTCCAAAAAAATATACCATATGAAAATTTTATTTTGAAAGCCAACTTGTGCAATATTACAAATTAACCTTCTTTTTCCATACTAAGAATATATATTATCATTTTTTTTTGCTCAATAGATTTTTTTTCCCCCCAGCTTCATAAGGATTCAGATAATTAAGGTGATATTCTTCTTTTTTACTTCATTGACAATAATGTTTAGAGACACGTGGCTGTGTTCAAGTAGGTTTACTGATCTTTGGCAACAAGAATTGACAGAGCCACAAAGGATTGGTTGCCTCTTATCATCTTTAGGGGAAAAACTTAGATAGTCCCGGAGCAGTGCTCCGGGCTCTCACAAAGTAGGTGGGCCCCATGGTGGGACCCACGTGTGGGGCCCACCCACTTTGTGAGAGCCCGGAGCACTGCTCCGGGACTACCTAAGTTTTACGCCCTCTTTAGACCCAAATAAAACCGGGAAACTGCTATTATAATATACTTGATAAAAATTTAGAATTGATTTTCAGAATAAGTGCATGTTGGAATACATAGCGAACTGTTAGTTCAACATAATATTGTTAGGTTCTAAAAGTTTAGAACAATTGGTAAACTGTGAACATAAACTTGTTTAGGTATAGATATTAGAGTCTATAAGATTTATTAGATAATACTCAAGATGCTATAAGTCAAAATACAAGAAAAAGGAAGTTGCATGTTCAGGAATTCAAAATTTTCCTGGCTCGATTGATTGAGAAGAAGGCTTGGCCAATCAACATGCAATTTTGCAGAATTTAATTAAAGCCCAATAGCCTGTTAAGCCTATTAAGTAATTAGGGTTTCAGATCTAATTCTCTTAGTATTTAAAGGAAACCTTAAGGAACATTTTGTAATGACTTTGATGGTGCTCTTTTGAGATCCAAAAGATACTGTGTCTTCTCCTTTCAAAGTCACTACTAGAATTCCATCTACATATTATTAGAATTGGTAGATCTGAAGTTGTTGCAACAAGATCATACATAGATAATGATTTAAAGTTTTGAGTGGGATCTAAAAGTCACAAATGTGGGTCTTTGTGTGCGATAAATTCAGATAGAAGAGTCCATGGATTCGGAGTAGCGTGTGGTCACATGAGTAAGTACTACAAGAGGTAGCTTTAGATTTAGGAACAAATCTATTGTAAAACTTCCATTCTATCATAGTGAATTTGTTGCCTTGAGGATAGTTTAGGTTAAATTCTCTCCAGGTTTTTTATCTTAAAACTGAATGGTTTCATTGATTTTCCTTGGTCATCATATCATTTGTTTTCTTTACTTTTCCACATTAAGTGATATGATTGTTTTTGTTTAACCTAGATCTGAATAATAACTTGGTTAATTAATTAAGTTAAACAATTTGAGTATACATGAGTCTAAACAAAACAAAACAAAAGCAAATCAGTTGCTATAAATTCAACTACTACCCTAGTACAATAGCGGTTTGCTTCTGATGACATTTTCCTTCTGGAGAAAATTTTTGAACCAGAAAGCAGAGTGTTTCATGTATCTTCTCAACTCATTTTTGTAATCTACATAAGTGATGCCAAATCGAAGAGTATAAGCAAATTCCCATTCAAAGTTATCGAGAAATGACCACACAAAGTATCCTCTCACATCAACCCCAGTCCTGCTGAAACCAAATTGTTATTATCTTAGAACTATTGAAACACACAATAATGATATTTTAGAGGGTAAAACGTAACATATATATATATATATATATATATATATATATTCTATCAGTTTCCAATACAAGAGTAGGAGTGTTGGATATTTTTATAAAAAATATTATATTTTGATACTCATTTATGTGTATCAATTATCCCTTAATGTCAGATACGTTGAATACTAAATTTTGAAATTCAAATTTAATTCAAAATTTGAATAGCTTTTGTCAATGGTTTTAATCAGGAAATTTATGAACATTAATGTAATATTAATACCATAATTGCCAGCATATTTGGTTTTATTATCTTATTTGAATATGACATAATAACGTCATATATGGAAGAATTTCAGCACTTAAATGTACAGTTATTGCTGAATTATTTTATGCTCTAATAAGTTACCATATATATATATATATATATATACAAATATTTACTATTTGAAAAGTAGTCAAACAGCCAGCAATTTATTGTAATATATATATATATATATATATTTAGAAACTTTAAAAAAGGATATTGTAATAATATACAGCAACGTACTCTATGGGGCATTAAATTTCATAGCATCATGACCTTTTCTTTGTTCCCAACGTACAAATTGAGACTTTAGCAAAAAAGCTTGACCGGTTTATATATATATAATATATGTATTTATTTCAATAACTTTATGACTATTTAATTGATATCAAATCTTTTTGATTTTTTGGCTAAGGAGAAGTTAAAGGTCCAGCTATATATATATATATATATATATGGAAAGAAATAAAGTATAAGACACACATTATTTTTGAATTACAAAGCTGAAAATTTTTTCAAAAACAATTTTTATTGTCCTAACACTTACCATCTATTGCTTTTTACAACTCACAAAAATATTCTATCTTTTACAAACTTTTCTGGGAAAAGAAAGTACTATAGAGAGCTTATATCCTACGAGCAGTGTAGGCTCGCAAGGATAACCAGCAAAAGGTGGCTGGGCTGTTGTATCCTGGGGGCAACGTGCAGAAACTATTTGTCTAACTACATCGGATATACCGTAGACAGCACGATTTGTCTCAAGACAGTGACTTGGTCCACGCCTCATCTCTGCCACCTCTCTTGGTAAAATCGAATTGTGTAAATTTTCAAGGAAAATTTAGGTATTATCTCTCCTTTATTTCAACAATTTGAGACAAATCGTTATGGAGAACACAAAATCATCCTTGGAAAATGGTAATGTTATGTCTAATTCCTCTGGAGCGGGTGATCTTAATAAGCCATTCCGCTTCCGTGGTGTTAACTTTAAGGGATGGAGACAAAAGACTTTGTTTTATCTTACTCTCTTGAATGTGGCTTTTGTGTTAACTGAGAAAAAACCAAAGAAAAAGAAATCTGAACAATTGACTGAAGAAGAACTTTCTCAACATGAAAAAGATGTTAAGAAATGGGATAAGGATCATCTTTACTGTAAAAATTATTTACTTAATTGTCTTTCTGATGATTTGTATGATTATTATGATCAAGCTTACAAATCAGCCAAAAAGATATGGAAGGCATTGAATCAAAAATATGATACAGAGGAAGCTGGATCCAAGAAATATGCATGTAGCCGATTTTTCAGGTTTCAGATGGTTGAAGGCAAGTCCGTGGTGGAACAATCCTATGAACTCCAAATGATTTCACAAGATGTTCGATCTGAAGGCATTCGAGTAGATGAACAAATGCAAGTTTCAGCCATCATTGACAAGCTGACTGAGTCTTGGAAGGAGTTTGCCAAAGTTCTGAGACACAAGCAAAAGGAACTCTCCATTGAATCCCTTATCACCCGTTTGAGAGTGGAGGAAGAGGCAAGGAACCAAGACAAAGCTGTTGAATTCCATGGAGCAAATGGTCCTAAGGTAAATTTCATCTCCTCAAATGAAAACATGTCAGAAGCCAATGCAAAAAATAATGACTATGTAAGGCCTAAGAAAAGAAACTTCAAACGTAGGCCAAATGGAAATCAACCTCAATATAAGACCCACTCTAATCAAAGAAAGAATCAAGCACACCATCCTAAGCATGCTCCAAATAATGGCAGCCACAATAATAATAACAATTATGCATGTTTTGTATGTGGAAAGCCTGGACATTCGGCTAGAAATTGTCGCTTTCGAAAACATGGGCCTATGGCTCAAGCCAATGTCATTGAAGAGCCTCTTATGGCTATGGTTACCGAGATTAATATTCTCGAAGGCTTAGGAGGGTGGTGGATTGATTCTGGGGAAACTAGACATGTTTGCTATGATAAAAATTGGTTCAAGACCTACACCATCTTGGATGAGAAAAAGAAAATTATGCTTGGTGATTCTCATACCATTGAAGTTGTGGGTATTGGAGATGTGCTTCTCAAATTTACTTCTGGGAGAGAAGTCACTCTCAAAGATGTCTTTCATGTTCCTGACATTAGAAAGAATCTAGTTTCTAGTTTTTTGTTGAATAAGGCTGGTTTCAAACAAGTCTTTGAGGCTGATCAATATGTACTCTCTAAAAAGGGCATGTTTGTTGGCAAAGGCTATGCTTGTGTTGACATGTTTAAACTTAATGTTGAGATGAATGAAAATTCAAGTTTTGCTTATATTGTTTCTTGTGTGAATGTTTGGCATGGTAGATTATGTCATATTAATAATAAATATATGAAAAATATGAGTGGTTTAGGTTTAATTCCTAAACTTGAAAAGGAACTTGAAAAATGTGAAATTTGTAGCATGACTAAAATTACTCAAAAGCCTCATAAATCAGTTGAAAGAAATACTGAATTACTAGAACTTATCCATAGTGATATTTGTGAATTTGAAGGACATTTGACACGTGGAGGTAATCGGTATTTTATAACCTTTATAGATGATTTTTCAAAATATTCATATGTCTATCTTATGAAAAATAAAAGTGATGCTTTTGAAAAATTATCAATTTTCTTAAAAGAAGTTGAGAATACTTTTGATAAAAAGGTTAAAAGGTTTAGAACTGATAGAGGAAAAGAATATGATACTCTTGGTCTTAATAATTATATTCAATCTCTTGGTGTTGTTCATGAGACTACTGCCCCTTATTCTCCATCTTCTAATGGAGTAGCTGAACGTAAAAATAGGACTCTTATAAATTTAACTAATGCTATGCTTGTTAGTTCTGGGGCTCCTAGATATTTTTGGGGTGAAGCTGTTTTAATTGCAAATTTTGTTTTGAATAGAGTACCTCATAAAAAGACTTTTTTAACTCCTTTTGAATTATGGAAAAAATATAAACCAAATCTGAATTTTTTCAAAGTTTGGGGTTACTTAGCATATGTGAGGCTACCTGATCCCAAAAGACCTAAACTTGGGGTAAAGGCTTCTACATGTGTATTTTTGGGTTATTCTTTATATAGTACAACTTATAGATTTTATGATATTGATAATAATACAATAATTGAATCTAGAGATGCAATTTTTCATGAAAACAAATTTCCATTTAAATATAAAAATAGTGGGGGTCTTGAACAACAAGAGAAATTTGAATGTTCAACATCTAAGTCAAAAGATGTTAATGAATATGGGATTGAACCTAGGAGGAGTAAAAGACCTAGAATTGAAAAGGATTTTGGTCCTGAATATTATGTGTATAATTTACAAGGTGACCCTACTTCTTTAGAAGAAGCTTTATCTTCTCCTGATTCAGGTTTTTGGAAAGAAGCCATCAATGATGAGATGGATTCTATTATATCTAATAATACTTGGAAACTTGTAGATTTACCTCCAGGTTGTAAAACAATTGGATGTAAATGGGTACTTAGGAGAAAATTAAAACCTGATGGATCTATTGAAAAATTCAAAGCAAGGCTTGTAGCTAAAGATTTTAAACAAAAAGAAGATATTGATTTTTTCGATACTTTTTCTCCTGTTACTAAAGTTACATCTATTAGATTATTGATTGTTATAGCAACTATTCATAATTTGATGATACATCAAATGGATGTAAAGACGGCATTTCTAAATGGAGATTTAGAAGAAGAAATCTACATGGACCAACCAGAAGGTTTTACAATGCCAGGTAATGAGCACAAGGTATGTAAATTATTAAAATCTTTATATGGTCTAAAACAAGCACCCAGACAGTGGCATGAGAAATTTGATCAATGTTTGCTTTCTAATGGTTTTAAAACAAATGAAAGTGACAAATGTATATATTATAAAACATTTGATGATGCTCATGTTATAATTTGTTTATATGTTGATGATCTTCTAATTTTTGGTCCTAATATGGATATTATAAATGCTGCCAAAATGCTTCTTAAAAATAATTTTGATATGAAAGATTTAGGAGAAGCTAATGTGATTCTTGGCATGAAAATCTCTAGAACTTCAAATGGCATATTTGTAGATCAATCTCATTATATAGAAAAAATTTTGAAAAAATATAATTACTTTGATTCAAAGCCTGCAAGTATTCCTTTTGACTCTAGTGTGCATCTTTTTCCTACTAAAGATGAAAATGATATTTACAGTCAAAAGGAATATGCTAGTATTATTGGTAGTCTTAGATATGCTACTGATTGTACTAGACCTGATATTGCTTATGCCGTAGGAGTTTTAGCAAGATTTACTAGCAAACCTAATTTTGAGCATTGGAATGCCATGACTCAATTAATGAGATATTTAAAAAGAACTGCGCACTATGGTTTGCTATATCAAAGATATCCTGCTGTTCTTGAAGGATATAGTGATGCTAGTTGGAACACCTTATCAGGTGATTCTTCGTCTACCACTGGCTATGTATTTACAATAGGTGGTGGAGCAATAAGTTGGAAATCTAAAAAACAACAGATTATTGCTAAATCCACCATGAAGGCAGAATTAATTGCCTTATCTTCAGCTAGTGAAGAAGCGGGTTGGTTACGAGATTTATTATCTGAAATTCCCATGTGGGAGAAACCTATTTCACCCGTCTTAATTCATTGTGATAGTACTGCCACAATTGGTAGAGTGCGCAATAAATACTATAATGGTAAATCCAGATCTATTAGAAGAAAACACAGTACTGTGAGATCATACATAAACAATGTACCATAAATGTTGATTATGTTAGTACAAATGATAATATTGCGGATCCATTAACTAAAGCTCTAGCTAGAGAAAAGATCTGGATAGTATCGAGGGGGATGGGACTTAAGCCCAAAGAAGAATAAACTACCTATGAGGATACCCTACCTAGGGACTGGAGATCCCAAGAACTAGGTTCAAAGGGAAAAACTAATCATAGAGTAGTTTGATTAACATGCACTAAATATATGTATGAGTAATAATACTCATGTCCCTCCCTATAGTGTGCGTGCATGTATCTTGTAACGTTATGTAGGATGAGTTTTTATAAAAACTCTTAATGTGGACTATAGCTCTTATGAGTGGGATGTTAGAGTTACAAGAACATCCTTGATAGCCACACCTAAGTGAACATGGAAGTGAGGCTGCTTCCTTTGAGAATGGGGCTAGTTCTCTAAATAGCTCATGGATGCTGGGATAATGCACAAGGCCGTAATGTGCTGGCTTAAAAGCTCGTAGTAGAGTACTGGAATATTATGTGTGTGATGTAATGTTTTGTATCCATTGAACCCTATTTATTTTTTATAAAAATAAGTGGGGGATTGTTGAATATTTTTATAAAAAACATTATATTTTGATACTCATTTATGTGTATCAATTATCCCTTAATGTCAGATACGTTGAATACTAAATTTTGAAATTCAAATTTAATTCAAAATTTGAATAGCTTTTGTCAATGGTTTTAATCAGGAAATTTATGAACATTAATGTAATATTAATACCATAATTGCTAGCATATTTGGTTTTATTATCTTATTTGAATATGACATAATAACGTCATATATAGAAGAATTTTAGCACTTAAATGTACAGTTATTGCTGAATTATTTTATGCTCTAATAAGTTACCATATATATATATATATATATACACAAATATTTACTATTTGAAAAGTAGTCAAACAGCCAGCAATTTATTGTAATATATATATATATATATATTCAAAAACTTTAAAAAAGGATATTGTAATAATATACAGCAACGTACTCTATGGGGCATTAAATTTCATAGCATCATGAACTTTTCTTTGTTCCCAACGTACAAATTGAGACTTTAGCAAAAAAAGTTTGACCGGTTTATATATATATATATAATATATTTATTTATTTCAATAACTTTATGACTATTTAATTGATATCAAATCTTTTTGATTTTTTGGCTAAGGAGAAGTTAAAGGTCCAACTATATATATATATATATATATATGGAAAGAAATAAAGTATAAGACACACATTATTTTTGAATTACAAAGCTGAAAAATTTTTCAAAAACAATTTTTATTGTCCTAACACTTACCATCTATTGTTTTTTACAACTCACAAAAATATTCTATCTTTTTCAAACTTTTCTGGGAAAAGAAAGTACTATAGAGAGCTTATATCCTACGAGCAGTGTAGGCTCGCAAGGATAATCAGCAAAAGGTGGCTGGGCTGTTGTATCCTGGGGGCAACTTGCAGAAACTATTTGTCTAACTACATCGGATATACCGTAGACGGCATGATTTGTCTCAAGACAGTGACTTGGTCCACGCCTCATCTCTGCCACCTCTCTTGGTAAAATCGAATTGTGTAAATTTCCAAGGAAAATTCAGGTATTATCTCTCCTTTATTTCAACAAGGAGTATTGCTTTTGATTTAAAAAAGAAAAAGAAAAAAAGAGTAGGAGTGTTAGCATGTCTTAATCTTATCTATACATATTGCTGAGGTAAAAGTTTTTAGCATATGAATTTGGGTCAAATTAAGTTATATATTATTTTTAAATTTGTTTATTTTACTTTTATGGGCAACTTTAACTCACATGGGTCCCTAGTCCCTCCAATATTTTTGGAGGTATGATACCCATTACAAAGTTACCGTTTTATGCGACATGTGAATATAATAACGTTACCATCACGGGTGACCCTATTGCTGCATGTCTGAAATTATTATGAAAAAAAAAAAGAGTTACCATGTGATGTGACTGAACCAACCATCAGTTCTGAGGTAAACACTATCCTAATTGAACTTATCATAGTTTAAGATTAAAAAAAATAAAAATAAAAATAAAAATAGAAAATCAGTTAATGCTTAATGTGATGTGAATTACTAACGAATGTGACAAAATTACTTTAAAGTAAAATCATGCTAGCAGAGATACTATATTTGAAAAAACAGGGGTATTATAGAATTTCCCTAATTCACACATATATAATATATCCAACATTAGGGTTCAAAGTAGTAGCTCGGCCATCATAATGGCATAATTTATGGCCATTATCCTTATATGCAAAGCAACTCACCTTATAGCCTTCAAGAGATTTGATAGATGAATACGGTAGTATTTTATCCTCAAGCTATCAATTATCATTGAGAGCCTCCTGGATTGGCAATGAGCTATTATCAACAACTCCTGAAAAGCACAAATGTATATATATATTTGATTTAATTTCAGATAACTATTTCAATTACACTAAAGGATAAAGATAGTTTCTTACCATTTTCGGTAATGTAAATAGGTGGATTATTATATTTTTTCTTTACGTATAGCATATGTTCTCGAATTCCTCTTGGATAAACGAAAAGCCATTTAGCAGCAGTCTACAAAACCATTGTTTATATAGTTTTCTTATTATATTCAAGGAGTAAAATACTCTTTATATTCAAACATGTGGTGAGAGTGAGAGAGATTACTGGTTGACCAATAGGAATGCCATCCTTCTCTGCTGTGGCATTAAATAGAGTGACTACGTGAGTGTTAGGAAAAAATATAAGGAAAATGAAAAAGTGACTACCAATTTTACTACAAAAGATTTACAAATTGAGGGGACAATGAATATGATTTATGCCATTTTAACAAAATAAATAACTGGAGTACTTTTTGATGACTAATGACACTTCTTTTTTATAAAATTGTTAATATATATTCTTTGCATCACCCAATATATAAATCAAGGTTATGGATTTTAAGCTTAACTGGTCAAATTTACATGGCTATTTGTTGTGTAACTTAGGCTGACACTACTAGCAGATGTAGAGTCATCTGCATATCTTGCAGTATAGTAATTTACTCCGAAGAAATCCAAAGAACCTTTTAACATCTTGGATTGCGATTCCGTAAATAAAGGCACTCGAGTTCCCACCAAAACTCGCATAGTCTCAGGATAGTCACTAAAAATAATTGGATCAACAAACCTACACAAATAATAGAAATAATAACAACAAGTCTCCTTATAAGGGTTCGATACAATATGTTGAGAAAATACCTTAACTACTTAATCTAAAAGCTTAAGATTGTAACTTGTTGTAGCTATCCTTAGAATGCTTATGTTGTTGTTGTTGGTTTTTGCTGAATGGCTTAGAATGCTTCTCTTAACTACCTTTACTTCAAGGCAAAAATATTTGCCTTTTGCAAATATGTTTGAAGACAAATATGTTTATATATAGGAATTATTGAGTCTAATATAAAATTAAGTCATAAAACGTGCCATCCAAACCTAAAATCAAGACCTCTAAAGGCAGCCTTGGTGCTAGCAACTGTTTGGTATTTAGGCAAATCCCAGCCAAATTGACCAAATACCATCAATTTTCAAACTTTTTGGCACAAAAACACTGTTTCGGAAATAAATAGGAATGTACCACGTTTTTAAGTACTCGAGCTTGGTGAACTCGAGTACTACATTTTATGCTTCCACCATGGCACGATGACATGGCATTTGGATTTAAAAAATTCGCTTAGTACTCGAGCTTCCTGAGCTCGAGTACTGTGCGGGTAACAAGCTAAAGTCAATCTTATTTGCTACTCTCACTTCTCACTCTCACTTCTCACTCTCACTCACACACTCTCAATCTCCTTCACACCTAAAGCCCAAACCCTCACACCATCGGCTGCAGAAAGCCCGTCGGCGGCAGAAGACTTCGTCGGCAACCTCTCGCTCTCAGTCTCGCTATCTCCCTCTCAATCTCGCTATCATCTCCCACACGCTGTCAATCTCCCTCTCAGTCTCGCTCTTGCTCTCTTCTTCGGCACCACAAGCTCTTCTTCTTTCTCCATTTCTCACGGCAACACAAGTTCGTCACTCTAACTTTTCTCTTCTTCGTTGTCCTCTCTAATCCTTTATTTCTACTAAATCTAAAATATAGGCTCTGGGATGCGGGTTTCATTTGATTTTTTTTTTTTTTTGTGGGTTTGCTTGGGTTTCATTTGATTTATTGTGGGTTTTGTTGGGGTTTTGTTCATTTGTTTGTGCATTTTGTTTCATAGTATTTTCAATGATTTGTTTTGGGTTTATCTTTATTTTCTATTTCTGTAAACTTTGTTGTGGGTTTGTAATGCAAATTTAGTTTCTAGGACTTGATTTTGTTTCTACAACCCAACATAGAGGGACTAAAACAGTTTGGAAGAAAGAAGGAACATCATCAGAAAGGCCTAAATGCTAAATGTATTGGTTCTATGACTTGCATATATGATGTATTATCATGTATCATGAGCATAATAGAAATGTGGATTAAAAACTGTGAAGTTTACAAGCTTTGTTTTGATTGAATTATTGTATAGACAAAGTTGAATGAAAATTTCCATTATCTAGGTCATAACTAAGGCTGATACTGAATTGATAAATGTGAGAGCTGTGGTAAGTATTGGTGGGTGAGGGAAGATAGGTAGTTGTAATTGCAGTTTAGAGATTTTAGGTGTGAGGGCTCAATCCACATTCTTAACCATAAGTTTTTGAAGTATTTATATTTAATTAATAATCATGATTGATTGATTGTAGTATTTTATTCTTTTTCTATCACTTTCATGCGAAGCACATGTGGTTACTTCATTTGGTGAAAACTATTGCTCCTTATGTTTTGTCCAGCAGCTAATTTTCATTGCACCTGAGAAAGCCTGAAGGAGTATGTAATGAATAAAATAAGTTTTGTAAGGGTAATTAATTTATGCATGCACGAGTAATAAATATCTTATTTCGTACTTGTAGAACTGTGGATAAATTAATAAGCATTTGTTACAAGATTGATTTCTTTGGAGATTATGGATTGTTTTATTAAGGAAAAAGTTTGGCTCCAACTCCAAATTGGCTTGGAGCTATCTTGCTTCAGCTCATGATGCAGTGAATGAAGAGACAATCCATATGTAATTTTAGTCACATGACCATATAATGGGTTGGAAAAAATTGCTCCAAGCTTAATTTTAAAGAAATAGTTAGCTATAATGGGTTGAAAAAAATAGCTTAATTTTCAAGAAATAGTTGTCGAGTATTCTATAGGATTGTTAGGTGTGCCTTTGATGTTGTTAGGTGTCACACTGAAACTAAAGAATTCATCCATGTTATGGACCTCTTGAAGAGGTCTATGAAACTGTTAACGTAACGCTCATTAGCCATCAAATTAGAGCAAGGATAAGGCTCTAATACCAACTAATGTGGGTGGAAAGTCGCAAGAAATAGAACACATTTATCTTAAGAAAATAACCTTTGAATCCACAAAGAAATTTATTAAAACCACCAAAAAGGAAAAGGAAAAGGAAAAGGAAAAACCTTTGTGAAAGTTTATAGATCAAATTCATAATAGTCTGAATGCTGAGAAGGCTTAGTTTATGACAAAGAAATCCTAGGTCAAGTAGGAGACCCTTTGGAAGCCCTAGAAAACCCTAATTCACGGTGAACATGAAATTAGGCTTAACAAAGGAAAAATCACTAAAAAATTCTTAAATATATCCTAATTAACATCCTAACATAAAAAAAAAAAAAAAAAAAAAAAAAAAAAAAAAAAAAAAAAAACTCAATTTTGACTAAAATACTTCTAAAAGCTCTTTAAAACAAAGAAATAAAACCTTTTTCTAAAAAAAAGTTTACCTACATATTTTGATCTTCATCACCTAGTGTACCTTCCATTATGGAGTTGATCACTGCATGTGATTTAAAGCTTTGCCTGAAACTATTTGTCTCTTATAAGTTCATAGTTTGTTGTGATTATACCATATATCCCAATTTTAGTGTTACCTGAAACCCTTCTTTATCTTTCTACCTATCAGAGAGAGAGAGAGAGAGTATGCTAGCAAGCTTAGAAAGAAATTGGGTAAAGTGTTGGGATATTGGGATTTCTCAGGTTGAGTACCCCTCTACATGGTAAGTTGCACAACAGAAACAACTGATGTGGATATTATATATAGTTGTTCCATTATAGATTACTCATGCACCAATTCTTGATGTAAAGTGGCTATAGATTCTGCCTTAACCAAGAAAGAGTTTATACGATGTTTGGCTGAAATAAAACAAGAACAGGCTGCCAATTAAATTTTATATAAAGTTTCTTCATTAGAGTAGAATTTCCTTGGACATTTGAAACATAAATAAAAAGAAGAAAATCCTCAATGAGATTGAACAAGAAATATTTTTACTCTTCCCACAGCTAGCACTTGGAATAAGTTTGCATTTGATGGTAAATAAGATGAGAATTTCCATTGTGGAGAGGATGTTTTTCTTTCAATTGCTTTCTGAACGTTTTGGATGCATCCACTAGGATATAATCAAAATATTTGTAGGAGCTTATGATTTAAGTTGTAATTTTCTATTATACTTTCAATTGGTCTTTGTTCTGCTGATAAGATAGTGATTCTGGTAAGAGTTTCTGAAATTTCTTTTGTTTGGCTGTTGTCCCTCACAGATGTCAGTAGAGTTATGATTGCGGAATGTATGATGTAAATATGTCATTGGTGTGTAAAGCATAGTGTGAAAATCTTTGTAACATCTTGCTTGATGATCGTTAAGCTCGCAATAGTCATGGAACTTGCTTACAACTCACTATTTCTAGATTTGGGATTCCAATTCATAACATTATGCCTGAACATGACTTTTCCACAACTTTTGCATCTTATTGCACAAACTCAAGTGTAAGATAGAATGGCCCTTGCTTATTATGATATAAGTTTGATGCATAGTGCCACAATACAAATCAATTTATTTATTTTTACCTGTAGAAGTAGTTATATTTGATTCTACATTAATTGAATTACTGAAAGTATTGCAATTTTAAGATGGATAAAATTGAAATTTATGTATTTCATAGATGGCTATTAAAATCTGAAGAATATTAATATGTAAGATTGTTTTGAGAGCAAAATTCATCCCTTAAATATACGGTTGCAGGTGTGTATAATAAGTCATGATGCAGCACCCTTCATAATCTTGTAATAGAAAATTTCTAATGTGATGCAGCATCCCTTAAATATAGGGTTGTAGGTGTGTACAAAGTGATCTTTTTTCCCTTGGTACTCATCAAATCTGATAACCCCCAGAATGATTGATTAGAAAACCGTTAAATTTGACACTGTCAAAGTAACTCCTATTATCTGCTTTAATTTATTCAACTAGTTGTTACTTATCTAAATAAAGAAATGAAAAATTCAATTCAACTAGTTGCAGCATCAGTTGAAGTGTTCTTTTTATGATTATACTTTCATGTTTGCAAGACAACAGAGCTGTTTTTGTTATTATTTCAGAATGCTATAAGAAATAGTTCTTTGCAATTGGCCTCATTGGAGCAAGAAAAGGCTGATGTGAATGGATTGAAATTGGCTGAAGATTCAGGTTTGTGAGTTGTTTCTAAGTGCTTAAAGGATAACCTAAACATTTCCTTGTCATTTTGGATAAAGATAGATTAGTTATACTTTACAATTGGTTTCTTACACAGAGGCAAAAGGAGGAACTCCATAAGAGAATAATTCAATTACAAAAGCAACTGGATGCAAAACAAGCACTGGAATTGGAAATTGAGAGATTGAGAGGGTCATTAAATGTCATGAAGCACATGGGAGACGATGGAGATGTGGAAATTCTGGAAAAAGTGGATACAATACTCAAACAGTTGCGAGATAAAGAAGGAGAACTTGAAGATTTAGAAGCTTTGAACCAAACATTAATAGTGAAGGAGCGCAAGAGCAATGATGACAGTCTTGGGAATAAAAATGCAAATATATATGAGATCATGCACAATATGTATATGTAATATTGTTTTTGTCAATGTGCTCATAAAAAAGAAGTATACTAATTTGGATTATATGTTAGATTGTCTAAAAACTGCCCTTAAATTTCATAATGCACTCTCATACATTAGAGAAATGAAAATGCTATTTTGTCCTTTGTATTGCATGTCTATTTATTGTTACCGGATGACTCTTCCTTTTCATTCTGATTTTCTATAAATGAGTCATTGGGATTGTTACCCTTTTCTGTAGGTCAATTGTATAGTTAAGATTTGGATGGATATACTAATCAAGTTCTCTTCTACCTCCTGCAGATGATTCAAAGAAAACAAACCACTTACAAGTACTTGATGGGGCCAAGGAGAGACTTCACCTATTCAAAGCAAATCTACTGGAAGAAGGTTCTTTTGATTCTGCTGTTGAGGGCTGTGATGGGGTTTTCCACACTGCATCTCCCTTCTATCATAATGTCACAGACCCAGGGGTTCATCCCATTTTACTATTCTTTAAATGCTTAATAATAGTAAATGTTTAAATTATGGTTTATTGATGGAATTGGTTGAAGATTTTATCCATACACTTTTCTTCTGAAAAATTCAACAAGCTTTTTAGAAAATTCCACAATAGGTCTTTTTCTCTATTTATCAAGAGATGAGAAGCATGTAATAGGAATCTCAGAGTTGATTTACCGCACTATTCTTTTTTCTGAGTGTGGCTTCTTGTACCATTGCTAACACTAAACTAACCAAGTTAATTACTTAAGCAGACTTTTTTGGACTTGAAAGATAAAATTGCAGCCTATTGCCTTTTTCTCTTTAAATTCAACTGTAGGGTGAGGTCACAGGTTCAAAACCCACGTGGTGTTATGTGGCTTACCAATGAAAAAAAGTTAGGGTTAATTGCACTTTGCCCCCAATAACTATGGTGTGGTTGTAATGTACCCCCTAAGCTTGGTGCTTGAAAGTTGGAGTGGAGTATTCCATTGTGGTTAGGGGGATTTTATTTTGAATGGGGTGAGGTCATTATAATTAACGACCATAATTCCAGCCCTGATTCAGAGCTATGCTCATTGTGGGAGGAATATCTGAAGGACCCTGACTGGCATCCTTTGAAAGTTATTACAGTTGATGGGAACCATCAGGTGTTTTTCTTAGATTGCTTAAAATCTGGTTCGATTAGATTTTCTCTTAGTTCTAGTTTAAATCTGTTCCAAGGCAAATAATGCTGTCAAATGCATGTTCTTTTTCATGATGTTGTAAACATTCCATGTATTTATAATGCTAGTTTAACATAATCATTTGTAAGGATGAAAAGAGGAATGTGATTGTACGTGATGTAGCTGAGGCACTACTATTGGCCTATCAAAAGCCTGAGGCCAAAGGAAGATACATATGCATAGCACGCATAATCAAGGCAAAGGATTTGATTGACTTGCTGAAAAGGAACTCTACCCCAACTATAACTATCCTAAGAAGTAAGCTTCTCATTCGATTCTATTTTATTTACAAAGGTGATCTTTCAATGTTGCTTCTAGTTATGGATCAATGCCTATTTGAATGTTACCTACTATGTACTACAATTTCATCTGCAGATATATAACGTTGACCTCAGCCAAGCAGCATGGTTTAGTGTTGTTCCATGGAGTGTGATGGCTATCATGGGATACTTTGGTGGTTTGTGGTCAGATATGTTGATACAAAGTGGTACAAGTGTCACTTTAACTCGCAATATCTTTCAGGTGCAGCATTTTTCTGTATCCTTACTTTAATTTGCAATCCAGGGTTAGTTTTCACTCTTATGCTTAATTTGAAAGGTTCTTGCTTTTAATCTGATTAGGAAATCAAGGGAGTAAGTAATATCTACTAGTATTTCTTTGAAAATTATATCAAAATGAAGAAGCTAATATCAAAAAGTAATTAATCTCTCTCGTAAGATCTTATATATATGAGTTGCATGGTAAAGCATGAAATGGTGACGAGATTGAGCGCGCAACAACAATCATATCAAGTAGATACATCGCATAATCCAGGGACTGCTGGACGTGGGGATCACACACATGGAGTTAATCTGTTGCAAAGAACTTGCACATGTCAAAAATGGAAACTGTACAAGATACCATGTTCACATGTCATTGCAGTTTGTATTAGGTATCGACATGATGCAGAGCAGTACATTGACCCATGCTATAGCGTGGATGCACTTCTAGAGCTATGCTCCCGTTTTCCCTGTGTTGAAAGATAGATTATCATGGCCGGATCCTACAGAAACTCGAAAGGTCCTTCCTAACCCTCGATTAATCTAAGAGAAAGGTCGCCCTGTCTCAACAGGAATTAGGAATGAGATGGACGAGGGCGGGAGACGGCCGAGAACCACACCATGGAAGGAGAGGGGGAGGAAGGTGCAATGCGGATTGTGTGACCAAGAGGGCCATAACCGAAGAACATGCCCTAAGCGGAACGAGGTACCGACGAGTGGTGGTCTCGCGAACTAGGTATGCTAAGTTTGAACCATGGCATCCTTTTAAATGTAAAATTTTTCCATTTTTTTAATGCTCATCGTAAAAGTTCTAAGTTCTGACTTGTTCTTAAACATTGCTACGAATCAAAGGAATTGCCTAAATAATCACAATTGAACGCTTTAGTTCCTCCTAAATGTCTTTGATTGCACTAGTTCAAAACTTCAAATTATTATGCTTATGATGATGATGACTTTCTCTTTATATTTAAATTATTGAACTTGTGTATTGTTTTACTTAAATGCTAATTAGCTTACAAAGCTTCTCTACTCCCAACAATTCTATCACCAATAAGAAAGATGATTTTTTTTTTCCTTACTTCAACATTGTTTGGAAATAAGATTGTGTTAGCAAGGATTTTAACTTAGAATATAAACATGTAAATTTTTATTAGTTTGTAATTGGTAAGCTGTATTGTTTTCACATAATTTGGTAACTTGTGATTGAGAAAAAAAATACATGGTAGCATGGCAATGACTAAGAAGTTCATTGGTAGCATAGGGGGCAATGACATCCATGTTATAGAAAATGAAGATCATCTTCATAACAAGAAATCTTCTCTTCGATCCATTTTAATTTCTAGCCTTTAGGTTCCAAATTTTATATTGATAGAAAGTTTCAATCTATCAACTCAAATTTTGTATTGATGGAAAGTTTCAGTCTATTAACTCACCAGCTATTGTCAATTATAACTCACAAGCTATTGTAAATTATAAAGTGTATTTATATGAATGGTCATCAAACCATTATAAGGTTTATATTTGCATCCAATTAGAACTAATGCATTTTTACATAACCAAAGGAACCTAACAATGAAGGAGTTGCATTCACATTGAGACCGCTAATATAAAGTCTTGTGTCAATGTGCCTATGTCAGAAATTTACTAAAGATCATGCATTTTGTTACATTGCTATGAAGGAGTCAAGGGCACAAAAATTTAAAAACAAATCATCAAACATGAAATGGTGGCCTTCATTGTATAATAGCAACTGAAAATAAAGATGATTTGCCCATGTAGTTATTTGCTAGGCTCATATGCTCTTATTGTCACAAGATGCTCTCTGGTGGTAATCAAGATTTCATCTTGGTATTCTTTTTTTATCAGATGTCTCTACAGGTCACTTACTTTTTTCCCCTGATGAATGCACATAGGTTGAAACAGTGGCCCAATTTGGTGTAGTTTTTCTTCTTTTTGCATTGGGCTTGGAGTTCTCCATAACGAAGGTTAAATTCTATTCTTTGGCCTGCTTCATTTTCTTTCTCTTTTAGTGAAATTGTGATTCAAACTCAATAACTGTGTCATTGCAGCTTCGCGTTGTTCGAGCAGTTGCTGTTCTAGGGGTCCTGCTACAGATTTTCTTATTTATGTGCCTGTGTGGCATACTAATATCGGTATGTCTACAAATTCTAACAGAAAATTCACAAAAGTTTGCCCCTTTCTACTTGTGAAAACTACTTGCACCTGATTATGTGCCATAGAAAAGTTTGACTGAACTGGGAATATTGGAAGCGCTTAAAAGAGATGCAAGTTTGAAAGTGATAAAGAACGATTGGAAATGGATGACAAGTTTACTGAGGATTCTTGTATGATATCAACTTCATCTCAAGTCCATTGAAGAGTTATTTTGCTCTTTAGTTACATATCTTGTGTTATATTTTGTAATTATTTTCTTAAGCTTTGGATTTGGGCTCTCAAGTTAAAGCTTTTTGTTTTAAGGCAGCATTAATATAGAGTAATTTGATGGTGTTGATTGATTCAATTTAGTGTACTTTTATGAATTAATCAAAATAACTCTATGAACATGACATCGTCATGCGCTAGCTATTCAGTTGTAATGTCATGTTGTAGATAATATCAAACTTGCTGCACCGACTCACAATTGAAAGGCAGGGTACTGACACCTGAAACACTGATAATATCAAACATATCATAGTTAGGTTGATCCAACCACTGGTGAGACAGAGGATGATGGTGTTGAAGATGAATACCAGCTAGAGGACCTGGAGGTTGTAGCAGCTGATTACATGTTGAAAGTTGGAGTCTCCAAATTCAAAAATGCATGGGAAAGCATGGGTGATGACTGCTTCCCATGCATTATACTATTACTGGCAGGGGAGATTTTCTCTCTTTTATTTTTTTTGGGGGATGGGGGTGAATCTTAGTATGTAAAGAGCAACAACTTGCAAACCTATGCATTACTGGACAGTTTAACAAGTTCATAAAATTTTCTATTTGGCTTGGAGGGATGTTAAGTTCTAAAACAAATAGAATTGTTTAGAAAAAAATAATTATACAAATTAACACTGGGATTAAGTGAAAATGCCCAAATAATACCACCTCTGAGTTCTCAAGGTTACCATATAAGTTGGGTGCTGAATGAGTTATGATGCTATACCACACATTTTGATCACATGTAAGTATTAAAAAACCTTAGGCATGTCATAATATAATCTATATATTACTAAAAGCTGAAGCGTAGCAATTATTGTTGCTACGCTCCCGTTGAGCCACATCAGCGGCCACATCATCCATTTATTTTCTAATTTTTTATCTCTCTTTTAAAACTTTTATTCTCCCTATTCTTAAAAATAAAAATAAAAATAATTAAAAAACACCTCTTCTTCTCCCTATGAGTTCACATTTACTGTTACATTTTTCCCAACCTTTCCACTTCCACCAACCTTTCCCCTCCCTTTTTTCCTCTTCATCTCCCCACTACCCTCTTCTTTACCGTTACACTTAATCAATTTTTTTTTCTTATATTTTGACTCTTCTTCTCCCCCATTTTATTTTTGTATAAATTTGATATCATTTCTCTCATTCAATCCATATTTTTCCTACGAAAAAACTGTAAGTGCTCTCTCTCTCTCTCTCTCTGGATTTTTGTTCTTTCTTACAACTCTAATTAAGGTTGATGGTTTTTTTTAATATATGTTTTGGTATTGTATTTTTTTAAAATTTTACGTCACAAAGTCTTCTCTCTCTTTTGTAGCTTTGGTTGAAATTTGGTTTGGGTTAATACTTGGTTTGGGTAAATCCACAATTATTGACCATTATGATACAAATTTGAATGAGCTTTTTGCTTATCTTCCCTACGAAATCCCTTCCACTGGTTTTGCAATAGGCACAAAGGGTCAAGGCGCAGACACAGTTTATGGGCTTACCATTTGTTGTGGTGATATCTTAGAGAAAGATTGCAAGAGTTGTATTGTTAATGCAGCCAACGAAATTCGGTCACATTGTCCCAATAATAAAGGTGCAACAATATGGTACTATTACTGCACATTGAAGTATCATAATTTGGATTTCTTTGGCCAAATTGACCGTGACACACTGTTCTTCGCAAATACCCCAGAAAACATGAATACTAACCAATTGATTAGACAAAAGAAAGGAGAGTGGTTGGCCCAACTCGCAGGGCAAGCTTCTATGAATGCACAAATGTTTTCAGCTGGAGACTTCGATGTTGGAGACAATTACAAACTCCATGGGTAAGTTCAATGCCCTAGAGACCTTTCAAGCATAGACTGTATGAAGTGCCTCAATGATTCAATTGGGTTTATTCCAAAATGTTGTGACTTGAGTAAAGGAGTGCAGATCTTTAGTGCGACTTGTGACCTAAGATTTGAGACTATCTACCACAAAGTATAAATTTGGAAGTTGAAGTATCCTGACATCAATTCTACTATCAAAATGTAATGTGTAATTGGAATATACTTTAAGTTTGTGGGTGATGAACTTTTCTACTTTAAGAGTTGGTGATGAACTTTTGTCCTTTACAACTTTTATCCAAACTGGTACACAAATTTTTTTTTGAGGAAGAAACTAGTAGACAATTGAATAAGATTTGCTATAGTTCCTTAATTTTATTTTTCACTAAGCATACCTTGTGCTATGTATGGGGAAAAAATCAAACATAATATAATACTCTTTAGGTTGCATCAATTAGCTCAAATAGTAAAATCTCTTTTATATATATATATATATATATATATATAAGTTGAAACGTAACATTTATTATTGTTATGCTTCTGTTTAGTCATATCAGTGGCCACATCAACTTATTTTGTACCTTTTAAATTTTTTTTATACTCCCTATTCTTAAAAAATATAAAAAATAAAAAACCTCTTATTCTCTCCGTTAGTTCACATTTACAGTTACACTTCCTCCAACATTTCCCCTCCCTACTCTCTACTTCACCGTTACATTTCCTTCATCATTTTTTCTTTCTTATATTTTTACTATTTTTTCCTCATTTTATTGTTTTATAAATTCGATATCATTTCTCTCATTCAATTCATATTTTTCCCACAAAAAAACTGTGAGTACTCTCTCTCTTTCTAGATTTTTGTTCTTTCTTATTATAATTTTGATTAAGGTTTATGGTTTTTTTTTTTAAATTGTTATGGTATTGTGTTTTTTAAATTTCCCATCACAAAGTCCTCTCTTTCTTTTGTAGGCTTGGTTGAATTTTGGTTTGGGTTAATACTTAATTTTTTTGGAAATAAGAATTTGAGTTTATAATAAAACACAATCTACATGGCTTTAAATTTGAATATGCCTACCATTTGTTTGAGTAATAAATTATTATAAAGTCTATCTTTTATTCCTTTGATTTCATTTTAATTTTGGTTAACATAAATTGTAATTTTGTGATAAGTTTTTATTATATTGATAATCTCCTTATTCTTTAAGAGATAAGAAATTTGAAACTTATAAAGTTTAGTTGTATATTAGGCAAATATAACACACTACAACAGAAGTTAGAAGAATATGATTCTCCTTAAAAAAAATATTAATCAAACATACAAAAAATAATATTATGATATATTTGTAGAGATAAAAAATACTTGTAGAAATTTTTTTATAAAAAAAAAATAGATAATACTTGAAATAATGATTACTTTTTATAAATTACACTCTATTACATAATATTTATATATTCCCACGCATCGCGTGGGTCTGCGACTAGTATAATATAATAATGAAGGGAGGTGTAGGGGGAAGAAAATCAACCAATTGGGGAAAATATATATATATATATATATATATATATATATAATATTGTGAATTTCTTCAAAAAGCAAAAAGAAGAAGATGAAACAAACTGATTAAAGAAACCATTGGGCCATTGTATTCTGTTTCTAATGATTTGAGTTAGATGGCTAACCAAAACCACATAAAAAAACATATTCTTTCTTTGTTTTTTTATTGAGAGAGAGAGAGAGAGAGAGAGCATGAGCTTCTAGCCAAGTGGACCTACCAGTGAATTTAGCTAAGGGCAGCCACAACCCCAGAACTAGGACGTAAAGATTGCATTCTCCAGAAAGTGGCAAACAGACTAATACCCGATTTTGGTGGACTCGAGTACTGAACACAGTACTCGAGCTTCCCATACTCGAGTATTAATCTGTATGGGCTCACTTGCATGACTGCTGAAGCAATTGGGGCCAATACAGGTTGATACCCGAGTTTAGTGGACTCGAGTATCACATTGAACAGTACTCGAGCTTCCTGAGCTCGAGTATTGGTTGGAATTTTTAAATCCCAATTGCCATGTTAGCCATGCCACGGTGGAGTTGTAAAACATAGTACTCGAGTTCACCAAACTCGAGTACTTACAAAGGTGGTACATTCCTATTTATTTCCGAAACAGTGTTTTGGTGCAAAAAAGTTTGAAAATTGATGGTATTTGGCCAATTTGGCCGACAAATCCCAATAACTTTGTACTGTAATGCCAATTTCTCCCATTTGAGAAACCTACAAAAATCAAGTTCAGATTATCTTATCCCATAAAATATATGATAAAACATTCTATTTTGAAAGAAAACTTTTGCAATATTATGAACCTTCTTTTTAACTTATTAAGAATATATATTGAAGCACATCCTTTTTTTCTTATGAAGGATTAGGATAGTTTTATAGGTATTAATAGCACAAATCAACCAAGGCTAGTGTTCTGTGTAATCTAAAGCACAACCAAGTATTGCTAAACACAATGTCTGTCTCACACATACCTGATACTTTTCCTTCGTATATCCCCTCTAAATTGATAATTGTTAAAGCCACATACCTGATACTTTTCCTTGTATAATTTCACAGCAGTTGCATAAGAAAGAAGTAAATTATGTCCCACTATGTAGGGTTCTGTCCCAAAGTTCCCATATGTGCAGTTTCCGATATAGTTAGAATATCAACCAGGTGCGTCAACTCCTGTTACATAGCCCCCAATGGTAAATACATTTGGCTCATTAATTGTGACCCAATACTTTACTCTATCACCAAATTCTTTGAAATAAACATCCACATAGTTGCGATAATCATCCCTAATTATAGGAGATTTATCAATTGTTGATTAATCAGCTTGCATATATATATATATATGCACACTAATTTCATAATAGATTTAATGTGTGCCTCAAAACTTACACTATGTTTTTGGCTCATGAATCTGCCATACTCCTATTCTAGGGCTTGTGGAACATCCCAATGGAATAGAGTTATAAGAGGTTGTAAACTTGATTAATTAATTATAGTCAATATGAGGAGGAGGCCTATATTGATAAAACAAATTACGATTAGCTTTATGAGAATCATATGAGAGAGTGGGAAATTTCACCTTGAGACAATAGCTCATTTATGAGGTTATTGTAGAATGTGATCCCTTCTTGGTTCACGGCCCCACTGATTTTTCCCCCTAAGGACAAAATTAAGCTTTTATAAGCAGGATAATTTGTTACTTTGAATATAACACCAAATAAAGATTTTTTTTTCCCCAAAAATGACATGTTTTTGTAGGTTCTTAGTAGGGAAAAAAATGGTTATGAAATTATGCCTAATTCTTTTAAATTGATTTCAAAAAAATAAATGGCAAAGGTTGAGTATTGAGTTTAAACAATGGTCTTACTAGGTAGTATTCTTTTTTCTTTTTTTGATAAGAAAACTTTGACAAATTCTCATTAATCTGAAACATCAACCAGATTGGATACATCATAGAGCACTTGTTCCACAATACATGGCGGGATATCCTCAACCCAAATATTACAGTCAAAAACAGCAGAGGCCTTCCTCGCCAACTGGTGCGCAGCAGCATTTGCCTCTCTACACGTATAAGTGATCTTCCACACCTTAAAGCATCGTAGGCTTAATCTCACCCCTTCAATGAATTTTGAGATGGACCACGGTACTGACTCTGCCTTTGTCAGGGCAGAAACCACCAGTTGAGAGTCACTCTCAATTTCTATTTCCTTTATACCCAAATCCCAAGCAAGACCGATTCCTTCTTGCACAGCTAAAGCTTCTGTCTCTAGTGCCTTCAAGGGAAGCTTACTCCGCGTACTCATTGTGCCCATCAAACAGCCATTCTCGTTCCTGATGACCACCCCAACTCCACAACTGCCACTCTCATTAAACACAGCTCCATCTGAATTAATCTTGTACCAGCCTTTCCTTGGTGGAGTCCATTGAAGGTTGGGAATGATTTGGCACTTACCAGGATTGTGGGACTCTTGTCTGAATTCATTCATGTAGTCAGCAACTTCCTTTGTGATCCTAGCTGCATTCTTGCACTGCCCCCCAAATTTAACCACATTCCTATGGTTCTAAAGACTCCAAGTCGTGACAGCAAAGAGTTCCCAATCAAGATTAGGCTTCTTCACCATTATCTCCTAAATAAGCTCAATAAAATCCCGCCTCTGATCTGGTATGAAAGGAAGTTTCAGCCTTGACACACTCCACACATCTGATGCACATTTGCAGTCCCACAAAATATGATCCGCAGACTCACTTAAGCCACACTGATCACACCCATCCTCAGTGCAAATTCCCCTAAACTTCAACCTATTTTTTGTCGGAAGGATATTTCTACAAGCACGCCACATGAACTGTTTGATTTTATTTGGACAGTTAAGTTTCCAAATCAGCTTCCATAGGGACTGCATTCATGATGAATCAGATGTTCCCCCAAAATCAACCTTAGAATTTTGAGTCTTCAACCATTTTTAAGCCACTTCGTAAGTGCTTTTCACCGAAAATCTGCCATTATTAGTCCAAGCCCAAATTAAGGAGTCATACAACAAACGAGGGCTAATGGAGATCCCTAAAATAACCTCGGCTTCATGAGGGAGGAAGGAGCTTCTCACCTTGTTTGCATTCCAGGACCCACCCTATCCAGAAGGCAGGAGACTTTCTCTGACTCTAAAGGGACTCTGGGGTTGATTGGCTTGAAAGACTCCAGGGTAGGAAGCCAGCTATCCGTCCATATGTCCACCCTTTCCCCATTACCAATAACCCACCTAGATCCAACCTCCATAATATCCTTGGCTGCCATTATACTTCGCCAAATGTATGATGGCCATCTTCCTAGTTGAGCTTCCTTAAAAGTTCTATCAGCAAAGTACTTCGCCTTTAGAACCTTATGGACAAGGGAGTTAGTGTTTTGTTGGATTCTCCACCCTTGTTTGGCAAGAAGAGCAAGATTGAAAGCTCTAAGATCCCTAAACCCCATGCCACCCTCTTCCTTAGAAGTACAAAGCTTTTCCCAAGCAACCCATGCCATTTCCTCTCTTTATTTTTCTGTCCCCACCAAAAGTTGCTCATCATTGAATTTAACTCTTTGCAAAGCAAATCCAGTAGCTTAAAGCAGCTCATTGTGTATGTGGGTGTTGCTTGAGCTATCGCCTTGATAAGGATCTCTCTCCCTGCACTAGACATTAGTTTTCCGTTCAATCCCGATATTTTCCTCCCCACTTGGTCCTTGATGCGATTAAAAGCCTTTCTTTTACCCTTCCCCACCAATGGAGGTAGACCAAGGTATCTTTCATGGTGTTGGATAATTTAGGCCTCGAAGATCTGTTTCACTTGGTCTTGGACACCCCTACTAGTGTTCTTGCTAAAAAACAAAGATGTTTTTTCCTTATTTAGTTTCTGCACCGACTCGGCTTCATAATCCTCTAGCACCTTAAGCACCCTTCTGCCCTCATCCACGGTAGCTCGGCAAAAAACTATATTATAATCCTCGAAAAAAAGGTGGGAAATCTGAGGCATCCCTCTACACACTGATATGCCTCGGATGTTACCTTGCTCTTCCTCCTTTCTTAACATGGCAGACAAACCCTCGGCACACAGCAAGAACAAATATGGAGATATTGGATCTCCTTGCCTAAGCCCCCTAGATGGAGTTATATGACCTTTTGCCTCTCCATTGATTAGAACCGAGTATGTTACAGAGCTGATGCACATCATCATAAGGGAAATCCATCTCTCACTAAACCCCATCTGTCGCATAATAGCCTCCAAATACCTCCATTCCACCCTATCATATGCTTTGCTCATGTCCAACTTTAGGGCCATCAAAGCATTCTTACCTTTTTTCCTCCCATTGATACAATGCATTGTTTCGAATGCCACCATCACATTATCTAAAATTAATCTCCCTGGAACAAAGGCACTTTGTGATTCATTTACAACTTCAGCTAGGATTTTCTTCAAACGGTTGGCAAGCACTTTTGATATAATCTTGTAGCTCACATTACAAAGGCTTATAGGGCGGTACTCCGTGATTTTTTGGGGAGATTTAACTTTTGGGATGAGGCAGATATGGGTTTTGTTAAAACCACTAGGCAACACACCCATATTGAGAACTTTCATGATACTACTAACCACATTCGGCCCTACTAAATCCCAATACTTTTGAAAGAAGGCTGGGCACATACCGTCAGGGCCAGTGATTTTGTTGGATGCATTTGGTGAAGAGCACTCCAAATTTCCTCAACCCTAAAATAGGCATTCAAAGCAACATTCTTGGCCAGGGTCACCCTGGGACTTATCGCATTGAGACTTGCATTAAAGTTGGACGGCTGATTCGATTCAAAGATGGAATTAAAATAATCCAAGATAATACCTTCAATTCTCCTTGGGTCTTCATGCCACATACCATTCGAATCCATAAGACCCAAAATACAGTTTCTCCTCCTCCTCTGACTAGCAGTAGCATGGAAGAATTTCATATTCCAATCTCCCTCTTTGAGCCACATCGCTCTAGACCCCTGGCGCCACATAATTTCCTCTCTTGTTAGAGCCTTATTTATATCTGCTTTCAACTTTTGCACCTCCCCTGCCCTATCATGGAGGCAGTTAAGGGATTCCAAAATTTGTAGCTTCTCTCGCTTCTGTTTTATTGAATGCTGAACACTCCCAAACTCTCTCCAGTTCCCACTCTATAGGTTTTCCTAGCACCGCTTCAGCCTATCAGCTAGTTCTAATCTTGAATCACCCCCACAAGAATCCCAAGCCGATTCCACTACCTCTCTACATCTATCATCCCTCGTCCACATTGCCTCAAACATAAAACATTTCTTCGGCTTCCTTCGATTCTGCTTGTTTCTTAAGTTGAGCTTGAGAAGACAATGATCTGAAATTGACATTGTGGTCTGGAAAACTCTTGCATTCGGAAACTGCTTCAACCATTCCTCATTAGCCACCATTCTGTCAAGCCTAAGTTTTGTTCTACTATCACCGTCCCTACCATTACGCCAAGTAAATTTCTGTCCAACAAACCCCAAGTCAACCAAACCACATTTATTCAAACACTCCCTGAAAGCCTCCATCTGTCTAACCTCCCTTTCCGTACCACCCAATTTCTCATACGAATACAAAATTTCATTAAAATCCCCAAAAACTACCCAGGGCATATTACATTGAGCATTCAAAGATTCAAGAAGTTGCCAAGAGATGTACCTTTGGTTCGTGTCTGGGTGTCCATAAAAGCTCGTTGCTCGCCAATGTTTCGAAGTCGAAGACCCATGGACAATCACATCTATATGTGAGTTTGAACAGCTCCTAAATGTAATTTCGGTACCCTCCTTCCACAACAAAGCTAGGCCACCGCTTTTACCATCGCTGGGCACCGTAATCCCTTGAGAAAACTCGATCTTTTGCTGAATTCCTTTGATGCGATTCACGCCAGCCTTCGTTTCAGCTAGAAAAACCAGCGTCGGGTCCATCGCCTTCACCTCATCGGTGAGAATACGAACCGCCAGGGAGGACCCTAACCCCCGGTAGTTCCACGCAAGGAGAGTCATGAGGCTCGGTGGAGGTGCTCCGCAGCCTCCGCCACACTGCCAGCCTTTTGTTCATGCTTTTCCTCCTCACTTTGCTTCCCATTTCCCTTTCGTTTTTTCTGATCTCGTGCCTTTGGATCCAGGTCTCTCAACATAGTGGAGCTCACTTTCTTTTGTGTTAGTTGGCTTTCATCTGAGGTGGGCTCCTTATTTTTATTTTCCCAGGCCAATCTTTTCCAATGCTTGGTCGATGGGCCCAATTTTTCTGCGACCTAGCCCACTAATGGGTCAAAAGACATTGCCATTGGGCCCGACACAGGTTTAGGGACCCCTTCTTTCGCCTCAGATCCAAGTTGACTGGAATTTGGCACCAATTCATAAACAAAATTTGGCTCTCCCATTTGAGATTTGGACCCTTCCCACTGCATGTCTGCGCCAATTGCTATCTGTGCATTATTTGAGCCCGATGACATTTCACCAAAACGGGATGCCTTTTCTTCCACCTTCCCTGTCTCCCTGTCGACCTTACCCAAATCGTGAAAAACCTCATCCACACCTTTCAGCTTTTCTGACATTGCTACCACCCCCAATGAAGCGTTGGGCTCCATGCCTGAGGGTGCCTGCACGTGATCCTTGCTACTTTTATCGCCTGCGGCAACCAACCGTGACTGCTTTGTTAGCTCTTCCGAACACTCTTCGGTGACTTTTTTGTTTGAACCAATATCCCTACCTGTTCCCACGTGGGTTGAAACCCACCTGTTTTTCCTCCATGTGTCACCTCTCAACCATGCCCCATATTGAAGACTACCTTCATCAAGCCTACTCTTCTCTGCCATCCTTCACGACAGTCTTTAATGGCGTGGTTTAGTAAGCCACATCCATAGCAAAAGTTTGGAAGTCTTTCATACTTAAAGTTCACCCATCTGCTTTCCCCTCCTTCAACATTTATCTTCTTTCCTCTGATCAGTTTTTTAGTAACATCCAGCCGCAATCGTACTCGTAGATACTTGCCCCATTGCACCCCTAAATCAGCCACATCCACCTCCATAACCTCCCCTAACTTCGATCCGATCGTCACACCCGTTTCTCTAGTTCTACTCTTCAAAGGAAGGTTATAAATTTGAATCCAGATGGGTGCCCACTTCAGCATAATGTCCTTAGGGACAAGCTCCCCCTCGAAGTCCTGCATGAGGACCAATTGCTTTTCGAAGCTCCAAGGACACATGTCAAGGATTCTCTGCTTATCCTTACCTTCCCCAAATTCTACAAGGAAAAGGTCATTCTCTATTTTCGAGATTTGAACCCCTCCAGATGGCTTCCACAACATCCTCATATTTTTCCTCAATGCATCCAAACACACACATGTACGTAAAGATCTTCATAACAACACAGTTTCTCCCTACGGCCCTCGCTGCTTTAAAGCAGTTGCTGCCCAGTTCAATGCCTTCATCTTCCTCCTCTGTAAAAGACAACTTACTCCACAACTTCTCGAGGTCTTCAGCCATCGCAGACACTAGTTAACTAGAAATACTAGGACTTCTTATTTTACTCCGGTAACTAAAACAAACGACACACGACCTCACACCATGGAGGTCACGAAAACTCCTGTAAGAGAACTACTGGACTTCACTGCTACCGCATGCACTAGGCATGAGAACACTTACTAGGTAGTATTCTGGTCCATGAGATGGAGAACCGAAAGAAATCTAAACCAATTTCTTTCATCAAAGCTATGTCCCCCTGAAACATTTTTCAATCTTTTTATTAGTTTAATGCATAAAAGAAAAGCAAAAGTAAAAGAATGAAAACGTCGTTTCAAGTTTCAACTGCAGTATAGTCTTTTTTTCTTTTTGATGTGTAAGAAACTAAGAAAATACAATAACATGAATTAAACATATATACCTTAAAACGATGGTAAAATTCATAAGCTATATCCCCCGTGGTATGGTTCGCAATTTTTTCTGGAACGACACCATAAATTTCTCAAAAAAATTCTCTAATGAGTTAAGTGGTACACTAAAAAAATTGTTATACATTGAACTATACATAGAAATAAGAGTGATTTTTATTTTAATTTCAAAAAATGTTACTTCACATATGTTGATCCCCTTGTGATTATAAAATGCACTATATTAAGCACAAGAGTATGACAGTCCATTTTCTTAGCCAAGGAAGACCCTATAAGATTACAAATAAAAGGGAAAATTTGTAATTAAACAATAATTAACAAGAATCCCTTTGACTTAAATGTCCACAACATAGTAGACATTATTTCGTAAAAACTCCATGTACTATAAGTCTATACCTTCCTTTTACATTAACGCTGTCATATGTGTTGGGTTACACGTGTGAGTGAAGTCCCACATTGAATAAAGATGGGAAGAATGAGTAGTTAATATAACATAATTGAGCACATACCCATTGGGGCTTAAGCCTTTTGGGTTAAAGTGTGTCTCTATATGTTATATTAATTACTCAAGGAAACTCCCCAAGGTGTTTATCTCCCCATCAAGTGGTATCAGGGCCCATGGTGGTGTGCGGTGAAAGTGGTGAGGTGTTCATGGTCCCTACCTAGCGGGGACAGAGAAAGCCTTAATGGCCCACACACAAAAATCCTGGAGAAAAGAAAAGCCCAACAAATGAATATTGCAAATGGTGCTAAACAATGATGAGGTGCGAGGTTCCCATGGACATGGACGTGCGGAGTTCCCATGGATGTGCGTGCGGGGTTGACACGTGGTTCCCATGGATGGCGTACGAGAGACCCATGGATGACGCGCTGATGAAGTGAAAAAGCCCATTAAGCAAGGGGGAGCAAGTAGGACTTATTTATGGCCCGCAGAGAAGTCTTGAAGCCCACAGAGTGGCAGAGACACACACGTGAGGGGGAGATTGTTGGGTTACACGTGTGAGTGAAGTCCCACATTGAATAAAGATGGGAAAAATGAGTAGTTAATATAACATAATTGAGCATATACCCATTGGGGCTTAGGCCTTTTGGGTTAAAGTGTGTCTCTATGTGTTATATTAATTACTCAAGGAAACTCCCCAAGGTGTTTATCTCCCCATCAATATGCACAAAGGCCTGCATGTAAGGTTTGCTTTTGTGTGAGAAGAATGTGTAATACACTTGGTACAAATAATTTCACCTTTAGGATGGGTTTGCATTATTCTAATGTTTAATTATATATTGAATATACAAGTACACTGGCCCAAAGGTTAATATATACTATCTTTGGGTGGATTAGGTTCTTTTCTTACTCATTACCCATCAATTTGGAGGATTCCAATCTAGCAAAAAAATCCATAATAGTAAAATAAGATGATGAAGCTGATTTACTGAAGAAATTCTTGTTTGGTCTGTGAAGCTCATTGTCTACTTACCTAAAAGTCAAAATTTCAATTAAAATCAAAGCACTCTGCAGCCTTTGGAGGACCCCAATTTCTGTCCTTGACACACACTAGTCGAAGTTAGTTGTAATTTCTGATGCATTTGTAGGTTAGTCTGCAGAACTAGTTGCTGCTTGTTTTGATTTTGTTACTAAATTTGTATATTTCTATTGATTGAATAGTAATAAAACAAGTATAATTTGAATAATGTTGTGCTCCACACCAATTGACGTGTGGTCTTTACTTTCATTTGTTACATATTGTATTTACAAAATTGCTAAATGCCCTTTTCCCCCAAACTAAGCAGCATTTTGCCCCATTTCCCAAACTAATTAGGGAAATGCCCCTCTTTTGAAAATCGATTTTCTCAAAATTGAGTTAGGCCCTATAGCAGCGTTTTTAGGGAGCCTATAGTGACGTTTTGTAACTCGACTTCCATTAAATCGAGTTATAGGCAATTTTTTTAATTTTTTTTTACCTATAACTCAATTTTATATAAATCGAGTTACAAAACGCAACTATCTCGATTTTGAAAAAATCGATTTTCAAAAAAGGGGAAATTCCCTAATTAGTTTAAAAAATAGGGCAAAACGCTGCTTAGTTTGCCCAAAAAGGGCATTTAGCAATTTTATCCTATTAAATACAGATGAGAAGAGTTTTAAATAAGTACAATACATTCAGTTACAAATGAGATAGGATTAATCCTTGCTAACTTCAATCTGATCTAGTCTTACCAATTTGATTTGGGTTGCTTATCTTGATAGGATCCTTAAGCTTTGCTTCAATAAATAGAATTGCTTATTCACTAAAAATGTGTGTGTGTGTGAGAGAGAGAGAGAGAGAGACCTGGATGTTCCCTAGTGAAAGTGTCCCATATGCTAGGCCCTTTTCCATGTTGAAATGCAGCCCCTTCATACTTCCAATAGAAATTGAGAGAACCCCAAACATAAATTGAGTACAAAAACGCAGAGAATTAGTGTAGAAAGCACGTAAAATATTAGTGTTAGTGCAGTGGCATATGTTATATGTACCTGGTAAGCACTTGAGGCTCCTCCAAATATGAAACCAGCTGGAAAATCTCTCCGACTTATACTTTCAGTGAAAGAGAAAAAATAGGCCACAACAAGTAGCACATACCAAAATAGATGATGATGATGATGATGATAAAGAAGTATTTCCATTTCTGACTTTCTCCTGCTCCCAATATGTCGGCCAACCAAAGTATAATTTGCACACTTACATATAATTATAGTCGTACGTAATTTTCTTGTTTTATTTACATAATAATCAACTAAAAGTCATTTGTTTTAAACATGCAAGTAATCACCATATATATATGAGTTATCTTCTTTTTTATTTTTTTTATTTGTATTTTTATTTTTAAGATAGTTTCAACTTATGACGTCTGTTTCTGATGATGATAGTTCTTTATCATCAAACTAAGACACCAAATAGTTTTTGGTGTAAGCGGAGATTGAACTCCAAATCTCTTATTCAACTATCAGAAACTTTTCTAATTAAGCTAACTAGAACTCGTTCTATGAATCATCTAGATCACGTTGTTCAATGCTAAATATTTCTGATGATAGCTCTTTATCATCAAACTAAGACACCAAATAGTTTTTGGTGTAGGCGGAAATTGAACTCTAGATCTCTTATTCAACTATCAAAATCTTTTCTAATTAAGCTAGATCACGTTGTTCAATGCCAAATATTTCAATAATGTCTGCATTTGATTGTGTCCAAAGTAGTAGTACTCTACCAATCTACCAGCCTTTGTAGTAGGCTGGTTGATTGGTAGGAGTGTCCACGAGTCGGGCTAGGTCGGGTTTGTGCCCAACTCGGACTCGACCTAAATGAGGCGGGTGGATAAAAAATTGACTCGAAACCGACCCGGAGATCTGGTCGGTTTTTTCAATTCGAGTCTTGTCGGTTTCGGGTTGATTCGGGTCGATCTCGGGTTTTATCTCCGGCACCGAAAACTGGTTGGCTCTGGCAATATCAGGCCGAAATCTGGCCGGATTCGGCGAGATCAGGTCGAAATTTAGCCAAATCCATTGAGATCTGGCCTAGATCTGGCCAGATCCATCGAGATCTGGCCCAAATTTCGTCGGATAACGGCGATATCTCACCGGATCTCAAAGGATCTAGACCTGATTTTGCCGAAAATGGTCTGAAATTCATCATAACTCGTCGAAAAGAGAAAGGCCACGGTTCAGGTCGGGTGTCACGGGTTTCGAAAGGAAAAACCGACAACCGACCCGCGTGGGGTCGAGTTAGCAAGTTCAGAACCCGCGTCCGACCGCCGAAGTCGTCAAATCGGGTGGCGGCGGGTCGGACACGGGCGGGTTGGCCGGGTTGAGCGGGTCTCCGGGTCTGTTGGTCACCCCTAGCGTAGAGAACTACTAATACCATGCATTTGTTGCTATTCCAAACTCCAATGATATGAGCAACGATGGGGACACATTACTTATATCATATTCATATTTATTATGCGTTATCACATTAGGCCACAAACATTTACAAACAATGAAATTATTGCAAGTACCAATGAAAGCATTGATGCAAAGCAGGGACGGAGCCAGGACTTGTAGTTGAGGGGGCGACTTTGTTGCTAATTGTGTGCGGTGGCTTTGATGTGTGTTGTTGGGTGGAGACAATTATTTTGTTTGAAATCTTTTAAAAGGTCAGGTTGTTTGTTTTGAGTAAAATTGGTTGATTAGACTTTTTTTTCTTTTTAGCTTCACTATTGAAAATTTTTGTTGGACTAATTTTTTTGACCTTGTATATTTTGTTTAAAATTTAAAATTTATAGATTTTTTTATGGTCTTTTAAAAGAAAAAAAAATGCTAGAACTACTAATTTTCTTACGAATTGCTAATGTGGTGAGTAGTTATTGGTAAGTAAAAAAGTTGTGTAAGTAGTGGGCTTATAGATGTGAACCAATAATAATTTGCTACCTTAGTAGTTTGTTAAAATATTGTAGAAAAATTTGTAAATATAACATTACTCTTAAAAGAATTAATGATATTATTAAGGGGGCAAAATGTAATTTAAAGAATAAAATTGCTAAAATTAATACCTAGTATATATTCTAATATTTAAAAAAAAAAAAAAAAAATTGGGGGGAGGGGGGCCATTGCCCCCCTAAGTCAAAGGCTACCTCCATCCCTAATGCATAGAGCGAGAAAGAGAGTCTGAGACCTGGATGTATCGTAATGAAAGTATCCCATATGTTAGAACCTTTTGCCAATGTGGTATGCAGCCCCTTCATAGATCATACTGTATACAATGAAAAAAAATATATTTACAAATCAAACATACATAATGCAAGAGAACCATAGAAATACATATGCATGTGTAGGACATATGTAGAAATTAATGTTAGAACTAGCACTATACCATTCGGACAATCACTCCGGTTGAGACCTTCAATGCAAGCAAAAAACAGAGGCCAAGGCCACAAGGTAGAAGAACAAATTAATGACTTTTAGGTTGCACTGTACTCTCTCCAACTCCCTATATTATTGATGTAGGACCAAATGGAAGTTTGATTTTGATGTTTCGTTTCTAATCCATTTGAAAATAAAAGTAAAAATAAAAATAAAAATAAAAATTCTTAAACCGAATATCGTTCTTGCTCTATATTAATGTAATTTTTGGTCATCTTGATCACATTGCTTAATAAATAAAGGACTTAATTAGTCCCACCATTTAGTGGGTAGAATTCTTGTCATTTTTTGATAGGTGCATTATTTAGCACCTTCAATACAACACAAAAGCTCAGCTAATTCATAGACACCACGTGATTGTTGAGTAGTTGAAGTCGTAGCACGTTTGGTAGCAAGAATGTTAGGTGCATAATTTTGCACCATAGTAGATTGTTTGGGCCTAATATTTTACAGCCCAACATAGCGAGATAAAACAAAATAACTTAACGTATTTGGACTTCAAAATCCGTGACGACCTGATCCTCAAGAGTAGATGTAGATGGAACAAATTCGCTCCCGAAAAGGAATCTATTGATTCTTTCTCAATTGGTTGGACCGTAAGTGTTATGATTTATTTCACGGGTGAGGCACGAGCAGGGGCGGAGCCAAGAATTTTTGTTTGGAGGGGCCAAGTTACGACTCTAATATATTTATCAAGACAACTTCCACACCCACACACACATATATACACACACGCGTGCTTTTTTATTATATATACACACATATATATACACACTTTTTTATTTGATAAGTTATATATATACACACACTCAACCAAAAAAAAAAAAAGATCTTAGTATTTTCAATCAAAATTATTTTTGACGGAGATCTTTCATAAAATAAAATTCATTTTTTCCATTTTCATAATCAAAATCTTAAAAAGTTTCATTTTAAACACAAATTATCAAATTTTATGCTAAAGTAAGTAAAAAATTTTTCAATTGAACTAATGAAATTTTCAAAAACATGAATGATCCAAAACTTGGAGAAATAAGTTAGGCTCCAAACATATTTAAAGCTATCTTGCTTTAACACATTATATGGCAACTAAAGACACATTTCATGTGTAGTTTTAGTGACAAATTTTTTTTAATGAGTCAATGACTTGTTAATCGTCACATAACGGGTTGAAAAATATAGATTTAAACATGTTTGATACCAAATTTTATCAAATATTTAACAGATATAAAAGCACATTTTACAATAAAAAATAAAACTGCGAAAAATAAAGTTATATTTTTATAACTATTAGACCAATTATTTTTTTTAAGAGCATTATTGGACTAATTCAAATATCTGGGGGGGCCAACTCTTATTTTTTAGATTAAATTTTGAAAACATAAAAATAATTGTATATATATTTTAAAAAATTTTAAAATTTTGGGGGGGCCATGTACGTGCCTCCGCCCCTGGGCACGAGTACATACATACTCAAGGAGAAGGAGTATCATAAATATATACTCGTTACTCTCACATAATAGTAAATCTCACTAATTAAATTTATAATGGGACTAATCACTAATCAAGTGACAAGAATGTGTGGGAGGGGGAGTAGGGGAGTATCCATTTACTATGCTTTCAAAGTATTTTATAATTTTTCATTGAATACAAATCCCAAAAACTAAACCATATTATTTTCTGGCAAAACTTTTATTTGGGCCTAAGCCCAAATAATCATATTTTTCACTTTTCATCGGATTGTCCAAGTCCACATGGAAATCCCAAGGGAAGGAGTATGAAAATTGTGGTTTGGAGAAACTTTTGTAAGTGGGCTTGGACTGTTTGTAAAGCCCGTGGAAGGTAAGCATGTGTAGAAAGCCTAATGTATTGGGAAGACTTCTGCACTTGTTGGATATAAACTTATTAGTAATTCTTAGATATTCTTTAAAGCATGGTAAATGATGTTTCATTCTCTTATATTCATAATAGATATGAGAAGAAGGAGTATAATTTCACTATACTCTGAGCAAAATGGAATCATCCCAACCTCCCATATATTTCTTTGCCTGAAGCTTTAGTTCTACTATAATACCCAATATTCTAAATAGGTTCCCTTTTCTCTTTGAAGGATTTCCGCATCATCCCCAAGTTGTTAGAAAAATCAAGAGGCTTTTTAAGACTTTAACATTAACTCAGGACGCCTAACTCGATCGATCATTAAGTTTTGATACAAAAATTGTCTTTGTCATGTAGCAATATAAGAAGAGGGGATGAATAATTAACAGATATTTTAAGGACATTGGTTTAGAAAATATTTTTATAATATTTTTATAGGAAAATTTAAAAAAAACTGATTTTTTTTTTTATAACATTTTATATTTCCTATGAATGTGGTATCAAAAATTTCCTAAAATATCTTATTAACAAATGCTCTAAGGACACTCATTAACTGGACTCTAAGAAGAATACCCTCTTTCTCCCTCTTCACCTAATCATTCCCCTCATTTATATATAAGTCCTTAATGTGTCGAGTCAAGAAGCTAATTGGAAAACTCACGTTTTAAAAAACTGGCTAAAACAAGTTCAAATCAAGGGAGTCAATACCGTACCGGAGGCTATACCAGTTTGGCCAACGATACGATATATTTCGGATACCGGTCAATACCGGTGTACCGTTTCGGGTTTACTGCTATTTTTTATATTTATAAATAAATAAATAAATATATATGTATGTATGCGTGTGTGTGTGTATATATATATATATTATAATAAATATAAAAGTTTACCATAAAACATTTCCTCAATTCAGAACTAATTATTCATGATTTTAGACTTTAGTATCAATTAAAAGAAAAAAAAAACACAATATAAAAAATAGAAAGCTTAAAAGTTACCATTGCATACTAAGAAAATAAATAATACTAATAAGTTAATGCAAATAAGTTACCATTCTGTTCTAACAAAAATTCAAAAATTACAAAACTTTAAAAAAAAAAAAAAAAAACTTTTTTCTGTACCGGCCAGTACGCCCAGTACCGGCTGGTATTGCCCGAAATTGGCCGGTACGGCCGATATTTTTTCCAGTACGAAACAGGAGGGTTATACGTACCGGATTGCTGGCCGATACGATACGGAATTGACTCCCCTGGTTCAAATATGCTCAAGCGAGATCAGGAAAAAAAAGTTTGCTTAATGCTTCAAACCTTGTGCAAGATTGATGAAACAATAACCGACCATGCTAAACTTATACATGGTAGAAGTAGTCAAGTAGAACTAGTTTTCACTTCCCAGAGTAAATGCATGCAATAAATTAAATATAACAAACAAACAATTAGTTCAAGTACTTAACAACAAATCAGTCGCTGCTGCAGGTGACATTTTTCTTTTGAAGGAAATTTTTGAACCAAAAAGCAGAGGCTTTCATGTATCTTTTCAACCCATTTTTGTAATCTACGTAAGTGATACCAAACCGAAGAGTAAAACCAGATTCCCATTCGAAGTCATCAAGAAATGACCACGCAAAGTATCCCCTCACGTCAACCCCAGCCCTGCCAAAACCATAATCATTAATATCTTAGACATTGTTGCTTAAATGTGGGTATGATATGTATGTATATATTCATCAATTACCAATCAGTGAGAGTAGGAGGGTCAGGCAGGTCTTATCTTTACGTACTACTAGAATAACACTTAGTAAAAGTATTTTTTTTAGGTAAATCACTCAATAAATTTTTTTTTTTTTTTTTTTTGAGAAACACTTAATAAAAATTTTTATTTGAGAAACACTTAATAATTTTTTTTTTTTTTTGAGAAACACATAATTAGACTCAAATCCATATACGTAATAAAAATATAAGTATATGGATTTGAGTCTAATTATGCTCTATTAAGGTGATCGAACCTACCACAAGATTTGAGGTAAAGACTATCTCAGTTGACCTTATCACAGTTTTAGATGGATAAAAAAAAAAAAAAAAAATGAAATCAGTTACTGCTCAACATGATATGAGTTACTTATGGATGTGATAAATTAAAAACTATGTCATGTGGAACCTTCTTATTAGTATGGTATATATACCATATCAAAAAAATGTGGATATTATAGACTTTCCTTAATTCACACATATATAATATATCTAACACTAGGCCGTTAAGTGATCATATAGTCAAAATGGAATCATTTAGGGTGTCACATGTCTATACTTTGAACCACACCTCTCTCACTTCCACCATCTACCTATATGAGGGGGAAATTTTTTTCTAATACTATATGCATAGTCACTCACCTTATAGCCTTCAAGAGATTTGATAGATGACTACGGTGGTAATTTAACCTCAAGCTATCATTGAGAGCCTCTTGAATTGGCAATGAGCCATTATCACCAACTCCTGAAAAGTACAAATGTAGAAGTATATTGGATCTCATTACATGATACAAATTTCAATTACACTACTGAAATCACAGAAGGATGAAGATTTTGTTTCTTACCATTTTCTGTAATGTAAATAGGTGGATTGTTGTATTTTTTATTTACATATAGCACAAGTTCTCGAATTCCTCTTGGATAAACGTAAAGCCAGCTAGTAGCGGTCTACAAAACGATTTATAACATAATTTTCTTAGTATATACATGGAGTTGGATTTTAATACTCTTTAGAGAGAGAGAGAGAGAGAGAGAGAGAGTACTGGTTGACCAATAGGAATGCCATCCTTTTCCGCTGTGACATCAAATAGGTTGATTACATGAGTATAGGAAAAACAATATAAGGAAAATGCAAAAGCGACTACTAATTTTATTACAAAAAATTTTCGAACTTAAATGACAATCAATATAATTTATGCCACTTCAACAGAATAAATGTTAGAAATACTTTTTGAAGACTAATGACACATAATTTTAGTAAAATTTATGTAATAAAATTTGTAATTCATATTTCTAGCACCACTCAAAATATAAATTATAAGGCTTATCAAGGTTGTGGATTTTGAGCTTACTGGTTAGATTTACATGACTATCTGTTGTGTAACTGAGATTAATGCTACTAGAAGATGTAGAGTCATCTGCATATCTTGCGGTGTAGTAATTTACTCCAAGGAAATCGAAAGAACCCTTTAGCATCTTGGATTGTGATTCAGTAAATATAGGTAGTCGAGTCCCAACCAAAGCTCTCATGGTCTCAGGGTAGTCACCAAAAATTATTGGATTAACAAACCTATGAAAATAATAATAGAAATAATCACAAAGTCTCCTCATGTGGGTTTGATACAAAATATTGGGACACTACTTCAATGACTTAGTTAAAAGTTTAAGATAGTAAATTAATTGGTAACACTATCCACACTACTCACATATAAATATTCTAATAAATTTCCTTTATCTATTATAAGTTTTCTAATATTGAATCAAACTACAATCTAATTAGCTAAATTTTGTGTTAATTGGATATTGTTTACAGTCTAATTTATAAAATTATATTTTGAGTATGATTTTAAAGTACAAAATATTAGAAATTTAAATATTTAAATATTTTATAATGAGATAGGGTGTTTTTTGGTAGTCACAAATACTTTATAAGTATAGAAGGTATAAAAACGCAATATAATTCCCCAAATTATTTATTAGAAGAAAATATGTGTTTACATAAACACACCTACCGATCTTTTAGTTTCTCCAAAAAAAAAAAACTATCTTTTTATCCGTATACGCCTGCATTTATTTACGCATAATGCAACATTATTTAATATTTTGATGGTAGGTAAGCGTGGATGTTGCATTACGTGTAAATAATGGCTTAATGCTTATTTTACCGTTTGAGATGTGAGAATCTTTTAGTACATCAAGATTCTCACTCTAGATTACTCAAAAAAAAGAATCTCACTCTAGAATTAAGCCACGATTAAAAACTCAAATGCACATTAAACGAGATGTGTGATTAGTGAGTAAAATAATATCTTTGACCTTGTTATTAAAGAATGAGTATGGTTAACAAATGCTCTTTAAGAATTTCTTAACGAAACTATTTTTAGAACGTTTTGATACTATTTTTATAAAAATATAAAATAAAAAATTAGCAAAAAAAATCAGTAGCTTTTTTTTGTTTTTCATAAAAAAAATTCTAAAAATATTTCCTAAATCAATACTTTTAAGACGTCGATTAACTTTTATCTTAAAAAATTTAAACGAAGATTGGCCTTGGTTTTCGAGTAGAGTTTGAAAGCTGTGGAAATAAAATAATATAGTAATTTTGTCTAAAAATAATGATAAGAAGGAGTATTAGTGTGTTGGTAAGTTAATAGGCTAACCATGCATTGTTCTCAAACGAAACAATTATGGATAGACCACAAGAGAAGGGACTGAACCATACATTCAAAGCTAGCATCGTGCATCGTGCATCGTGCATCGTGGTAGATAGGCTTAGAAGTTAAAATGCATCTGTTTACTGTTACCCACCTTCATTTCAAACCAAAAATACATGCTCTTTGCAAATATATTTTTAAAGAAAACAAAGCCAATGTTATCCATAGAAAATTTACAATTTATTCATTTCCCACTTTTTTTTAATGTAATATTCATTTCCCACTTAGCCTACATGCAAGGAAACGTGCATTAATGTTTATTGTCATGAGCTAAGTAAAGTGATGAAGTCTACAAAATGATCTTCATACCCATTGCACAGATATATAATATTTTTATTTTTGTATACAATAAGAGCAACAGGGTTTTAATCCTAAATCATGCATGTATGAATTACGGTGTATATATTGCAGTTTTTTTTTTTTTTTTAAAGATATCTGTTTTAATGTCTTAATAACTCATAGGAATTCAGGTCACAACAGTGAAAGACAAACGTGCTTATTTTATTTATAGGAATTCATTAGGTTAGTATAAAATTAAGTAATTACCATCCAAAAATAAAATCAAGACCTCTAAATGCAGCCTTGGTGCTGGCAACTGTTTGATATTTGGGCAATATCCAATAACTCGCTACTGTAATCCCAATTTCTCCCATTTGAAAAGCCTACCAAAAAAAAAAAAAAAAAAAAAATCAGATAATTCCATCCAATGAAATATATATACAATATGACATTTTTATTTTGAAAGCCAACTTTTGCAATATTACGAATTAACCATCTTTTTTCCATAATAAGAATATATATTATCTTTTTCTCATTCATAAGGATTAGATAGTTTAATAGGTATTAATAGGTAAACACTATGTTTCTCACACACACAGTTCTTTTTTTATACAAGATAGAAATTATACTCTAGCCTAATTTAAGTGTATATGTGTATGAATCACACACAGTTAATTAGTGAGTCATAAGTTGGTATATTCTCTTCAAATTGATTACTTAATTAAAATTAAGTGTTAAATGCTCAAACCTGATACTTTTTCTTGTACAGTTTCGCAGCAGTTGCATGCGAAAGAAGTAAATTATGTCCCACTATATAGGGTTCTGTCCCAGAATTCCCATATGTGCAATTTCCGACATAATTAGAACAACGACCAGGTGCCTTGGTGCCTGTTGCATACCCTCCAATGGTAAATAAATTTGGTTCGTTAATTGTGATCCAAAACTTCACTCTATCACCAAATTCTTTGAAGCAAAAGTCCACGTAGTTGCGATAATCATCCCTAATTATAGGAGATTGATCAATTGTTTATTAATCAGATTGTAGATTTATTAATTGCATAATAGATTTAAATGTGTATGTCAAAACTTACACTATATTTGGGCTCAAGAATCCACCATACTCATCTTCAAGAGCTTGCGGAAGGTCCCAATGAAATAGAGTTACAAATGGTTTTAAACCTGATTAATGAACTATAGTCAATATTAGGAAGAGGCATATATTGAAACAACAATTTATGATTAGCTTTATGAGTAGCATGTGAGAGGGAGTGAAATTTCACCTTGAGATAATAGCTCATTTATGAGGTTATTGTAGAATATGACCCCTTTTGGGTCCACTCCTCCGCTGACTTTTCCTTCTGAGGACAAAATTAAACTTTATTAGTAGCATTACATGTTACTTGGAATATATACCATATAAAAATATTTTTTTTCTTCTAAAATGACATGTTATGTTGGTTCTCAGTAGAGAAAAAATGGTCATGAAATTATGCCTATTCCTATTAAATTGACTTCAAAGAAAATAGCAAAGGTTGAGTTGCGGTCTTACTAGGTAGTATTCTGGTCCATGAGATAGAGAACCTAAAGAAGTCTAAATTAATCTCTCTCATCAGAGCTATGTCCCCCTGAAACATTTAATGCAAAAAAGAAGAAGAAAAGTAAAAGAAAAAAAATTATGGTTTCAACTGCAATTAAGTGGATGTGTAGAAGGGTAGCTAGGGACAGAACTGAATCATTCTTTTTGGTGTGTAAGAGCATTAGCATTTTCTTTTTGGTGGGTAAGAGCATTAGCATTGGAGAATGCTAATGCCATATCTAAGGACAATTTGACATTTTAAGCCTTAAAACCCTTTGCATCAGACAATTGTAAACACAACTATTGCAAATTTTTTTGCAATAGTGCTACAGTATAATTCTATACATAGAATTGTACTGTTCACAGTATTGTAAAAAAAAATATATATTTTATTCCTCCTTTTTAATCCGAAATTTCTCTCTCATCCCTCTCATTTTTTCTGTTCTATTCTCTCTCTTCCTTCTCTGTTGCTCCATTTGCTCTCTCATCTCTGAAACTTCATCTCTAAAATTTCTCACCCATTTCCAAAATTTCTCACCCATCTCACACGGCCTCTCTCTCATCTCTCATCTCTCATCTCACACGGCCTCTCATCTCTCATCTCACACGGCCTTTCTCTCATTGCACCGGTGCTGGGTTTTGGATTTTTGAGGTTGGAGGTTGGATCAGCGTGGATCAGCGAGCTGGGCTTGGATCGTTGGGCTGGAATCGGTTGATGGTGGGTTTGGATCGGTTGTTCGGTGGGTTTGAAACGGTGGATCTGTTGATCGGAGGGTGGATCGTTTGGGTTGATCATCGGTAACTCCGATGGTGGCTCCAGTGATGATTTTTGGGTTGGCTGGTTCTTCTGGGTTCTGCCTTTCTGATGGGTTTTTTTTTTTTGGGTTTTTTTTTCCTTCTGTTGTGACGCTGGTTTTTTTTTTACGTTTTCCTGGGTTGATCATCGGCGTTTTCTGGGTATTTTTTACGGCCTGGGTTTCAAATGGCGGCGTGGGTTTTCGATCTGATCGGTGGCTCGATGGGTTTCTGATCTGATCGGTGGCTCGGTGACTCGGTGGCTTGGTGTATCATAGGTCTCTGTGTGTGTGGGGCTTTGTGTGTTGAACCGGTGCTAGAGGTTGAGGGAGAAAGTGAGGGAAAAAAAAATGGTTGTTGGAAAGCCCAGGAAAACCAAGTTTGACAGTTAGAAAGAAATAATAAAAAAAAGATTAAAAAATAATATTTTAATAAAAATAGAGTTTTGGGATGTGGAGGTATTGTAAAATTGGATGGTATAATAGAATTGTGGGTTTTTAGAATTCTAAAATAGAATAGCATTAGCATTTTTCAATGCTAATGCTCGACTAATAGAATACAATCATATGAATCATACCTCAAAACGATAGTAAAAATTATCAGCTATATCCCCTGTGGTATGGTCCGCAATTTTTTCTGTCATGACACCATAAAATATCTCAAAAAAATTGTCTAAGTGGTACACTATATAAAAAAATTGTTATACATCAAAATTTAGTTATGCATAGAAATAAAAATACAGGTCACATATGTTGTTCCCACTGTGATTATAATGATGCACTATTCTATGTACATGAGTATGACAACCATTTCTTAGCCAGGGAAGACCTTATAAGATTACAAATAAAAGGGAAAATTTTTAATTAAACAAAAATTAACAAAAATATATCCCTTTGACTGGAATGTTCACACCTTAAGAGACATTATTTTTTACACCATAAATTATACCTTTCTTTTACATTAATACGGTTCCATATACGCGACCTACATGCAAGGTCCACTTTTATGTGAAAAGAATGTGTACTTTTATGTAAAAAGAATGTGTAAAATACTTGGTGAACTGAATAATTTCATCTTTACAAGGAGTTTGCATTATAATATTGTTTTACTATTTATTAAAGTATACTAGCCCAAAGGTCAATATTATCTTTGGGTGGATTTGGTTCTAGTCGGAGTTGGTTGTAATTAACAATATGTAACTTTAGTGAATTACTAATTGCTGTGAATGGTTTTCTCTCTCTTAGTGATGCAAATGTAGGTTGGTCTGGAGAACTAACTAGTGGTTGCTTGGTTTGCCTTTGTTTGTACATTTGGACATTCATGTTGATTGACTACAATTTCCATTCACTAAAACTGTGAGAGAGAGAGAGACCTGGATGTTCCCTGGTGAAAGTGTCCCATATGCTAGGTCCTTTTCCATGTTGATATGCAGCCCCTTCATACTTTCGATAGAAATTAAGAGTACCCCAAACATAATATGAGAATAAGAACAAAGGTAATTAGTGTTGAAAGCATGTAAATATTAGTGTTAGTGCATGCAGTGACATATGTACCTGGTAAGCACTTGAGGCCCCTCCAAATATGAAACCAGCTGGAAAATCTCTCCGACTAAGACTTTCAGTGCAAGAGAAAAAATAGACTACAACAAGCAGCACATACAAAAGGAGATGATGATGACGATGAAGTATTTCCATGTCTGTCTTCTCCAACCCCCCCTGTATCGTCCAACCACAGAAGAATAGGCGCACTTATATAGTCATTGAATCACACAATTCATTCAGTGTACTTCATTTTATTGTTTTACTTAAGCATCACTCTTTCCTGTATTGGATATACATATATTTGGGTCATCTAGATCGCGTTGCTCAATGCTCAATATATTAAGGTCTGCATTTGATTGTGTCCAAACTCTTATTAATTGCTAGTCGTACGCCTTGGTATCTAATACCATGTGTTGCTATTGCAAATTACACGGTTCCAATTGCAATGATGTTAGATAGAATCAAGGGTAGGTTATCACTCCAGCCCATGTACGAATAATTTTATTTTTCTTAATCGACTTGTGGACATTAATTATACACCAACTTTTCTTGCTTCTTGTTTAGCAAAAATTCTTGCTTCTTTAATTATTTGGTTTAGTATTAATTTGAAAAGGTCTAAATCGACTCTAGTCTTTGAAACTTGATCGCTTTTCAATTATACAATATGTGCAAAGTTAATTAAGATCACAACTTTTTTTACATGCAAGTTGTGATGGGAATAATATGATTAATATCACTTTTCCATAGGCTCATTACTAATTATTACTTTTGTTATGCACCATCACAATTGGTCACGTTATAAACAAAGTTCTAATTTTTTTTTTTTTTTTTTTTTTTTTTTTTTGGGATGAACAAGTTCTAAAAAAAATTGTATCCCTAGTCTTATTTTAATGATATAAGCAATGTTTACGTTATGTGGTACATGCGCCTTGGTAGCCTTTCCCACTTAATTCTACATCATCTATCAATAAATCTAGTCACTAGGCACACAATTTATAACTTTCTGTTTTTTAACAACGATTGAAGTGTAAGTATATTGTGATTGATATACAATATAAATGATATTAGTGGTGGCGGATGAGACTAAATTAAAGTGATGTTTCATCAATCCCAACATATTACCATAAATTTGTTGTGAAACTTTCTGTCTCTGTCATGAAACATAATTATTTGTTTGCTGAGTTAAGAAAGGTATGAGTGCATGAAATGGTGGATCAGGGGTGGATTCTCCCATGGCCCATCAAAATTGTTATACACTATAATTTTTTTCTACGACAAACTTCATTTGAAAAAGAAAAAAGAAATATTACTTATTTTATTAATCTCTATTTCAATGTTAAAAAAATTATAAAAGAAAAATATTTTAAAAAAATAACAGTATTATTCCTTTTCAAAAGTGATTAAAAAAACAAAAATTCTTAATATAATACTTTATATTCTTCTTCATGTAGATTTGTATATAAGTAATCAAATATAAAATTTATAACATAATAAACTCTGATGATTTATGTTATTACAATTTAATTATTTAAGAGTCTATATTAACAAAAATATCATAATTTATATGAGTTGAATTTAAAGTCAGTCTAACAATTAAAAAAGTTCTTTTAAGTGAATTGTAAGTGGAATCTTAACTCTTAAAAAAAATTACTAAATGGCTTATGCATGTTTAAAAAACATCTACCAGATAAACACAATATAACAACTATGATTTTGTTTTCTTTGCATTAAAATATCACTTAAATCACATTTTTTTTTTCAATAAAAACTAAATTGGTCTCAAGTACTCATATACATGTGTGTGAATTTGTCGTTTAAAAATTTTGCCTCCCCTAACATCCAATCTTGGCTCCCCCACTTGGGGTATGTTGAACGCTAAATTGAAAAAGTCAAAGATGCAATTTTCATTTGCATTTCTATCAAATTCCGATAAAATCCCGTGGATTATGATAGTAATACACTTTTATCATAATTAATTATTTACTTTTCTCTCATAATTATTTTTGAATACCTTCCTTCCATAGCACATGGCTACCTACTACCAAAAACCTTAAATCATACAGGACGGTTAGGTATAGCACGAGGAACGTTAGCTGCATAAATCCGTAACTCCAACTAACCACAAAAGATTATATATATATATATATATATATGACAAAGTTTAACTACAAAATTAGTTGTAATTTAAAACTACAACCGTACTCAATATCTTTTTTTATTAGAGGTGAATTTTGACAAATCCACCATTGGATTACATCTCTTTCTTATAACCTCCATGCTTGTAAAATTTCTAGAAAATTAAAGATTAATAGTTATGTCATCAATAAATTGTTTAAATTGCAAATTTTTGTAGATTATGTATAAAATATAAGCTTATAGATCATATAGTAAATAATATCCGATTGACACAAAATTTGACACATGTATTAAGAGAGTAAAGAACATGCAGTTGAACGGTTAGATTTTCAAAATATGTAGTAATTTTCATTTTATTGAGTAAAGTTGTAACCTAAAGCTACAACTAATTTTGTAACTAAATTTTGTCCACATATATATATATATATATATATATCTTCTTTGTTGGTAGCTGAGACTCGAAAGGTCTAAGTATAGAGGGTAGTCTATAGGCTTGGAGGGCCTATATTGTAATCCTTGTACTCCAACTTATACACTAGTGGATTGATTCGAAATAGAGGGCCGTAAAGAGGTCTTTACGTTGAGCGCTATGATTTTCCTCTTCGATAACACATCACCATATTATCTTGTGTTTGCATCTCTCTTTCCTTACTCCTTGTATTTTATACTTAATTACTAATTATGAATGTCCAAGCACTAGTTAGTAGTCCCAATTAATTGTGCATTAATTACTCTTATTCCACATCTAGTTGAGTAGACTAAAAGCAATTAAGCTGTAATTTTAAAATTGGGGGTCTAAACAAGCTCTAGTAGTTTTACTATTAAGCTTTTAGATATGATTGAACTTACCATTAGATTTAAGGTAAACACTATCTTAGTTGACCTTATCTGGTTTAAGATGGGAACAAAAATGAAATCAGTTACAACTCAACGTGATGTGAGTTACTAATATATGTGATAAAAAATGATGTCATGTGGAACCTTGTTATTAGTATAGTATATATACCACATGTTGGAGTTATAGATTGACCCTAGTTAAATAATTCAATTACCCAAGTTGATTAATTAGATCAGATTATATGCAAAATAGCGAAGGCATGAACAAATCACCATATAAACTAGAGTGCAACAGAAATGAAATTGACACTAGGATTTGTTAATTAATGGGGAAAACCTCTTACATGACAAAAACTCCATCGGGTAATATTCAAGTCATCACTTCCAAGAATCACTAATCAAAATCAACAGATTATAAGTATAAGGAATCTTACACCAAACCTGTCATATCCCAAAATACTAACCTACAGTTGAATCCTTACCCCAATCCTCAATTGGTCTTGATTTTGTAGAGACTTCTTCCCTTTGCATGGATCCTAGTATGTGACTAATGGATCCTAGTATGTGACTAACTCCCAGTAACTTGAAATTTGTTGTTGGATGCAAAGTTCTTCCATACACTTACAGAGAGTGAAACACTTGATCACAAAACCCTAAGGTGCATAAAAATGCAATAGCTTCTCAATAAGCATATAGATTCACTAATTGAGTTTCTGTGTATAATGACGACTATAAAAGGACCTTTTATATCCCCTAGAAGTTCAAGTCATCATGGGCCAAAAAACAAATTTGAAAATTTGGGTTCTGCGAAGCTCGATAGATCGAGAGGTATCAAGTTTCTTCATTAATTCTCAATAGAAACCTGTTATGAAGCTTGTGTTGAGGTTCACTATTTTCAGCTTTTCTCATTTGTTTCTTTGTGCAGTCTTCGTATCTTCAATAATACCAATTGTTATAGCTAAGAGACATACTTCATGCTATTCTAGAATCCACTTAGAACTACTCAAATACAAGTAAAATGTGTTTTGTTAAAGGATATACTAACACATGAAAAATATGGCCCTAACACCATATCTAAAAATAAATATGGGTTCTATCTCGGGGTTCCCATACGTGCAATTTTCAAAATAGTTAGAACAATGACTAAGAGATTGATCAATTGTTTATTAATCAAATTGTGACCCAATACTTCACTCTATCACCAAATTCTTTGAAGAGAAGTCCACGATAATCATCCCTAATTATAGGAGATTGATCAATTGTTTATTAATCAAACTGCAAATTTACTAATTGCATAATAGATTTTAATGTGCACGTCAAAACTTACACTATATTTGAGCTCAAGAATCTACCATACTCATCTTCAAGGGCTTGTGGAACATCCCAATGAAATAGAGTTATAAATGGTTTTAAACTAGATTAATTAACCGTAATCAATTAATCAACAGTTTTCGTCTTGTCTAAAAAGAAAAAAAAATTTCTTGCTTCTTTAGTTATTCGGTATAGTGTTTGAAAAGGTCTAAATCAACGCTAGTCTTTGGAACTTGATCGCCCTTTAATGATACAAAATGAGCAATATTAATTAAGATCACAACTTTTTTTAAATGCAAGTTGTAATGGGAATAATATGATTAACAAATCAGTTGCTATAAATTCAATTACTATCTTGGTACAACAAAGGTTTGCTTCGGATGTCATTTTCATTTTGGAGAAAATTTTTAAACCAAAAAGCAGAGCGTTTCATGTATCTTGTCAATCCATTTTTGTAATCTATATAAGTGCTGCCAAATCGAAGAGTATAACCAGATTCCCATTCAAAGTTATCAAGAAATGACCACGCAAAGTATCCTCTCACATCAACCCCAGCCCTGCCAAACCAAATCGTTAATATTTATATAAGAACTATTGACACACACAATCATGATATTTTAGGGCGGTAAAATGTAATATATATTCTATCAGTTTCCAATATGAGAACAAGAGCATTGCTTTTGATTAAAAAAAAAAAAGAGTTGGAGTGTAAGCATGTCTTAATCTTATCTTTACATATTGCTAAAGTAACCATTAATTAATAAAAGTTTTTAGCATATGAATTTGGGTCTAATTAAGTTATTATATACTATTTTTTAAATTTGTTTATTTTACTTTTATGGGGAACTTTAACTCACATGGGTCCCTAGTCCCTCCAATATTTTTGGAGGTATGATACCCATTATTATGAAAAACTCTATTGTGTTTCCGATGTATGTTTCTTCCCCCTCACAGGGGGGTGGACCCCACACGAAACATACAACGGAAACACCATATAACTTCTCCATTATTACAGAGTTACCATTCTATGTGACATGTGATTATAATAAAGTTACCTGCATGGGTGACCTTATTACTGCATGTCTGAAATTATTATATAAAAAAAGTTACTATGTGATGTGACTGAACCATCCATCATATCTGAGGTAAACACTATTTTAATTGAACTTATCATAGTTTAAGATAAAAATAAAAATAAAATGTTAGAAAATAAGTTAGTGCTCAGTGTGATGTGAGCTACTATCGAATGTGACAAAATTACTATAAAGTGAAATCACGTTATTAGTAGAGAAACCATATCTAAAAAATACATGGTTATTATAGAATTTTCTTAATCTACACATATATAATATACCTAATATTAGGGTCCAAGTAATAGCTCGGTCATCATAATGGCATAATTTATGGTATCCTTTGCATGTGGTTCGAACTCCACAATACCTTCACACACACTATATGCAAAGTCACTCACCTTATAGCCTTCAAGAGATTTGATAGATGACTATGGTAGTATTTTATCCTCGAGCTATCATTGAGAGCCTTTTGAATTGGCAATGAGCCACTATCATCAACTCCTGAAAAGTACAAATGTATACATGTATTTGATTTAAAATCAGATAACTATTTCAATTAAATTGATGGATGAAGATAGTTTCTTACCATTTTCGGTAATGTAAATAGGTGGATTATTATATTTTTTCTTTATGTATAGCATAAGTTCTCGAATTCCACTTGGATAAACGAAAAGCCATTTAGCAGCAGTCTACAAAACCATTATTTATATAGTTTTCTTAGTATATACAAGGAGTAAAATATACTTTATATTCAAACATTGGGTGAGAGTGAGAGAGATTACTGGTTGACCGACAGGAATGCCATCCTTCTCCGCTGTGACATTGAATAGAGTGACTACATGAGTGTTTGGAAAAAAATATAAGGAAAATAAAAAAGTGACTACTAATTTAACAACAAAATATTTACAAATTGAGGGGACAATGAATATAATTTATGTCATTTCAACAAAATAAATACCTAGAGAACTTTTTGATGACTAACAATCAGTTTTTTTATTTTTTTTATTTTTTTATACATATTCTTTGCATCACCCAATATATAAATCAAGGTTATGGATTTTGAGCTTAACTGGTCAAATTTACGTGACAATCTGTTGTGTAACTTAGGTTGACGCTACTAGAAGATGTAAAGTCATCAGCATATCTTGCAGTATAGTAATTTACTCCAAGGAAATCCAAAGAACCTTTTAACATCTTGGATTGCGATTTAGTAAATATAGGTAGTCGAGTTCCCACCAAAATTCGCATGGTCTCAGGATAGTCACCAAAAATAATTGGATCAACAAACCTACACAAATAATAGAAATAATAAGTCTCCTTATAAGGGTTTGATACAATATGTTGAGACAATACCTTAACTACTTAATCTAAAAGCTTAAGATTGTAACTTGTCACAAAATTAACTTATCGTACCTACGCTTAGAGTGCTTATGTTGTTGTTGTTGTTGGTTTTTGCTGAATGGCTTAGAATGCTTCTCTTAACTAACTTTACTTCAAGCCAAAAATACTTGCCTTTTGCAAATATGTTTGAAGACAAATGCGTTTATTTATAGGAATTATTGAGTCTAGTATAAAATTAAGTCATAAAACTTACCATCCAAACCTAAAATCAAGACCTCTAAAGGCAGCCTTGATGCTAGCAACTGTTTGGTATTTAGGCAAATCCCAATAACTTTGTACTGTAATGCCAATTTCTCCCATTTGAGATTCCTACAAAAATCAAATTCAGATTATGAAAGAAAACTTTTGCAATATTCTGAACCTTCTTTTTAACTTATTAAGAATATATATGAAGCGCAGTAGATTATCCCATTTTTGCTTAAGAAGGATTAGGATAGTTTTATAGGTACTAATAGCACAAATCAACTAAGGCTAGTGTTCTTTGTAATCTAAAGCACAACCTAATATTGCTAAACACAATGTCTGTCTCATACACACATGGCTCATTAATTAGTGAGTCATAAATTGATATATCCTCTTTAAATTGATAATGGCTAAAAGCACATACCTGATACTTTTCCTTGTATAATTTCACAGCAGTTGCATGAGAAAGTAGTAAATTATGTCCCACTATATAGGGTTCTATCCCAGAGTTCCCATATGTGCAATTTCCAATATAGTTAGAACATCGACCAGGTGCTTGAATTCCTGTTACATAGCCCCCAATGGAAAATGTATTTGGCTCGTTAATTGTGAGCCAATACTTTACTCTATCACCAAATTTTTTGAAACAGACATCCACGTAGTTCCGATAATCATCCCTAATTATAGGCATTTATGGATTGTTGATTAATAAGATTGCATATATACTAATTTCATAATAGATTTAATGTGTGCTTCAAAACTTACACTATGTTTTGGTTCAAGAATCCACCATACTCCTCTTCAAGTGCTTGTGGAACATCCCAATGGAATAGAGTTATAAAAGGTTTCAAACCTGATTAATTAGTTATAGTCAATATTAGGAAGAGACCTATATTGATTAAACAAATTATGATTAGCTTTATGAGAAGCATATGAGAGGGAGGGAAATTCCACCTTGAGACAATAGCTCATTAATGAGGTTATTGTAGAATGTGATTCCTTTTTGGTTCACTCCCCCACTGATTTTTCCCTCTGAGGACAAAATTAAGCTTTATAAATAGGATTATATGTTACTTTGAATACAATACCAAATAAAGATATTTTTTCCCCAAAAAATTACATGTTTTTGTAGGATCGTAGTAGAAAAAAATGACAAAGGTTGAGTTAAGCAATGCTCTTACTAGGTAGTATTCTGGTCCATGAGATGGAGAACCTAAAGAAGTCTAAACCAATTTCTTTCATCAAAGCTATGTCCCCCTGAAACATTTTTCAGTCTTTTCATTAGTTTAATGCATAAAAGAAAAGCCAAAGTTTCAACTGCAATACAGTGGATGTGGAGTATCTAGGGATATAGTCTTTTTTTTTTAATTTCTTTTTGATGTGTAAGAAATAGGGATGGGAATGAGGCAGGACAGGGCGAGGCCAAAGGATGGGATCTTCACCCCTGCCCCATATGGTTTTGTCTTGCCTCATCCCTGCCTCGCCCCGCCTAGCCCCGCATGACAGAAAAATTTTCTTACCTCATCCCCACCTCTTGGGGCCCAGCGAAGTCCCACCCTACCTTGTAAAAGTTTACTTCTTGTTAATTTGCCCCACAACTATTACAATATTTTTTTTTAATAAACCCTATTTTCTTAATAAAAATATACTTGAAATTACAACTAAATTTATCCCATCAAATCAAACTAATTTTTAGCAAAAACTTATTAATATTATCTAAGTGTTTAATAAGACAATATCACAACAAAAACTAAAAATCTCATAGTATAACACATAACAAAATAGAGGTAGAGAGTCACGTTGTGTAAAATAAAATAAGCAAATATTGATATGTTTTTTTAAATAATAAGGTTTTAGGGTCTAAAAAGTCTAAACTCATCCCCACCCTGCTCTATAGTACAAGGCTAAAGTCTTGCCCCATCCCCACCCCACCACCTTTGCGGGGTGGGAAAAACCCGTATGGGGCAAAGCAGGGAGGGACCGGGCAAAATTATAGAAACCAATAAAATACAATAACATGAATTAACCATACCTTAAAACGATAGTAAAAATCATCAGCTATATCTCCGGTGGTATGGTCTGCAATTTTTTCTGTAACGGCACCATAAATTTCTCAAAAAATTGTCTCTAATGAATTAGGTGATACACTTAAAAAAATATTATGCATCAAACTATAGAATACATAGAAAAAAGCGAATTTATTTTTAATTACAAAAGGTTTTATGTCACATATGTTGATCACCCATTTGATTATAAAATGCGCTATACTAAGTACATGAGTATGACAGCTCATTTTCTTAGCCAAGGAAGACCCTACAAGATTACAAATAAAAGGGGAAATTTGCAATTAAACAATAATTAACAAGAATCCATTATTTTTTAAAAACTCCATGTACTGTACACTATGTATGGAACCAACATGTAAGGTTCATTTTATGTGAGAAGAATCTGTAATACACTCGGTAAAAATAATTTCACCTTAATATATAGGATGGGTTTGCATTATTCTAATATCTAATTATTTATTGAATATAAAAGTTCACTGGCCCAAAGGTCAATACATCCCATCTTCGGGTGGATTAGGTTCTTTCCTTTCTCATTACCCACCAATTTGGAGGATTTCAATCTAGCAAAAAATCAATTGTAGTAAAATCAGATGATGAAGCTGATTAACTGAAATAAATGTTCTTTGGTCTTTGGAGCTCATTGTCTACTTACCTAAAAGCCAAAATTTTAATCCAAAACAAAGCACTATGCAGCCTTTGGAGGACCCCAATTTCTGTCCTTGACACATACTAGTCGAAGTTAGTTGTAATTTCTGATGCATTTGTAGGTTAGTCTGCAGAACTAGTTGCTGCTTGTTTTGGTTTTGTTACTAGATTTGTATATTCTCTTGATTGAATAGTTACAAAACAAGTATAATTTGAATAATGTTGCGCTCCACACCAATTGACGTGTGGTCTTTACTTCCATTTATATAGACTCAGTAGTTACATATTAGATACAGATGAGAAGAGTTTTAGATAAGCACAATACATTCAGTTACAAATGAGATAGGAGTAATCCTTGCTAACTTTAATCTGATCTAGTCTTATCACTTTTATTTGGGTTGCTTATCTTGATAGGATCCTTAAGCTTTGCTTCAATAAATAGAATTGCTTATTCACTAAAAGTGTGTGTGTGCGTGTGTGAGAGAGAGAGAGAGAGAGAGACCTGGATGTTCTTTAGTGAAAGTGTCCCATATGCTAGGTCCTTTTCCATGTTGAAATGCAGCTCCTTCATACTTCCAATTGAAATTAAGAGAACCCCAAACATAACGAGTACAAGAACATAGGGAATTAGTGTAGAAAGCATGTAAATATTAGTGTTAGTTAAGTGACATATGTACCTGGTAAGCACTTGAGGCCCCTCCAAATATGAAACCAGCTGGAAAATCTCTCCGACTAAGACTTTCAGTGCAAGAGAAAAAATAGACTACAAAAAGCAGCACATACAAAAAGAGATGGTGATGATGATGAATTACTTCCATGTCTGACTTTCTCCAACTCCCCATGAATGTTTCCGCCAAGCAAAGTATAATTAGCACACTTATATAGTGGGACGGACAAGAGTCGGATTCCAAGTTTCTAGGAGGAACTTCTCTCACACACACACGTATAAAGTTAGGAACAAAATTTAGGTAAAATATATTATGCGTTGTTTCCTATATTCTTCTCTTTAAATTTAGCTAACTTTTTTTTCATAAGTAAAAATATATTTTTAGTTAAATACAGCTAGTTGGATTAAAAATAAAAAAAAAAGTTAAGAAATATCACTTTAAGTATAAAATAAAATAAAGACCATGTGTTGCAATTCCAAATTCCACGGTTCCAATGGAAATGATGTTAGAAAGAATCAAGGTGAGGGTATTTAAAAACCGAACCGGATCGGCGATTTGATCGGTTCAACTGGAAATCAGATCTCAATTTGGTCCGGTCTAAAAATTAAGAAAAAACCAAAAAACCGCCGATTTAGCGAAAAAACCAAAAACCGATATGGCTAAACCGGTTTTAAGCTGCTTTGTGCATTAACACTACAGCCACTGTGTTTTTGACAAAAAAAAAAAATAGAGATTTTGTTTCAGATTTAAGAAGAAGAGAGATTTTGACTTTGAATATGCTGTTAAGTCTAAAGCTGGGAAGCCTAAGACGCCCACGTTGACACCAAAAACATCAGATTTACTATTTATGAGTTGACACAGTTGAGGAAGAACCAAGAAGTCCAAATCAAAGAGATGCAGGTACAATCTGTCCGCTTCAGTTTAAGAGCTTTGCTTGCTGCTCTTGCAGACTTGCACATGCACTGATGCACATATACTGACGAGAGAGATAGAGAGAGTCTTGAAGGCAAACAGATGAAAAATTAGAAAAAAGTGAAAGAACAAATTAGAAGTACAGAGCTTTTAATTAAACAAGGTGTGGATGTAAGACTTCAAAATATGTGGTGGGTAGAGTATCAACGTGTAAAGGTATGGGATATGTGGTTGGAAAGAAATATCAAGTGGGTAGTGACTTTTTGTTATTTGCAAAATGAAAGAATAACTTTTATATTGGGCTTGAGTTTAGCGGTCTAATATATAAATTAAAGTTGAGGTTTAATGTTTTACTGTTATTTATATCAATTCAACTACCGGTCCGATCTTGTTTCGATCATAAAATCGAGAATTACTTTTTATTTTGATTCTTTAACTATATCAATTTTTAAAACTATGGGTTCCACTGCAACCCATGTGCTTATGATTTTTTATTTGTATTCTTAATTTTATTTTTCTTACTCCACTTGTGGACATGTCACAAGTGGAGTAAGAAAAATAAAATATTGATTAATACTTAATGTACCCTAAATATTAATTATTTAATGTTGGTGTATACTGTTCGAAAGGGAGTTGGTGTATAATTAATATTTGATTATTTAATGTCTGCAAAAAATTTCGGTGTATAATTAATATTTAATGTATATTAAATATTATTATACACCAACTTATTTTTCTTATTTAAAAAGAAAAAAAATTCTTTCTTCTTTAGTTATTAAATTTTTTTTTTTTTTTTTTTATTGGTGCTTCTTTAGTTATTCAATTTAGTGTTTGAAATGGTCTAAATCAATGCTAGTCTTTGAAAGTTGATCATACTGTATGGTTCATTTGAATTGAGAGAAAGAAAAAGAGAATAGAGTAGAATTTATTCAAAATTAATGATATATACAAAATTAGCAATGTTAATTAAGATCACAACTTTTTTTTACATACAGATTATAATTAAATAATATGATTACTATCACTTTCTCATATGCTCATTTTTAATTAATTATTACTTTTATTTTGCACCATCACAATTGGGTCACGTAGACCGTAGTAAACAAAGTTTTGAAAAATTATGGGGCTGTTTGGTATGGTGTTTTGAACAATAATTTTCAATATTTAAATAATATTACATGTTTTTTAACACACTTTTTTACCTACACATATTTTTAAAAAATAAAAACAACGTTATTAGAACAACATTACCAAACGAACCCATATATTCCTTGTATTATTTTAAGGGTAAAATATCATTTTCGTCCCTAAACTATCACAAAAGTTCGTTTTTCGTCCCTAAACTTTCAAAAGTTCTATTTTCGTCCCTAAATTATCACAAAAGTTCGATTTTCGTCCCTAAACTTTTAAAAGTTCTATTTTCGTCTCTAAACTTTTCCAAATGTATTGATTTCCGTCCCTCCCACATCAGCACTCTATCAAGTCACGTCAGCACTCCGTCAAACGGAGGGACGAAAATCAATATGTTTGGAAAAGTTTAGGGACGAGAAACAAACTTTTGTGATAGTGTAGGGACGAAAATAGAAATTTTTAAAGTTTAGGTACGAAAAACGAACTTTTGTGATAGTTTAAGCACAAAAATGATATTTTACTCTTATTTTAATGATATAAACAATGTCTACATTATGTGCCATGTGGTAATTGTGCCTTGGTAGCCGTTCCTACTTTTTTTTTTTTTTAATAACTGTTGAGGGATTGAAATACTGTGAAACTTTCTGTCTCTATTATTGCACCATTTAATAATCAACCTGCATTTTAAATAAAATAATAATAAATGTTTTTATAATAAAAGTTAAGTTTAGAAACTATAGTTGTGCTGAGTGGCTTTATAAAATTACAGTAATATTTTGGATAAAAACTTTTTTTTTGATAGAGACAACTTCTTATTTATTCTTATCAATTTATTTAGGTTAAATAATAATAAGTGATTTAACAAAATATGCAACAAGCATCTAAGTTTCAGTTGATAAAGACAACTTATTTGTTCTTATCAATTTCTTTAGATAAAATAACAATAAGTGTTTTAACAAAACACGCAACATGCACTTTAGATAAAATAACAATAAATATTTTAACAAAATATGCAACATGCATTTAAGTTTTAGTTGATAGAAACAACTTATTTGTTCTTATCAATAATTTAGTTTTAATTATTTAAAAAAAAAATTATCTCACATATGAAACTTCATTAAGCTGTGTGATGCCGTGCATCACACGGAAATAATTAGTACTAGTATATTTTAAAATATAGTTTTAGAAATATTACAATTTAATTATTTATTAGTCTATATTAACAAAAATATCATAATTAATATGAGTTGTAATTAAAGTCAGTCTAACAATTAAAAATTCTATCAGATCAACACAATATAACAAATATTATATTTTTTATTTGCATTAAAATATCACTTAAATCACATAATTTTTTTTTCAATAAAATTTAGATTGGTCTCAAGTACTCATATGCATGTGTATGTTTTTGTCGCTTATAAATTTTGCCTCCCCTGACATCCAATCTTGGCTCCCCCACTTTGTGCCAAGTTTTTATTTTATTTTATTTTATTTTATTTTATTTTATTTTATATCCATGGGATTTCGTTGGAATTTGATAGAGATGCAAGAAGAAAAGTGCATCTTTGACCTTTACAAATGAAATCTCTGTTTATATATGGCTTTAAGAAAACAAAAAGCCTTATGCCATACACTATGGTTAATTATGTATAATTTATATCAGCTAGCAATCTCTCTCTCTTTCTCTCTCTCTCTGAGATTGAAGTTTAACAAGTTGTGATTCATATAAGATCACCTTCACATAAGTTCATCACAATTGTAAATTGATCACAAGATTCACACAACACATAAAAACTTATAAATTCTTCTGTAATACTAGATTCATTGTACGGATTATATATGAAAGAATAGTACTGGATTAGTAATTCTGAAAATATTCCATAAAAAAAAAAAAGTAATTCTGAAAATAAATGCATGCTGCAATTCCTCTTAACATGGAACAGAAAAAAAATAAAATAAAATAAAGAATTAGTTCAACATACAACAAATCAGTACACTTGCTATAACTATAATTACAATTCACTGTACAACAAAGTTGGCCTTCTGGTGACATTTTTCTTTTGGAGAAAGTTTTTGAACCATAAAGCATTAATTGTAAAGGATTGAGAAAAGTTTTTTTTTTTTTTTTTTCCTTTTTTAGAAAATAATTTAACTGCGTACGTTGGGTTTTAATTTTGAAATTTCACGTTTATGATTCAAAGGAAATGTCCTCTCCTCCTTTTTTTCCTATGCAAATGTTCTTAGTTTGGAAATTGATATAGTCTCTGTTAGTAGAGGTAGTGTGAGTTAGAGAGAGAGAAATCCAGAATTAATGTGATTCAGCTTAGCTGCCTAGATTGATAGTAGAAAATCATTAATGGCTACCTTTATACTAGTTACAAATTTACAATGAATCTGATGTATATGGGTTATATACATTTACTTTTCTTGTTATACAACTTTACTAGTACATGGAGAGAGGAATTTGATGAACTTTGGTGCTCTACGAATTTGCCAATGTGAAGAATTGTTGTAGAGTTTAGCTCAATTTGTGACTCTTGTTTTGTGGAATTTGAGCCAAGGTAGAGATTTGTTAGAAATTGTCTCAAATAATTGACTTGGATTGAGTTTTCTTGGGAGGTAAATATATTCCTTTATAAACAACAAATAGTACTCATTGTTTACAAATGAATGTATTCCTTGTTCAAAAAAAAATATGTATTGATATCTTACAAATAAACAATAATATTAAGGTTTGATGGCTTTGAATCATGACTCCTCACACATTGAAAGAGACTTTGAATTAATTTGTGAGTACCTTTTGAGTATGTAAACACTTTCGTAATCACTCTTTAAAATATATAGTCGTTATATGAAAATAATATTTGTAAGGGCCAAAAAAAAATGTTTGTGTGCTAGCCCACTTAAAGTAATGGATTGAATTTGTCAAACTTGGCCCAAACCAATAGAATTTGTAAGAGATGGGATAGAACAACTAGCATGGGTTCTGCGTGAGAACAATTTTTGGGAGAAGTCTAATCTGTATTCAGAATTAGATGGGCAAACAGCTTTACACAAAGTGTTCCCAAAGAGGCAAGATTTACCAAAAAGAATCCCTCTCCTCCTCTTTTCTCTCCTATCTCTTCTTTTTTTCTTTTTTTTCCTCCCCTTTTCAATGCCCTTACCCCGCCTTATATAGCTCTTCCCCATCGTATCTTCTCCGTCCATTTCTACCTGATCTTCATCCCTCTCCAACACCTCTCACCTTTTGCATCTGAAGTAGATGGCGGCAGTAGCTTGCGTAGTTGTGGCCAGTACTGTTCAGATCACTTCCTTATTAATGCGGCTAATAAAGCTAGTGTATATCATTTAATGTGGATGCGACGGGCAGTTCCTGCCCGGCGGTTCCTTGTCTACTATTGACTTCTACCTTCTTCAGTTTCCAATCCCCTCCGTAGACTACCGCAAGACACTTTGGCGAATCCGTCTCCCTCCTCGGGTGTCATTGCTCCTCGAGCCCGTGTCTAGTGTCGTGCCCAAATTAATGCCTCAACCTTTCCTATTTCTCTTCGGGCATCGGCCCAATGTTTCGACCCTACAACTTCCTCCTCGATCCTCGGGTACCCACTATATTCATTCATAGTGTAATCATGTTAATCATAATTAATTGTTTTTTATTCACATGTTCTTAGTCTTTGTTTATTAAACACAATAAATCGTCGTCTAAAAAACAAAATTCAATATTAAAAATTTTGTTGATTCACTTCAATTAATTAAGCATAAATTTCATTTTATGTATGTTGCATGCACACCAAATACAAAAAGTCAAAAATGCAATTATTTCTATGACAAGATATGCACTTTATATAACATAATTTATACTTCTCTTTCATTTGATATAATATAATATGAATTGTGGCATAATATATTTGTCGTGATTTATGCGCTGTTTGCTTTATAAAGTGTATACATTATGAACGATTGTTAGGCAGCACATATTTAGTAGGATGAACGTTAGCTTCAACTTACCCAAAAATAAATTAAAAAAAAAGATGAAGAACGTTAGCTACATAATTTGATATAATCAAGAATTGTTCCCTTATTAAAAAATATATATAATCAAGCAAAATCTAAGATCCAACCCAGTCCAATCTTTGTTTAGGAACAGCTAATTTAGTGTTTTTTTTTTTTTTTTTTTTTTTTTTTTGGTGTAAATTTTATTAGCATACCTGAGATTTGGGCTTATATCAACCAGGCCTAAGTTTTTAAAACTAACCAATTTGGTCCCTAAAGCCAACTTAGTCTCTAAAATAATTGAGAAAAAATAACTAATTATTTAGGGACTAAGTTGGCTTTAGGGACTAAATTGGCAAGTTTTAAAAAGTTTTGGATTTTGTTGGCATTAGACCAAACCTCAAGGTCTTTCAGTGGAATTTACCATTTGTTTTTTGCTAAAAGTTTACTAAAGTATATTTGTATTGTGAAAGAGGGAGAAAAAATAAGAAAAAAAGTTAAGTTAAAAAAAAAAAAAAAAACTTGTACATGATACCTAAAAACTAAAAACTGAACTTATAATCCAGCTAAATGGACAAATTCGATCCATTAGATTGTGTAAAAGTCCAACCTGTGTGGTATCTCAGTATTTTTCAAGCCCAAATCTCTAAAGCCCAACCCAATACCTGAAGCCCGCCTCCAATAAACCCAAACCCACATGTTTTAAACCCAAACTCAATCAGCCCACTCCAAAACATAAGCCCAAGCACCACACTTCCTAACCCAATACCCCATCAAGCCGAAAGCCCAAACCCAACACCCATATTTAACAAACTACCCTTTAGCTTCCAAAATTACACTTTGACCCCTTTATTATACAGAATTACCCAAACATCACTTTACCAAATTGCCCACACAGAAATGTCCATATCATTTTTAATGAACTAGAACTCGGAATTGGAATGTTCAACTCTTCAAGACTAAAGTAATAATGAACTAGATTTCCATAGCCCTTTTTGTTTATTAAAATATATTTGTAAAAAAAAAAAAATCAAATATTCATCATTAAAAAAATATTGGGTTTTAAAAAGGATTAAATTCCACCAATTGTCAGTCTTAGTTATCCTCTAACTTATCATATAATGATTTATTAATAAGTAACATGACTCAATATATAGGTTATGTGACTAAAAGTATATTTAAATAGTTTTTATTATATGCCACAATGAATTCAATGAATTTTTCTCTAAATTAGTTTGGATGTTCATTCATATTTTTTTTAAAGAATAAGAGAGATGACTGTTTTCTCTACTTGCTAAGATTATAGGATATCTCACATATACATAGATCCACAACTAACACTTATATTTTGTACAAAATATAAAGATTGTAAGAATATTTTTGCATCACTAACCCATAGAAAAAAAGTGTGATGTGGGTTGCCGAGAGGATAGGATCCAACTCGAACTCTACTTGCCCTTATACAGCATCGAGCCTATATATGTTAGGACCAATCATGCATACCCTCAGGTAGCTCTTTTAACCCCAAATTAAATTATTTTGTTATAATTAATATACTTATATATATAATTAAAGCTTGGCCCCAAAAATTACACTGGTACAAAGATATACCACAAAGACTCGTATATTTCTTTATTTCTTTTCCATCTTTTTTGGATGGATTCTTATAGTTAGGTTGAATTTTATTTCATCGTCCTCATATCCCGCACATAGAATTTGAATCTTATACCATTGTTAGGTTGAATTTTGTACCATTGTTTTTTATATGCATAGAATTTGACATTACTAATGTCTACAAGTTATTTGCTTATTTTTCTACTTAAATTTTTTTTTTAAAATTTTGCGCAAAACTTGGCATCAGTAATATTAAGTTCTATGCATATTTTTAAGTGAAACTTGATATTGCTAATATCAAGTTTTGCGCAAAATATTAAAAAAATTTTAAGTAGCAAAATAAGCATAGAACTTGTCGACATTAGTAATTTCAAGTTCTATGCATATTTTTAAGTGGAACTTGACATTCTTAATGTCAAGTTTTGTACAAAATTTTAAAAAAGATATAAGTAGCAAAATAAGCATAGAACTTGTCAACATTAGTAATGTCAAGTTCTATGCATCATTTTTAAGTAGTACTTAACATTCTTAGTTTCCATTTGGGAAATGCTTATTTAGCTGAAACTGAGAACTATTTGTTGAAAGTATTATAGATAAAGATAAAAGTTAACTGAATAGTATAATAAGACCCACGAATATTACCAAAAACTACACTAGGACCCATGAGTAGTAGTAAAAATAAGCTGAAATTTTCAGCTTGTCCCAAATGCAAACTTAATGTCAAGTTTTGCACAAAATTTATAAAAAAAAAAAAAAAAAATTAAGTAGCAAAATAAGTGTAGAACTTGTCAACATTAGTAATGTCAAGGTATATGCATAGTTTTAAGAGGAAATTGACATTCTTAATGTCAAGTTTTTAGAAAAATCTTAAAAAATAATTAAGTAGCAAAATAAGGATAGAATTTGTCGATATTAGTAATGTCAAGTTCTATGAATATTTTTAAGTAAAACTTGACATTCTTAATGTCAAGTTTTGCGCAAAATTTAAAAAGATAATTAAGTAGCAAAATAAGGATAGAATTTGTTGACATTAGTAATGTCAAGTTCTACGCCTATTTTTAAGTGGAACTTGACATTCTTAAAGTCAAGTCTTCTGCAAAATTTAGAAAAAAAAAATATAAGTAGCAAAATAAGTATATATAGAACTTGTCGATATTAGTAATGTCAAGTTCAAGCTTATTTTTAAGTAGAACTTGACATAATGTCAAGTTTTGCGCAAATTTAAAAAAAAAAAAAAAAAAATTTTTTTTTTTTTTTTTGAGTAGCAAAATAAGCACAGAACATGTCAACATTAGTAATGTCAAGTTCTATGCATATTTTTGTGTGGAACTTGACATTCTTAATGTCAAGTTTTGTGCAAAATTTTAAAAAATTATTTAGTAGCCAAATAAGGATAGAACTTGTCAACATTAGTAATGTCAAATTTTATGCATTTTTTAAAGTGGAACTTGACATTCTTAATTTCAATTTTTCTGCAAAATTTAAAATATATATATATATATATATATATATAAAAGTAGCAAAATAAGTATAGAAGTTGTTGACATTAGTAATGTCAAGTTCTATGCATATTTTTAAGTGGAACTTGACATTCTTAATGTCAAGTTTTGCACAATTTAAAAAAAAAAAAAATTTAAGTAGCAAAATAAGCATAGAACTTGTTAACATTAGTAATTTCAAGTTCTATGCATATTTTTAAGTAGAACTTGACATTCTTAATGTCAAGTTTTGCACAAAATCTTTCTTAAAAAATTTAAGTAGCAAAATAAGCATAGAACTTTCCAACATTAGTAATGTCAAGTTTTGTGCATATTTTTAAGTGGAAATTGACATTCTTATTGTCAAGTTTTCCACAAAATTAACAAAAAAAAAAAATTTAAGTAGCAAAATAAGCATAGAACTTGATGAAATTAGTAATGTTAAGTTCTATGCATATTTTTAAGTGGAACTTGACATTCTTAAAGTCAAGTTTAGTGTAAAAATTTTTTAAAAAAAAATTAATTTCGAAAATAAGCATAGAACTTGTCAATATTAGTAATGTCATGTTCTATGCATATTGTTAAGTGGAACTTGATATTCTTAATGTCAAGTTTTGCTCAAATATTTATTAAAAAATTTAAGTAGCAAAATTAGCAAAGAACTTGTCGACATTAGTAATTTCAAGTTCTATGCATATTTTTATGTGGAAATTGACATTTTTAATGTCAATTTTTCCGCAACATATAAAAAAAAAAAAATTAAGTAGTAAAATAAGCATAGAACTTGTTGACATTAATAATGTCAAGTTCTTTGCATATTTTTAAGTGGAACTTGACATTCTTAATGACAATTTTTCCGCAAAATTTTGTTTAAAAAAATTTAAGTAGCAAAATAAGCGTAGAACTTGTCGACTTTAGTAATGTCAAGTTTATGAATATTTTAAAGTGGAACTTGACATTCTTAATGTCAAGTTTTGCTCAAAATTTTAAAAAAAATAATAATAGTAATTAGCAATATAAGCATAGAACTTGTCAACATTGGTAATGTTAAATTTTATGCATATTTTTAAGTCGAAATTGACATTCTTAATGTCAAGTTTTCCTCAAAATTTTTAAAATAAATTTAAGTTGCAAAATAAGCATTGAACTTGTCGACATTAATAATGTCACATTCTATGCATATTTTTAAGTGGAACTTTATATTCTTAATATCAAGTTTTGCGCAAATTTAAAAAAAAAATTAATTAGCAAAATAAGAATAGAACTTGTCTACATTAGTAATGTTAAGCTGTATATATATTTTTAAGTGGAAATTGACATTCTTAATGTCACGTTTTTTGCAAAATTAAAAATAAAAATAAAAAATAAAAAATAAACGGCAAAATAGCATAGAACTTGTCAACATTAGTAATGTCAAGTTCTATGTATATTTTTAAGTAGAACTTGACATTTTTAATGTCAAGTAGTTTTGCACAAAATTTTTTTTAAAAATTAATTAGCAAAATAAGCATAGAACTTGTCCATATTTGTAATGTCAAGTTCTATGCATACTTCTAAGTGGAACTTGACATTCTTAGTGTGATGTTTTCCAAAAATTTTTATAAAAAATTATTTAGTAAATAAGAATAGAACTTGTCAACATTAGTAATGTCAAGTTCTATGCATATTTTTAAGTGGAACTTGACATTCTTATATCAAAATTTTAAATAAAATTTAAGTAGCACTTGATTGATTGTTGCTGATTGCGAAGTTTTTCATTTTAGATCATGAAGCACTTGGTTACAAAAACTTATGACGTACAAACGTAGTAACTTCACACAGAGTATATGAGTTCTAGGTTTTTGTTTCTGTACTTGATGACTTTTAAAATTTGCCTTATATATGTCTAGGGTTGTAGAGAGAGAAATCCAAATAATTTAAGTCATTATAGACCAAAATTCTGATATGAGAAATATGAAATTGTAATTCTCGATAGATTGAGCTTGAGTCGAGCTTCTTCATTAAGAAACTAGTGTTGAGCTAGTGTCAAGATTTAAAAAAAATAACTTTTCTTTACTTGTTTCTTGGTTCAAACGTAATGTCTTTAATGATACCCTTTGATATGTTTGAATAACATACTTCTTGATACATTAAACTCAACTTAGATTTACCCAATTATAAGTAAAATGCGTTTTGTTAAAGGATTAGCCAATTACATAGAAAATATTACCCTAACAAAGTTAACCCATAAAATTAGCATGCAATTGAAAATTTTATGTCATTTGTCTTCAAATGCTGCTTGTCGTTCCTCCTGACTTAACTCTAGATTAATCTTGAATTGGGTTTTGTGCAACTTAGTGTACTCTTCAGCATCTCTATATCACACTTATGACCCTTTTAACATTTTCCCTTCGTATAATCTTTGTATATATAGGGTCCGTTTAGATAGAACTTATTTTGCTGAAACTGAAAACTGAAAACTGAAAACACTGTAGCAAAATAATTTTTAAATATGTGAATAGTGTCGTGGAACCAATTTTTAATGAAAAAGTTGTTAAAAAGTGTAATTTGTGGGAACCGTGAACAGTGCACGGGTGCACTGTTCACAAGAAAAGTCAATGTTAACGGCTAAAAAAAAAAAAAAAAAAAGAAGAAGAAGAAGGACGCGTTTACTGCGTTTACTGTAGCATGGGTCCCATGCCCAAAACGCAAACGCTGAAACGCAGTAAACCCCGAAACCAAACGGGTACATAGTTTAAAGGGAAGACCTAGGGGCTCAAATATATATGAATGTATTGTTGCTTCTGATCATTCTACACCTTGTTTCATTGTTGCCTGGAAAAATAATATATATATATATATATATAATTTTAAATTTTATGGTTGTAGGAGCCTTGTAGGCCTGTTGTGGATTGATTTGAATGTAAGAATCAAAATAGAAAAAGTGCAAAATGTATGGACTAAAAGTGTATTTACGCCTTTTTATTTATTTATTTATTATTTAAATTTTATTTATTTGTCTCTCCACTAGGAAGATCCGGTTCTATCGGGTATACATAAAGGAATCACTTTAGTTCTCAAGTGGATTTTTCACCCCAAAAAAAAAAAAAAAAAATTCAAGCAAAGATTTCCCAAAACTTCATGTAGCCATGTTTCCCTGGTCTGCCTTTGGCCATATCACTCCCTACCTGCACCTCTCAAACAAACTTACAAAGAGAGGCCATAGGGTGTCTTTCTTACTGCCCAAAGGAGCACAAGCAAAGGTAGAACATCTCATCCTTTATCCAAACCTCATCCACTTCTATCCCCTTCTTGTTCCCAGTGTAGATAGACTACCCCCTGGTGCCGAGACTGCCTCAGATGTTCCTCTTCCACTTCATGGACACCTTCGTGTTGCCTTTGATCCAAACCCAAGACCAAGTTCAAACCATTCTGAGCAGTACGTCTCAAGCCTGATTTCATTTTCTTTGACTTCAGCCCTTGGATGCCAGCCTTAGCACACCAAATTGGCTCCAAGGCCATATGTTATTCCATTGTAACCCTAGCAATGCAAGCACTAAAGGTTCCTACTAAGGAGAAACCAGAGGATATGATTGTAGAAGACTTCATGCAACCGCCTCCTGGCTATCCTCCTTCGTGTGTGCGAATAAAGTCCAAGGACTATGAGATTGCACAACTAAAAGTGTTTGCCAAGGCTCTTGGAACAGAGATGTCTCTTTATGTTCGAATTACGTATGGCTTGATTCGGAGTGATGCCCTGGCCTATAGGACATATCATGAGTTTGAAGGGCCATACTGTGACTTCTTAAGGCAGCATGACCTGTCCTGCCTGAAGCACCGACCACAAAGCCAGACGAGAAACGGACTAATTGGTTATGCAATTTCAAGCAAGGTACTGTGGTGTATTGTGCATTTGGGAGTCAAAATAAACTACAAAAGGACCAGTTTTAGGAGCTACTTTTGGGGTTTGAGTTATGTGGGCAACCATTTTTGGTGGCTCTGAGTACTCCAGATGGTTGTGCAACAATTGAAGAAGCTTTTCCAGAGGGGTTTGAAGAGAGAGTTAAAGGGAGAGGATGGGTGTATGGGGGATAGGTGCCACAAACATTGATATTGTAGCACCCATCTATTGGCTGTTCTGTGACCCATTGTGGATATGGGTCCATGTGGGAGTCTCTCTTTAGTGATTGCCAAATAGTATGCGGTCCATACCTTGGTGATCAAATTGTGGGTGCCAGGTTAATGGTGGAAGAACTCAAAGTTGCAGTGGAGGTGGAGAGAGAAGATAATGGGTGGATTTCCAAGGATAGCTTGAGTAAGGCCATTATCTCTGTGATGGACGAGGACAGTGAAATAGCTGGGCTGGTGAAATATAATCATGCCAAGTTGAAGGAGGAACTTACTAGTGAAGGCATGCAAGAGAGATATTTAGACACTTTCATTCAAAACCTGCAAGGTCTTATGGATTGACTAAGTGCTACATATGAACCCAACTACTTAATCCTTTGCACTAAAAAAAGCAGTAGCAGTTTCAATTGAGGAAGGATTCACTCGTGTTATAGTTTGGGGATGCTACTTCTTTGTCAATGTTGTTCTATTTGGATATCCAGTTGTATTTCTTTTCTGGGTTGTACTTTGTGTTTCGTCTCTCTTTTAGCAAAAAAATAACAGTAATGCTAAGGAAAATACAATTTTTACTACTTGAGCTTTGCAAATAGAAGTATGTCAAGTTGTAAATATATTTAAAGTTTGTTGCCAAATCCTGTTATTATTTTGCTTCTGCAACTTCCTTCCCACCATCCTAATATCTCAACAACCTACTTAGGCAGCCGACAAACCTCAAACAAGGAAACATTTGCAGCCATAAGCAAATTATAACTAAATACTGCAGCAACAGCTTATCAACATGTTTTCTCCATTGCCCTTGGACATACAACAGCAGTCCATTTAAATAATTGTCTATTGAGGCTTAAAATCTTTCCAAAAGGTGCAATCTTGCACAAAGAAACATTAGAGGACACTTGGGACTCCAAGTAAATATACTTCCAATAGATGCTCTGGAAGCCCTATAATAAGAGTGGACATCAAACTTTCTATATTCAATTAAATTCCAAACCATTTCATCCTCTCCTCCTAGATGAACCTTTACTGAATCCAACAATTAAGAAAGGAAGAAACTAACTCTAGCTCCCTCAACTCTGCTCGACTTCAACAAATCTTTGGTTATGATGAAGATTCCCAAATGCAACCAAATAAGAAGCCAATTTGGCAATCTTACCAAAACTATCACAAAGAACTCTGGATATAATATTAGGTCTAAAAAACAAAATTCAACATTAAAATTTTGTTGATTCACTTCAATTAATTAAACATAAATTTTATTTTATGTATGTTGCATGCACACCAAATACAAAAAGTCAAAAATTCAATTATTTCTATGACAAGATATACACTTTATATAAAATAATTTATACTTTTCTTTCGTTTGATATAATATAATATGAATTGTGGCAGAATATATTTGTCGTGATTTATGGCTTTTTGCTTTGTAAAGTGTATACATTATGAACAATTGTTAGGTAGCACATATTTAATTAGTAGGATGAACGTTAGCTTCAACTTACCCAAAAAGAATAAAAACAAAAAAAAGATGAAGAACGTTAGCTACATAATTTGATATAATCAAGAATTGTTCCCTTATTAAAAAATATACATAATCAAGCAAAATCTATAAAGATCCAACCTAGTCTAATCTTTGTTTAGGAACAGCTAATTTTTTTTTTTGCTAAAAGTTTACTAAAGTATATTTGTATTGTGAAAAAATGAGAAACAAAAATTGTAAATGATACCTAAAAACTAAAAACTGAACTTATAAACTCTAACTAAACGGACAAATTCAATCCATTAGATTGTGTACAAGCCCAACCGGAGTGGTTCTCTTTATTTTTCAAACCCAAACCTCTAAAGCCTAGCCCAATACCTGAAGCCCGCTTCCAATAAACCCAAACCCAATCAGCCCACTCCAAAACATAAGCCCAAGCACCACACGTCTAACCCCAACAAGCTGAAAGCCCAAACCCAACTTCCACATTTAACAAACTACCCTTTAGTTCCAAAATTACACTTTGACCCCTTTATTATACAAAATTACCCAAACATCACTTTACCAAATTGCCCACACAGAAATGTCCATATCATTTTTAAAAACCTAAAGGCTTAAAGTAATAATGAACTAGATTTCCATAGCTCTTTTTGTTTATTAAAATATATTTGTAAAAATTAAAATAAAAAATTCATCATTAAAAGTATATTGGGTCCCAAAAACAACTAAATTTCACCAATTGTCAGTTTTGCTTATCTTCTAACTTAGGATGAACGTTAGCTTCAACTTACTCAAAAAGAATAAACAAAGATAAAAAGATGAAGAACATTAGCTACATAATTTGATATAATCAAGAATTGTTCCCTTATTAAAAAACATATGTAATCAAGCAAAATCTATAAAGATCCAACCTAGTCCAATCTTTGTTTAGGAATAGCTAATTTAGTTTTTTTTTTTTTTTGTTAAAAGTTTACTAAAGTATATTTGTATGGTGAAAAAATGAGAAAAAAACAAAAAAACAAAAAAAAACTTGTATATGATACCTAAAAACTAAAAACTGAACTTATAAACTCTAGCCAAACAGACAAATTCGATCCCTTAGATTGTGTACAAGCCCAACCGGTGTGATTCTCTTTATTTCTCAAACCCAAACTTCTAAAGCCCAACCCAATACCTGAAGCCCGCCTCCAATAAACCCAAACACACATGTTTTAAACCCAAACTCAATCAGCCCACTCCAAAACATAAGCCCAAGCACCACACTTCCTAACCCAATACCCCCATCAAGCCGAAAGCCCAAACCCAACTTCCATATTTAACAAACTACCCTTTAGTTCCAAAATTACACTTTGACCCCTTTATTATACAGAATTACCCAAACATCACTTTACCAAATTGCCCACACAGAAATGTCCATATCATTTTTAAAAACCTAAAGGCTTAAAGTAATAATGAACTAGATTTCCATAGCTCTTTTTGTTTATTAAAATATATTTGTAAAAAAAAATAATAATAAAAAAAAATTCATTATTAAAAGTATATTGGGTCCCAAACTTATTGTATAATAATTTATTAATAAGTAACATGACTCAATATATAGATTATGTGATTAAAAGTATATTTAAATAGTTTTCATTAAATGCAACGTAGTGAATTCAAGGAATTTTTCTCGGTTTGAATGTACATCCATTTAATTTTTTTAAATAATGAGAGAGATGACTATTTTCTTGACTTGCTAAGATTACAAGATATCTCACATATACATGGATCCACAACTAACAGCTATATTTTGTACTAAATATAACGATTGTAAGAATATTTTTGAATCACTAACCCATTGAAAAAAAAGTGTGATGTGGGTTGCTAAGAGGATAGGATCCAACTAGAACTCTACTTGCCCTTATACAGCATTTAGCCTATATATGTTAGGACCAATCGTGCATACCCTCAGGTAGCTATTTTAACCCCAAATTAAATTATTTCTTATAATAAATATGCTTATATAAATAATTAAAGCTTGGCACCAAAAATTACACTGGTACATAGATATACTATAAAGACTCGTACATTTCTTTATTTCTTTTCCTTCTTTTATGGATTCTTATATATATAGTTAGGTTGAATTTTATTTCTTCATTGCATTTGCATTTGTTTTTGTTTTTTATGTTCTAATCTGCTTTGACCTATATGATGAAAATGATGATTAGACAATTATAATGCTTATGGGAATGGTTTAGTTTCAGAGATGAAACATTCTTAGAGTATGTGTTTTGACTTTTGAGATAAATATGGTTTATCATTCTTATACTAATACGTGGGCAAATGTGGCTAAATAGCCTCAATTTTTAAATTATGTAGCCAAGTAGCCACATTTTCAAACTATGTAAAAATACCATTGTTTTAAAACTCGATATTGCTGATGTTGAGTTCCAAGTAGAATTTGACATTAGTAATGTCGAGTTCTATGATAATTTCGTTACTTCAATTTTTTAAAATTTTGCGCAAAACTCGAAATTAAGAATACCAAGTTTCATTTAAAAATATGCATAGAACTTGACATTACTAATGTCTACAATTCCAAAATCATTCCATTCAATCCTTGAGGAAATTTTCATTGGATCCCTTCCCCCACCAGTTATATTTGACAATGCAATAGCCCTCAAACGTGGGGATAAAAATCAACACACCCCCAGATGATAGATGAGAATGGTTTTGGAAAATGGCATGCTCCCTTTGGTGCAAAATTTTCTCGAGCTTACATGTTGAGAATACACATCAAGAATTTGAATGTAAACCACTAATTGTTGAGAATGCATGTCAAGAATTTGAATGTAAAACCGCTGGGGAATTAGTTCAAAGAAAGATTATCTTAGAAGATTGCATTTAGAAGATTTAAGGGGTTAGCGATTCTGCTGATACAATAATTATTGTAACAAATAGTGAAGATGAAAAGTATGGCGATGTTCTTAATTAAGGTTAGTAGAGTTACATATTCTATCAAAATTTATGGGTTTTCATGTGTTGGAATAAAGATAGGTTTTACATGTACAATACTTGTGATGGGGTTCTATTACGTTGGCTAATAAGATTGAATGTAAAGTTGTGGGGGTAGCTAGATTATTAATATGTTAGATGGAACTTTTAAGACCTTGGGTAATGTGAGACATGTATCCAAGCTTGAAAGAAATTTAATTTTGTTAGGCTAGCTAGATTCTTTGGGCTATGGATTTTTTTTTTTTTTTTTTTAAATATCGTGTGACCCGATGGGCCTCATTGGGCTATGGAAATTCTACCAAAGGTGGAGTTATAGAAGTCACTAAAGGTGCTTTGGTGGTGATAAAATGAGAGAGAGCTTTCATGAATTTGTATAAGTTGATTTGTGAGATAGTTAAATGTGGAGTGTATAGTGTAACAAAAGGCAAAGAGGAGCATTTGGTTTAGAACATTGTAGAGGAAAAACAGTCATGGATGGAAGAGAGTGAGCGTTGTAAATAATGTGGTTGATATGGGTGTGAAGCCAAGTTCAAAAGAGAAGTTTAAGCATTGGTTGTGCTGAATTGAACATATATCTCTTGTTGAGAATGAGGTGGAGCACCCCTATCCACAAATGGAGTGCAAAGGGGCCCCCAAAGAGGTACTATTAATGCACCTCATGGGCCATTGGTGGAGATTTATTAAATCTAGTGCGTAAGATAAATAGTTTGGGTTTACTAGTATTACTTGGTTTATTATTTGAGATTTTTTTGGTGTGGGAAAAAAAAAAGCTAATTCATTGTAAAAGTGATAGTGCTATGTTCATTGTCCATCATGGAATTTGAGTAGTTTTGGGTATATTGGGATTTTGGATTTGTTATGTTTGTGAGAATTTATGTGTGGATGTATGATGTAATCCCTTTTTTTTTTTTTTAAGTTGGCATTGCACTTGGATATATGTATGATGTTTATCGAACCATGTTAAGGTCAATGACAAAATATTGTTACCCTATTTGATTTCATTGAGGGAATTGTTGCATAACAGACGTAATGGCCCGAATAAAGTGTTTATCCTAATTATTAGTTATTACTTATTACATTTGCTTAATTGTTTAATATTATGAGTCACAAACAAAGACCCATCCCATTAGGATTCTAATTGTGAAGAGTAGGGGTGTGCAGCCAACCAGCCGACCCACCAAAACCGACCCGACCCAATCCAACTCACCGGGTTAGGTCGGTTTTTAGGGCTTGGTGGGTTGGGTTGGGTTACAAAATTTTTTTTTGATAGCGGGTTGGGTTGGGTCCGGGTCATAAAATTCCAAACCAGCCAAACTCGACCCGACCCACCCATATATTTAATATATATTTAAAATATATTATATAATTAATAAAATTTTTTAAATAACCAGCTCTTCCTCCTATCTTATATAAAAGCTAATATTAATGTATATTAGTTCATATATTAATGTATAACTAAGTTAGAATATTAATTCATATATTGATGTATATTTTGTTTATCAACTCAAGTGACAGGTGTGGTATATTTTTTTCTGCTCAATTTAATAATGATAGTAATAAAAAAAATTGTCAAACCCATGGATTAAACCCAACCCATGTAGGTTGGGTTGGGTTGAGTTGGACTTATGTGATGAGTTGGGTTGGGTTGGGTTGAATTTTTTTTAACCCATCATGGTGGTTTGAGTAAAAAAATTCTCTTAACCAACCCAACCTAACCCATGCACAACTCTAGTGAAAAGCTATAAGGTGAATAGATATTTAAGAAAAATCACATCATCAAATAACAAAAATAACTCAATGGGAATCGGGAAAAGTTTATAAAGAGACTACACAAAAGGAGTCCCTTGTTGAGTTCTGTGTTTCCATCGAAAAAGTTTTATAAAGGTCGATCATAGACTAAAAGAATCTTTATAAAAATTTTAGGTTTTGTCTTGAAGGTACTTGAATAATTACAGTTAAAGGTATGTTCCATTTATTATGTTGTGAATGCTCTATATAAATTTTCTTACAAATGAATGTCAAATGGGTGTATTTCTCCACACACACAAAACAAAACAAAACCAAAAAAAAAAATGCCTCTTTTTCTGATTGCTACAACATAAATATTTAAGATTTTTTTTTCAATTTTTAATTCGTTTATATTTTAGGATAATTGATAATTTTTAACATGCATAACAATAAAATGTAAAATAGAATAAAATGAGACATGAATAGGACTTTTCCTTATTTAGATAGATGTCTAAACATGACCGGGTTTGGATGAAGTAGATTACATCTCCTTACATAAACAAACCTTTCTACTTAAGACATCACATACAAAACACAATAATCTCTCCAATAAACAAGACGAAGTTTGGAGAAAGAAGCCATAACTAGCTCTCCTTATTCTCACAGATCACATTGGCACAATGACGATTTATTTTAGGAGGAACGACTTGAACCAGTAGGCAGAGTATTTAAGGTGTCTTTTCAAGTTGTCCTTATAATCAATATAAGTAAGGCCAAATCGAGCTGTGAAACCAGCATCCCACTCAAAATCGTCCTGGAAAGACCACACGTAATATCCCTTCACTTTGACACCCTCCCTGCCAAAATCACACTATTAGCCTTCACTACAACAAAATGTATATTTAGTGACGAAAATTTTCTTCCCCTTTTTGATAAGCTTATTTTCATCATTTTATTTTGTTTATTGTGTATTATGTACAGTTATACCTTAGAAAAAAAGTGAAACTTTAAAAGGTTGTATAATCTATTTTAAGATGAAAATGAACTCGTCTAAATGAATCCAAATCAAGTAGAAAATAACAGGACATTATTTTCATCGACACTCACTTGATAGCTTGTGAAATATATGATAAATGTCCATAATGGTATCTTATCCTCAAACTATCTTTGATGGCATCTTTAACTGGCAAGGAGCTATTACTTGCATCAGCCATTCCTGCAAAAAGAAGAGCACAATCAATTACACTAAAAATATTAGTAAAGGCAATGCAAAAACATGAGGGAAAAGTTTTGTTACCATTCTCCGTTATGTACACTTCTGGATCGTTGTAATTCTTCTTTACATATAGCAGAAGCTCTCGAAGCCCCTTAGGACAGATGAAAAGCCAGCTCAATGCAGTCTACAAAACAATTTGCACTATATTCATTAGGTAAAAATAGCATACAAGCAACATGAAAAAGAAAATAACACAAATGCGTGAGTACACAGAGAGATAGAAGAATATGTACCGCTGTACCGATAGAAACCCCATTTTTTTCAGCTGTGGAGCAAAGAAAAATGTATTATAATCCTGGAATGGCAAAGAAAATGAAAAGGATATTATTATTGTTATTATCATTATTTGCTTACTAGTGAGAGTGGTTGTTCTATCTGTGTAATAAGTAACGTTGACACCGTTGGCTGAGGGAGCATTTTCTGCATAATTTGAAGTGTAATAGTTTATGCTAAGAAAATCAATGGACCCTTTTAGCAACTTGGATTGAGCTTCTGTGAATCTGGGTAGTCGTTCCTTTACTGCTGCTTTCATGCTCTGGGGATAGTCACCAAATGTGATTGGATGGGCAAACCTATACAAATAGTGGATGATATTTCGGTAATTTTCTTTTTCATATGTAATAGTGTTAAATTATTGTGCTAATCGAAGTTTTTCATATAAATACTACAATTTAGAAAATGAGTGATGTTATTATAAATTTTACCGTATAAATTTTACAATGTCAACAATAACAAAAAAAAGACTAATTCTGAAATTCATTTATTATGTTGTAATCATCCACCAATCACATTTATTTCTATGTTACTTTTCAAAGATTGTATACTAAAATTTGATATTTTTTTTAGAGTATTTTAACCTATGGCGTTCGTTCTCGATAATAACTCTTTATCATCAAAGCAAGACACACTAGTCAGTTTTTGGTACAGATGGAAATTGAACCTTAGATCTTTCATTCAACCATCAGATACTTTACCGGCTAGTTGAGCTAACTAGAACCCATTTTTTAGTGCGTTCTGTGCCAGAGTTCAATTTGACTAAAATTTGAAATATTTATAACAGTTTCCAAAGAAAAAGATGAACAAATAGGGGGGAAAAATGATGAGAAAAAAAAAAAGTTTGATTTTAGGGATATTCATGTGCTCAAAGGGACCGAAAATTTATGTCACAATCAATACTCACCAACCAAACATGAAATCAAGAGCTCTGGAGGCTGCCTTTTTGCTGCTAGAAGACTGGTCTTTTGGTATAAACCAATGGGTCACAATTGTAATCCCAATTTCTCCCTTTTGATGTGGCTGCCCTCATATTAAAGTCAATCACAATTTTTCCAACATGACATAATCACTTTGTTAAATTAACATTACAAAGTTTATTAGTGAGAAATATGAATTTTTTTTTTTCATCAAAACGAAATATTATAATATAATCCTTTTTGTTTATTTCTCTTTGTAATTTTTTTTCGAAAAAAAAAAAATATATATATATATATATATATATATACAAACCTTGTATTTCTCCCTATACAACTTCACAGCGTAGGCATGAGCAAGAAGCAAGTGATGGGCAACAATGTAGGGTTCAGTGGCTGAGTTACCAGCAGTACAATTTCCAGCATAGCTAGAACATCGCCCCGGTGCAAAAGTACCAGAGCTATGCCCATACATGGTCCATCCATTTGGTTCATTCATCGTAACCCAATGCTTAACTCGATCTCCAAATGTTTTGAAGCAAAAATTAACATAAGCCACATAATCCTCCCTATTGATAAAACCAGATGGTTATTAGTTATTCATATTGCACAAGCTTAATTATAAGAATTGCAATGCATCTATTTTGTCCCATTGTCTAGACTTACACTATCTTGGGGCTTAAGAATGCACCATACTCCTCATCTAGTGCTTGGGGAGTATCAAAATGGAGCAAAGTCACAAAGGGTGTGATACCTGCCCGCAATGGGAATTCAAATTTAGAAATGGCATATAAGGGAAATGCTAACTGATACCCTTAGAGTAATTGTTAATAATTCATTTAAAGAAAATTTTTATGAGGAAAAAAAAAATAATTAATATTTTTACAGCTTTTTCCATTTTTCATAAAAGTGATATCAAAACTTTCTTAATTAAAACAGATTGTTAACTATTGCCCTAAGGGCACCTGTTAGCATGACCCATAATTAAAAATAGTAAAATAGTGAAATTTTCAATTTTTTTTTTAGTTCTTTCAAACCATTTTAATAAACCCATTGAAGGTCATAACAAATTATACCTTTTTATTCCTTTTTTTCCCCATTTTTGGCTAAGTGAATGAGGCAAATATATAATTTATTTTCCAATACATTCCATTATTTTTAAATTCTAATAGAAATAAGAGTTCAGCTCATTTCATGAAAGGAGAGGGCTTTGATTATACATTATTGTGTATAGCATACAGTTTGAGATGTATAGTAGCATTAGAAACATTGCATTAACTGAAAATAAAAGAAAAGTTTTGAAGTTTTGAACTTCACCATTGGAGAGGAGCTCGTTGATGAGGTTGTTGTAGAAAGTCACAGCTTTTGGGTTCACTCCCCCACTGACTTTGCCCTCTGGAGACAAAAGCACATTATTCAATGCTATTGCTATCATATGTCCCATTTGCAATACGACAAATATGAACTAATTTTTTCCCAGATTTGTGATCACTGTCGGTGTCATGGGACCCAACTGAAATATCAATAGCCAATGAATTTTGAACATTGAGATTGATCTAGTGTAAGGGTCTTACTTGGGAACAATCTGGACCATGAGATGGAGAATCTGAAGGAGTCCAAACCAATCTTTTTCACTAAATGTACGTCTTCCTGCAACATTTTTAGAAATTAATTAGAAAATAAAAATATATATATATTTTTTTTTATTTCTTTATTTCTATTAAAATAGTAAGTTGTGATTAGAACAACTTTTAACTTTTTTTGAGGTATCATTATTAGGTTTGCATGTTGGCTTAAAGAGGTCCAATTATATTACTCAGACCATGCATGTCTAATTCTACCTCCAAATTTTTTACATATACCCTGTAGAATTGAGATTACCGTGAAGATGTAACTGTCAAAATTTTCTTCCGTGAACGTATGCCACTCAGCCAATTCATGTAAACTTTATGTTATCTCTCTCTACTCTATTTCTTCATATTTCCATTAACTCTCACAAATTTTACATGTAGCAAGCACTAACACAATTTTTATTAGCACTACTACATGTCAACATATATACCACCTCAACACTTAAAAAAAAATATTTGTCTTTAAACTTATTGTAAAAAACAACAGATAAACACGTACAGATGGTCATTGGAGTTTTTGGGCATACCTTGTAACGATGATAGAAGTCTTGTGCCACATCTGCGTTGCTATAATCCGCAATTTTTGCTGTAGACCATCGTGAAAATTTCTCAAATCAAAACGGGAAATTTTTTATTGTGATCACATAAAGGTCCTTTACATGGCTATGAGTTTAATGTATCCAAATTCTGAAAAATAATGAAGTTATTTTGTTTCAAAACTATTTGTGGAAAGCGGGTGAGGAAGTTCACAAACTAAAGGAGTTGGGGTCTAGTGGCAGATTGATATTGAACACAAAAAAATTGACCGGTGAACACCCTTAAATCTCTTCTACTTATATTTTCTTAGTATTTTGTTGGATGTATACATGTGAGTAGAAATTCCACATAAAAAAAGGAAAAGAAAAAAGAAGAAGACCAAATGAGTCAAAGAATTTATATAAATATAATTGGACACAGTTCTAAGTTTCTGAATTTAGTAGTGTCTCCATGTATTTGAGGTCTCATTTGGAGTCTCTACAATGTGTTAATTCTTCAACAAGTATCATAGCAATGAGCTAAAGTTTGAATGAAGGCTTATCATTAACATTATTTATGGCATTAATCACATTTGTTGTTACGTCATATCGTAAATTTTTACTAGGGTTAAATTACGATAATCTACTCTGAGATTACCAAACACATACAATTTTTTTTAAAATCACCAAACTAGTCCTAAACACTAACGCGGTTTGTAAACCAAACCCCATTAGTTAATTTCATTTTCCCCTTTTCTTTTGCTCTCTCTCTTCTTCACAGAGACCAAACATCTCTCTCTCATTCTCAAGCTCAAGCTCATAGACTCAGCAAAGGACCAAAAACCTCTGCCACTAAAATGGTTTCAAAGCCGGTTTACCCACAAACTCACGCTCTACACTGCTGTTTAAAGACCAAATTGGTCATTTTCAAAAAGTTTTGGACGTGTTTGGTACTACCCCCAAACCTCAGGAAGGTTTTTATAATTTACCCTTTTAACAATTTTCTTAGCCAATACATGCAAGTAGCAAGTTACTAATAGCCTATGGAAAAGGATATGGAGCCTATGGACCACTTTGATATTTCTGATTCAATTGAGAGAGAGAGAGAGACCTCGCTGTTTCCTGGTGAAAACATCCCAAATATTAAGTCCTTTACCGTCAGTGAATGCTGCTCCTTCGGACTGAGAAAAAAGAAAACCAAACAAACATTATATGCTACCATGTGTACATGCTTTAATTTTATGAGTTTCTCTACAACTCTTTAAGAGTAACAGACTAATCCCATTACAATATTTACCTGGTAAGCAGCTGAACCAGCTCCAAATATGAAACCAGTTGGGAAAATGGTGCGGTTAAAAGGAACAGAATAATGGGTTGGTGTTGCACCTTGTGTGCTATCACACAAGGCAGCTAAGGCCAGGAGACATAGCAGAAATGGAGCTCGAGTTCCCATATGGCTAACTTAATTTGCTATGCTGAAAAATATACCTCCAAGCCTTCTAGCTTTGGTTTCTATATATAGAAAAAACGGGTTACTGATATAGTTTATACGTAATATTAGTAAGAATAAAGATAAACTGTAGGATAGACCAGTCCCATAGATTTCCATGAGGTTAAACCCTTTTTTGTTTTTACTACATTTTAAAGTTTCTTAGGTATATAACTTTTGTTATAACTTTTATTACTATTTATTGAAATGATTGATTGTGAATAGTAAAGAAAAAAAAAAGTGGTAAGTCCATATGCTTATAATTGATTACCTCTATCATGTTATGAAAAAAATTATAGCAAAAGTTGTATCTTAGATTTATTGTTCTTATAAATCAGAACTGTTCAAATAAATTTGCAAATAATAAAGTAAGAATCTTTTAAATTTGATATAGTTAGTAGAGTGAAATGATGCATTTAGGTATTTAATTTTGAATGCATATTGTATACCTGAACAAAAAATAGAGCATCATTTTTTTTTATAAAATAAGAAATACTTGTGCGATTGACATTTTCAAAAACTTTTAAATAAGCCAATAATTTATAACCACTTCGTAATTAATTACTGTAGGGTCAGTTTTGGCGGCCCAAGCCCAAAGTATGGATTCAGCACCCACTGAGCCCAAAACAATAAATTTTGTAGAGAGTGGGTGAAAGAGCTAGGCTAATAATGAGAGTAACAGTATTAAACGGCAACACTAATGGGAGAATTTGGATTAATATGTCCTCGGACTGATAGAAATGCCATGTCCGAAGAGGTGCCTTTCATTGAGAGTTCAATATTACAATTCTTGGAGCTACAATCATCAAATATCTTCTTCCCCCTTTTCTTTTTTTTGCCCCTTCTTTTCAGAGGCTTCCTTCCCTTATATAGTACTGCCTTCCTACATCTTCTCCGTCCACTTGTTCATCATCCAGGCGTCCACTTGAGTGCATGTCCCATCACCCCACTCTTAGCCTTATGTGAGTGGTGGTAGCTGAGAAAGCACTGTTCAGGGGTCTTATCCACATAAATGCGGCCAGAAAGGTAGGTGCAGTGCATTAAATGTGGTGGCTGAAGTATGCCTCTTTGATGTTTTTCTGTTCCCATTATCTTTACGCGTCTAAGGTTCCTTTCTCTCTTAACACTTGCCAAGCAGGTCGCTTGAACCTCCCAAGCCCGTGTTGGATCAAACCTCTTCGGATCCGAGGATGTTGGACTGCTCGGACATATGAACATCTCCTCAGATAGTACACGCTCATCTCTAGGCATTCTCCTTTGACATGGGCCGGACTGAAGACATTGCCTCCTCGGACGAAAAGTGTTCCTCACTCAGGGCCTTGGGCCCAATAAGTTGGGTTGGGTTTTTCTCCCCCCACAATAGCCCCTCAAAATTGTATTTTTTCATTCGTATCCGAAGAGAAAAAGTAGGATTTTGACTTGCCATGGAGCAAAGGCCTGCAAACAGGTAGATTCGAACTGGCACGTGCATAAATGTAGGAACTGTCGCTTCATTAATGCCGCTGCGGTTTCCTCATTTCCCAGGCGCTGCATTAATTGCACCAGGTGGCGCTTTGTCCTTCATATCCAATGGTAACTGACTAATCCAACGGCCGCGGTTTTTCTTCGAAATTTGGGCGGGAGTGCCCCTGACCCTTCGTTTGACCCCGTATAAAGCTTCAGAGGTCATTATTCCTTCTTTACTTTGCGAATCTTCAGACGCTCCAGAGAGAAACAGACGCGCCGCTCCGTCCAAACTTCTGAGTCGCTGCTTTCAGGTCTTCCCAGAGTCATCAAGAACCTTCCTACAGGCCTGAAATCTTCTTTCCGATTTGGTCCCGGTGAGTCATCGTTCACCAAGCCATTTAATTTTCTCTTCGGCCAACAGTTTCGTCTAAGCACCATGGGAAAGCTTGAATACATGGTGGATACCCCTGAGCGACTAGAAGCATTTAGGGCCACGTATCGCATACCTCCCAACGTGGGTGTGAGGTATTGCCCCCCAGAAAAGATTCTAATAGACCGGAAGACGGGAGAGGTGGTTATTCCCCTTATTGCCTTCAAAGAAGGGGGAATGACCATTCCCATGGGTCCTATCACCATTAGCTATCTCCGAAACCATAGGCTCACTCCCTGGCAGTGCGCACCCAACATGTTTAGGATTCTAGGGGCCATTGAGGACCTTAACCTTCACCTAGGATTAGGCCTCACCTGGCTCGACGTAGTACATCTGTACGAATGCCATAGCCAGCGAGACGCGGGATATTATCTGAAATCCCGGTCGGACGTGGTCAGGCTCATTTCTTGCCTCCCCAAATCCAACAAAGGGATGAAAGACGACTATGTGATCGTCTCGGGCGCATGGCATGACGGCCATCACTGCCCAACCAAGCATGGAAAGCCAGGTGGGCCATGTTAGATTTAGGCACATTAACTATAGGCCTAGGGTCCTCGTCCTTTAATCGTTTTTGGTTTCCTTTGTACTGCTATTTGCAAGTCTCTAACATAGCTTTGCTGTGCCTTGGAACAGATAAAAACTTCGTAGCTCCTCGGCTGAGTCTTACGAACGTCGCTGCCCTCAATTTCCTGTTGAGATCTGAGATTTTTGTGAGCGAAGACGGCAGCTCCGATCAGCTCCTCTTATTCTGGGCTACACAGGAAATCCAAAGGGTTTCCAACCAGTCGGCAACGCAATTGTCCAAGGAGACCGCCGCCTTGCTCGTATTGACGTCGGTCAGAATGGTTTTTTGGCGTCATATGATCTAGAGCCCGTACCACATCCACGCCCTCAAGCTATACCCCCTCTCGTCCAACCACTCCAGCAAGTCCCTCTCGGACAAGCAGCTGAAGGCGAAGGGATCGGTTCTTCCACCTCCTCGCTAGAGGAACAGATAGATAGATTCCAGTTTGGGGGTGAGGGTTCAAGAGCCGATCGAGTGATAGAGGTTTCGGACGCTGAGGAGGATACCGACAAGCAATCGGGCATTCACCTTAATCCATTAGCTGCTCATTCTGAAGGCTCTTCGGACGACAATATGGACCTGAGGATTCTGATGAAAGGCAGGGGGAAAAAACCCGAGCAGAAAGATGCTGGGTCGTCAAAAGCAGTAGTGACACTGCCTCCTGCGCCCACGCAAGTTCCTGACCCAAGTCTGAAGCCCATTCCGGACTTAAAGAAGAAAAGGCCCCACGTTGAGGTTGGGGAAAAACAAAAACTGCCAGACAGGGGGACTAAGCAGCAGAAAGTGGTGGACAGCCGAGCCTATAGGGCTTCATCCACTGAAAGCCGAGAAGAGGCTTTTGTGGCAAATGTACGCCGAGGGGGAGGACCGAGAATCTGGTCTCCCAAGTTGGAGCTGGAGGGCGCTCCAATCCTGTGGGATACCTCCCTCAGGAATTATGACGGAGGGAGGGCGGGCTATGTAGCTGAAGCCTTGCAGCAACCACTCCTCCTCCCCCACGACATGGAGTCCTACAGGCGCTTTAACCAGCAGGAGCTCTTCATGTCTCTTAAGAGGGACCTAGCCATGGTAAGTGCACCATTTATGAGTTTAAGTTTTATACTTGATTGGCTTCGTTTTTCTCCCTAACAGTAAAAGTGTTGTCATGCAGATTACTCAGCAAGTCTATGTGGCTGAGGGGTTGAACAAGGAGTCCTGGATCAAAGCCCAAGCAGCGGTCCAGTCCCAGCATGAGGCAGAGGCATCCCTTGGAAAGCTGAAGGAGGAGCATTCTCAGATGTCCGAGGAGCTTAAAGAGGCGATCTCCCAGAAGCGAAGCCTCAATGCTGGGCTTAAAAATGTTGAAAAACAGGTTGAAGAGCAGCGAAAACTGCTGAATGCCTCGGAGGTCAATTTGGAGACCGAACGGGAGCTGGTGAAAGGACTCAGGGCCGAGCTGCAAAAGGCCAGGGATAACGCCAAAGCAGCCGAGCAGAAGGTTCAATTGGCCAAGGAGTCAATTGAAACCGAGAAGAAAGCAGCGTACCAGTTGGGGGCAGATGTGACAGCGCGGGAACTCACTGAGCAGTTTGCCTCTGTTTGTCGCGAGTACTGCGACAAAACCTGGGAAAAAGCCTTGGACACAGCTGGGGTACCCTCGGACTCTCCCTTGAGGTTACCTGGGAGCATCTACTATGATCCTGATATCCAAGAAATCCCAGTGGATGATCCCTCTGCCCCCCAGCCTCCTGAGGCTTCTGAGCCAAGCCAGGCCGATCAGGCTCCTCCGTCCACTCTTGGTGCAAGCAAGGAAACTGGTCAGCCAGGCACCAAAGATAAGCCAGCTGAACCAGCCAAAGGCAAAGACCAAGGGTCAGGCGGGGAGAAAATTTCTTCTGAGCCCAAGGAAAAGCCTACTGAAACTACTGCTCGGACAAGCCAGGCTGCTGACCCCGTGCTTCCTCCAGCGAAAGAATAGATATATAGGGTTTTTATTTTGCTCTTGCACTCTTGTTCTTTGTTTAAGAAACTGTAATCCTTTCTTTCTTGTTTTGCTGATTAAGTACATACTTTTCGTTGAATGGAATGGCTCCCTATTTGTCTTTTGATGTCTTTGATACATGCTTTATCACTTACTGTTTCCGTATATACAATCATACATTGCAATTGTGACATAATAATATAAACAACTTGACTGATACATCATACAGGTGGTATGAGTAATGAAAATTAAAATTGAAAAGGGTAGGCCGAGTAAGAGTTATTGACGAGAAATGATTAGAATAAGTGCATACGCGAGTTTCGCATGTCCTTCCAAGTAAAACATAAGGTATTACCCCTCGGTTTCACACTAAACGTAACGGAGGAAGACATTTATAACTTAGAACCAATTTAAGCTCAATCAGGAATTTTAGCACTAAACCCCAGTGACAGCAACTGCGCGTGGGGGGGGGGGGGTATCGACTAACCCGTTGTTTGGTTCAAGGATCATGAGGTTCGACTATATTCGAGTGTTAGCTAACACTAATCACTTGGTCCGAGGACTGCGTGCATGATTGGATTTAAGTTTGAACACTATAGAAATGTAACTGAGTGCTAACTAACCCAAATCATCTGGTCCGAGGACTACATGCATGATTGGATTTAAGTTTAAACACTATAGAAATGTAACTGAGTGCTAACTAACCCAAATCATCTGGTCCGAGGACTACATGCATGATTGGATTTAAGTTTAAACACTAGAAATGTAACTGAGTGCTAACTAACCCAAATCATCTGGTCCGAGGACTACATGCATGATTGGATTTAAGTTTAAACACTAGAAATGTAACTGAGTGCTAACTAACCCAAATCATCTGGTCCGAGGACTACATGCATGATTGGATTTAAGTTTAAACACTATAGAAATGTAACTGAGTGCTAACTAACCCAAATCATCTGGTCCGAGGACTACATGCATGATTGGATTTAAGTTTAAACACTAGAAATGTAACTGGGTGCTAACTAACCCAAATCATCTGGTCCGAGGACTATATGCATGATTGGATTTAAGTTTAAACACTAGAAATGTAACTGAGTGCTAACTAACCCAAATCATCTGGTCCGAGGACTACATGCATGATTGGATTTAAGTTTAAACACTATAGAAATGTAACTGAGTGCTAACTAACCCAAATCATCTGGTCCGAGAACTACATGCATGATTGGATTTAAGTTTAAACACTAGAAATGTAACTAGGTGCTAACTAACCCAAATCATCTGGTCCGAGGACTACATGCATGATTGGATTTAAGTTTAAACACTAGAAATGTAACTGAGTGCTAACTAACCCAAATCATCTGGTCCGAGGACTACATGCATGATTGGATTTAAGTTTAAACACTAGAAATGTAACTGAGTGCTAACTAACCCAAATCATCTGGTCCGAGGACTACATGCATGATTGGATTTAAGTTTAAACACTAGAAATGTAACTGAGTGCTAACTAACCCAAATCATCTGGTCCGAGGACTACATGCATGATTGGATTTAAGTTTAAACACTAGAAATGTAACTGAGTGCTAACTAACCCAAATCATCTGGTCCGAGGACTACATGCATGATTGGATTTAAGTTTAAACACTATAGAAATGTAACTGAGTGCTAACTAACCCAAATCATCTGGTCCGAGGACTACATGCATGATTGGATTTAAGTTTAAACACTTGAGAGAATACTTTACGCAGAGAATTGACACGTCGGTTGAAGAAGAGACTTGGTCAATAAAAGTACCTCTTGAGATTATTTACATTCCATGGGCGCGGTATTACATGACCATCTAGGTCTTCTAAGAAATATGCCCCAATGCCTGCTCCTGAGGTAATACGATATGGTCCTTCCCAATTGGGTCCAAGTTTTCCCCAAGCAGGGTTTTTTGCAGTGCCTACAACTTTCCTCAACACTAGATCACCAGGCTCTAGTGGCCTCAGCTTTACGTTAAAATCATAGCCTTGCCTGAGTTTCTGTTGATAATGTGCCAGCCGAACCATTACATTCTCCCTTCTTTCCTCAATCAAATCTAAACTCCTCTGTAATTGCTCATCGTTATCGGCCGGACTGAACGAACTAGTTTTCATCGTTGGGAACCCGGTCTCCAAAGGAATGATGGCTTCAGCCCCATAGGTCATTGAGAAGGGTGTCTCCCCAGTAGATCTACGAGGCGTAGTCCTGTAAGCCCAAAGTACGTGCGGCAGTTCGTCTACCCATTTGCCCTTTGCATCATCCAACCTCTTCTTTAAGCCATTTAATATGACCTTGTTGATGGCTTCTGCCTGTCCATTACCCTGAGGATAGGCTGGAGTGGAGTATCTGTTCAAAATTCCCAGCTCACTGCAGTAGTTCCTAAATGCCCTGCTATCAAACTGCAAACCGTTGTCCGAGATGAGGGTGTGAGGGACTCCAAACCGGGTGACAATATTCTTCCACACGAATTTTTGCACATCAACGTCTCTGATATTGGCTAAGGGCTCAGCTTCAACCCATTTGGTAAAGTAGTCTGTTCCGACCAGGAGGTATTTCTTGTTTCCTGCAGCTTTGGGGAAGGGTCCCACAATGTCCAAACCCCATTGGGCGAAAGGCCATGGGCTAGATAACGGATTAAGTTTTCCCCCTGGCTGGTGAATGTTTGGAGCGAAGCGCTGACATTGATCACACTTTTTAGCGTATTCGTGTGCCTCCTTTTGCATGTTAGGCCACCAATAGCCTTGGGTGAGGGCTCGGTGAGCCAAGGACCTGCCTCCAGTGTGGCTCCCACAGATTCCTTCGTGCAGCTCTTCTAGCAACGTCTCAGTTGCCTCGGGATGCATGCATAACAAGTATGGCCCCGAGTAGGAGCGTCTGTAAAGTTTCTGGTCCTCGGATAACCAGAACTTAACCGCCTTCCTTCGAATTTTATCAGCTTCTCCCCTATCTTCAGGCAATACATCTTCTTTGAGAAATCTGACTAGAGGGTCCATCCAGCACGGCCCGGCTCTGACCTGGTGAACCTGAACTGCCCCTAACTTCGCCTCTGTAGGCCTGTGCAAGTCCTCGACGAGGATAACCCTCGGAAGGTCTTGTGCCGAAGAGGTGGCAAGCGTCGCTAGGGAGTCAGCATGTGAGTTGCCACTCCTGGGGATATGCAGCAAACTGAAAAAGTCGAACCCTGACTGCAGCTGTTTAACACGACCCAGGTACCCTTGCATTCTTTCGTCCTTTGCCTCGAACTCGCCTTGTACTTGTCCTACTACCAATCTTGAGTCCGAGAACAACTCCACGGACTTCCCCCCCATTTTATGGACCATCGTCATCCCCATCAGTAGGGCCTCGTACTCCGCCTCATTATTCGTTGCCGAGAAGCCCAGCCTTAATGACTTCTCGATGGTGATCTTCTCGGGGGATATCAGTACCAACCCAACTCCAGATCCTTTTTGGTTTGCCGCGCCATCAACGTACACTTCCCAATGGGAGGGATTCTGTTGGGAGACCAGGCCAACTGATTTTTCATCCATGCCTGACGTGGGCCTTACTTCTTCTAACTGGGGCTCCGTGAACTCAGCCACCAAATCTGCGAGGACCTGTCCCTTGACCGATGTGCGGGGCATATATCTTATATCGAAAGCCCCTAAGATTGTACCCCACTTGGCAATCCGACCGGTGTAGTCAGCACTTCGGAGTATAGCTTTGAGTGGGAGTTGTGTGAGAACGATGACCGTGTGGGCTTGGAAATAGTGGGGCAGCTTCCGTGTGCCCAGCACTACTGCCAGGATGGCCTTCTCCAGAGGCAAGTAGCGAATCTCGGCCTCATGTAGCGACTTGCTTACGTAATAAACAGGCCTTTGCACACCAGAATCTGATCGTATCAACACCAGGCTCACTGCATAGGGAGCTACAGCTATGTAGGCGAACAGTACCTCATCAGGCTCAGGACTGGACATGATAGGTGGCCGAGCCAGATAATCCTTAAGTTGCTGGAATGCAGAAGCACATTCCTCAGTCCATTCGAATCCCTTCCACTTGTTGAGTAGGGAGAAAAAGGGACGACACCTGTCTGCTGATCTAGAGATGAACCGATTGAGGGCAGCGGTCATTCCGGTTAGCTTCTGAACCTCCTTGGGGTTCCGAGGAGCTCGTAGATCGTTGATGGCCTTTATCTGGTCGGGGTTGACTCCGATTCCTCTGTGCGTGACCATGTATCCTAAAAATTTTCCGGACCCTACCCCAAACGAGCACTTAGAAGCATTCAATCGTAGCTTGTACTTTCGTAGAATCCCAAAGGTAGTTTCAAGGTCCTTCACATGCTCAGCTATAACTTTGCTCTTCACCACCATGTCATCTATGTAAACCTCGATATTCTTGCCCAGCTGTGGCTCGAACATCCTCGTCATCATCCTCTGGTAGGTAGCTCCCGCGTTCTTCAAGCCAAAAGGCATTACTTTATAGTGGTAGTTGCCAACAGGGGTGACAAATGCAGTCTTCTTCTGGTCCTCCGGGGCTAATGGTATCTGGTGATAGCCTTGGAAGGCGTCTAGGAAGCTCATCCGAGGGTGGCCGACAGTGGCATCGACCAGCTGATCAATTTTTGGCATTGGGAACGGATCTTTGGGGCATGCCCTATTCAAATCCGTGAAGTCTACGCATACTCGCCACTTCCCACTCTTCTTCTTCACCACCACGGTGTTTGCTAGCCATTCGGGATAAAAAACTTCTTTGATAGCCCCGGCCACTTTGAGTTTCGCTACTTCGTCTCTTACTGCATCAGCATGCTCCTTGGACGGGCGCCGAATAGGCTGTTTCTTGGGGGTGATCAGTGGATTCACCTTCAAGTGGTGGCATATAAACTCCGGGTCTACCCCTGGGGCCTCGTAAGGACTCCAGGCAAACACGTCGAGGTTTTGCTTAAGGAACTCTATCAGCTCTTCCTTCTCTTGAAGAGGAAGCAGAGATCCGACTTGAAAGAACCTATCAGGATCATCTCCAATGACCACTTTTGTTAGATCCTCACATCGAGTGCCTTCTTCTGGTTCTTCAAAGGGCAACCCCCGAGACTGTAGTTGCTATGAATCCCTCCCGGCTGAGTCCGAGGACTTGGCTGTGGTCCTATGCTGAATGGCAGCTACCAAGCACTGACGAGCAACAGACTGGTCTCCTCGGATCTCACGTACCTGCCCTTCTGACGGGTATTTGACCTTTTGGTGCAAAGTAGAGGGAACAGCCCCTAGTGCGTGAATCCAAGGTCTGCCCACGAGTGCCGTATAGGGCGAATATGCATCCACAACTATGAAATCCAACTCCACCACCTCGGTGCCAGACTGCACTGCTAAGCGTATCCGGCCTTTTGGAATGACAGGCCTTCCTTCAAAGCTCAAAAGGGGGGAATCGTACGGCGTCAGGTCCTGGGGCTTTAGGCCTAGCCCCTTGTAAAGGTCTGGGTACATTACCTCCACAGCACTGCCCTGGTCCACCATCACCCTCTTTACATCGTACCCTCCTATCCTGAGGGTGATAACTAGTGCATCATCATGGGGTTGGATGGTGCCAATCATGTCTTCGTCCGAGAATCCCATGACCAACGGGGCACCACACTTAGTTCTTTTAGGTCCTCGGCTTGGCTCCCCTACGGGTGGCCGCCCTACTGACATGATTTTCAATGGCCAGGATCCAGTTCTTCCTGGCGCGGCGAAGACGACGTTTATAGTCCCTAGCGGCGGCTTTGAGGGGTCATCTCTGCGTGGCCCTGGTCCCGTCTGCCCTCAGCCGCTGGAATGATGCAGGAGGTGTTTCAATTTACCGTCGCGGACCAGTTGGTCCAAATGATCCCATAGGCTCCTGCAATCCTCCGTGGTATGCCCATGGTCTTGATGGTACTGGCAGTAGAGATTATAGTTGCGTTTCTCGGGGTTTCCTATCATCTTGTTCGGCCACCTGAAGAATGACTCGTTCTTGATCTTTTCCAGGACCTGGTGTACTGGCTCTTTGAACACGGTGTTGACCGGTTGAGGGTTCATCGATCCTGATTGCCCGACTAAATCCCTCCGTGGTTTATTATAATTGTAACGGTCCGACCGCGAGTCCCTCCTCTCCTGAGAGATAACCTTGTCCTTTCCCTTACCCTGCTGCTGATCTTCTTCAACCCTCTTATACTTCTCTATGCGGTCCATTAGCTGACGCACGTTTGCGACCGGTTTGCCAGATAAAGATGCCCTCAAACCGTGATCAGTAGGGAGGCCGAGCTTGAATGTGCTGAGGGCCATTGCATCATTGCTACCTTCTACCTCATTGAACATCTCCCAGTACCTGTCTGAATATGCCTTCAAGGATTCACCTTCCTGCATGAACAAGGATAGCAAGGAAGAGAAAGGTCTGGCCACTCTTTGGCATGTGACAAAACGGGAGCCGAATGCCTGAGTGAGCTCTTTGAAGGAGTTGATGGAGCCTGCTGTCAAGCCGTCGAACCACCTCATGGCCACAGGCCCCAGACTGGAAGGGAAAACCTTGCACATCAGGGCTTCGTCTCTGGCGTAAACAGCCATCCTTTGGTTAAAATGACTCACATGCTCCACAGGGTCAGTCTTACCATTATAGATGGTAAACGTTGGCTGGTTAAAGCGCCGAGGGAGTCTAGCCTCCTCTATCCTGCGCGTGAAGGGCGACTTAGATATCTGGTTCAGAGCCCTGTTCATGGCATCGTTCTCCATGTCTTCGCGTGATGGACTCCTACGTTGCCTCTTACGATGGGATTCCTCCTCATAAGTGTAGGACTCGCTGGCTGGTGTTTTGGATTTGTACTGATACGAGACATCCCGCTCATCATCAAGATCATCCTCAGAGTATGAGGAAGCCCGCCTCCTCTTTGCATGGCGCAGCTCTCTCTTTAACTTTTCTACTTCCAGTTGCAAGTCGCGGTTTTTCTTTGCATGGGACACATGACTTCCGCTCTGTGATTGGCCCTGGCTAAGGCGCACTGTGTGTACGCTACCTTCACGATTTTGTCTCCTCTCTAGGTTGGCAAAATGGTCCACGTGTTGGGATGCCCTGGATTCCGCTTGTTGTTCACCTTGTCCTGCCATCATCAACTGTTGCTTTCACTCTGGCACAAGCTCTTCCCACAGACGGCGCCAATTGTAGGGTCAGTTTTGGCGGCCCAAGCCCAAAGTATGGATTCAGCGCCCACTGAGCCCAAAACAATAAATTTTGTAGAGAGTGGGTGAAAGAGCTAGGCTAATAATGAGAGTAACAGTATTAAACGGCAACACTAATGGGAGAATTTGGATTAATATGTCCTCGGACTGATAGAAATGCCATGTCCGAAGAGGTGCCTTTCATTGAGAGTTCAATATTACAATTCTTGGAGCTACAATCATCAAATATCTTCTTCCCCCTTTTCTTTTTTTTGCCCCTTCTTTTCAGAGGCTTCCTTCCCTTATATAGTACTGCCTTCCTACATCTTCTCCGTCCACTTATTCATCATCCAGGCGTCCACTTGAGTGCATGTCCCATCACCCCACTCTTAGCCTTATGTGAGTGGTGGTAGCTGAGAAAGCACTATTCAGGGGTCTTATCCACATAAATGCGGCCAGAAAGGTAGGTGCAGTGCATTAAATGTGGTGGCTGAAGTATGCCTCTTTGATGTTTTTCTGTTCCCATTATCTTTACGCGTCTAAGGTTCCTTTCTCTCTTAACACTTGCCAAGCAGGTCGCTTGAACCTCCCAAGCCCGTGTTGGATCAAACCTCTTCGGATCCGAGGATGTTGGACTGCTCGGACATATGAACATCTCCTCAGATAGTACACGCTCATCTCTAGGCATTCTCCTTTGACATGGGCCGGACTGAAGACATTGCCTCCTCGGACGAAAAGTGTTCCTCACTCAGGGCCTTGGGCCCAATAAGTTGGGTTGGGTTTTTCTCCCCCCACAATTACCAAATGACATATTTATTTATTTATTTTAATTTTAAATCCACTTTTATTTCACCTTTAAACAAATAAGTTAGCCAAACAGACACAATTATTCACTTTATTATAAGTTTTGTAATATTATCACTTATAACCCATTGAATATCCTAAATTATTTAACTTATTTTGGGGACAAATATGTGAGACCCCATCAAAATGGATGTGATGAGGTTGTAGCTTTTTTTTTTTTTTTATCAATATTATTTTTTAAATTTAAAATTAAAAAAAAAAATTAGATGATTCCTCCTAGGGTTTGGGGATAGTTTTAAATTAAAACCCAAATTTTAGAAAGTTTCAATTATGGCAATCAATTTTTGCAATCGTTTTCTTCCTCAAAAAAAAAAATAAATAAATAAATAAATAGTTTCAATTTGCTCCCTCAGTTTTTTCTTTTTCTTTTTTCAAGAATATTTTTGCCCCCTCATCAGTTAATTACTATTTACAACAAGTAATAAAAATCATATTAGTTATAATTAAAACCTACAGATACCAAAAGTTATATAGAGGACTTTTTGAAGCATGATCTCCAGCTGTCCCTGACAATTAAATTAATTATTGGTTAAAACTCTTGAATATTCCAACAACTTTTTTTTTCATGTGGTTATCATCAACCCTCTTTTTTTTTCTTTTTTTTGAGAAAGTGGTTATCATCAACCTTGATCTCAAATCATCAGTAAATGTTGAAAAACAAATAATAGTGAATATTGAAAATGTCACATAGTTAAAATTTATAATTTATGAAATGATGCATTTTTGTTTGTCACTTCATTTGAAGAAGTATTGGAAATTTGGAATAATCAAAATTTTATTAACTTTCTAAGTGGATAATTTTTTCATACCATTAGTTTTTGAATAAATCTAACAATATATCTAATTTCATATTTATGCATAATATGCTAAAGTTGTCAACTGAGTGATGGATACTTTCTACCTACTACTTTATTTTATTTATTATTTACAATCAACCACTTCAACGAAATTGCTTCGTCTAAGGTAGTTATAAAAGAGTAAGGAGATAAAAAATTTATAATATTTTTTAAAACTATTAACATGGTAAGGTGTATATATATATATTTAACCACGGTAAGTTGTATTAAGAGTAATACTTTCCCATAAAACCAACTATTATATACCACTTCAAAAGTTTTGTTTTTTTTTCTTGTTTTCATTTTTTTAGCAAACCACTTCAATAGTTATAGTACTTAGTAGCATGGTGAACTGTACTAGCTAGAGACTTATCTGGAGGAACATATACTATGGCCCATTGGATACCCCGGTACTCTGCTAGAAATTATTTCTATCATTATGTAAGCAAAACAACACGCATGGTGAGACTAATCTGTAGAATAGAAGAGTAACATATTTTAGTCAATCAAATCAAAAATTCACTTACATCAAATTATATAAAATTGTGTAAAAATATATAATTGCAGCACTATTCATTTTACATTTAATTTTTTATTATTTCTTTCTGTTTCGTTAATGGCTAAAGCAGTGTCTAGACTGTCAAGTTAAATTTACTTAATTTTTCGTTACTTATAATCAAGAGTGATTTTGAGGGGACAAAAGTAAAAATAATTTTGGAATTTGGGAGTTTTAATTGAAACTTTGTATTATGTAGGATTTAGTTTAAACAGCTCCCAAACTATAGGTAGAATTAATGTAATTTTTTATAATAAAAAAAATCAATTGTTCATATATAGTTACACACAAATCCATTTAATATATATTTTTTTTTTCTAAGAATTGTTCTAACTTCTAAGAGAGGGGGAAAGAAAATTTGAATGAATGACCTGGATTTTTTTGAAGCATGACGTCTAGCTGTCCCTGAGAATTATTGGCTACAATTCTTGACTTTTTTTTTTTTTTTTTATTTTGGGAATATTCCAACAACCTTATTTTTCATATGGTAATCATTAACCTTGATCTCAAATCATTTCTTTGATGGATTCAGAAAAATAAAAATAAAAATCATCTCTTTGACGGACATTAAAGGTCCGTTTAGATAGAACTTATTTTGCTGAAACTGAAAACTGAAAACACTGTAGTAAAATAATTTTTAAATGTGTGAATAGTACCGTGGGACCTATTTTTAATAAAAAATTGTTGAAAAGTGATATTTGTGGATCTGTGCACGGATGCATTGTTCATAGTTAGAAAGTCAACGTTTGAACAGTAGCCGTACCAGACATCTTTGATCCTGAAATGTGTAAAAAAAGTTGAATTCAATGCAAAAAAAGTTGAATTCAAACACATACTAAATGTTGACTATATCTTCTGTCCTATAAAATTATTCGAAAAATAAAAAATATTAAAAATATCACAGTTAGAATTTATAATTTATGAAAAGATGCATCTGTTTTTTTTTTTTTTTCTCACTTCACTTTAAGAAGTAATGGAATAATCATAATTTTATTAACTTCTAAATAAATCTAGCAATATAGCCAATTTCATACCTATTCACAAATCACAACATATTAAAATTGTGAACAATGAGGGGTAGACTCTCTCTACACATTACTTTATCTATTCATTACTCACAATCAACTATTTTAATAGAATTGGATTTGTCCGTAGGTCAAGACATATACCCAGCGCCCGCTCCCGTAAAGTGGCTCCATAATTGTACTTTGGGGAACTGTACTGGCTAATCTGGAGGTATATATTCTATGGCATATTCGATACTCAGGTTACTCTGCTAGAAATCATCTCTCTCACTGGGTGGGCAAAATAGTACGCATGGTTACACACTTACCCCAACAGAATGACGTGGCCTAGGCCCCCCCCACCCCCCAAAAACACCCAAAATAGAGTTTAAGATCATGTGCATTTTCTGGACAAATCTGCAGATTTTAATTGTTGTCGTGTCGGGATAGTTTTTGTCGGTGAAAGTGTCTGATTTAATATGATTAATTTTGTCAATTTATTTTACTATTTAGTTTATTTTTACTACTATTTATAGATTTTATTGTACTTTTTAATATTATTCATAAGTCTCATTATACAATTTCAGCTAACTTTTATTTTCATTTACAATATTTTTAAGTTTTAAAAAAAAAAATTTAGGCTCAGCAAAAACCTCAAACATACCCTAAAAAGTAAAACCACTGTGATCCAGCAAAAAAAAAAAAAAAAAAGTAAAACTACCATGCAGACAATTTTTTTTTTTGATAAGAAACAAAGCCATATAATTCTATTTCTGGATCCTTCGGATTAATGCTGTAGGAATCTGAATTATGGACTGAGTTTCACAGGTGCACTAAGAGGCTCTTTGGTACCACTTTTTTCATTACTCAATTTTTGTTACTCAATTTTTATCACTCATCACTCACAACTCATCATTCATCACTCATCACTCTAAAATATCATGTTTGTTTGGCATCATCACTCATTTTCCATCACTCAATATTTTTCACACTATTTGTTGGCCCCATTTCTGTCACCCACTGAAGCTTTTTTTTTTTTTTTTAACATGCATGTTACATTGTGGGTAATAACAGTTTGTGTGTGAATTATGAATAATCTGCTAGTATTGTCTGGGTTATGAGAGAGAGAGAGAGAGAGAGAGAGAGAATCTGACCGAATCAACACTTCAGCAACGTTAGTTTGGTTTGACTAAGTTGCACCCCATTGACCATCTAATTTTAGTGTTTACCGTTTAGGTTTGTTGGTCACTTGGTTGGTCAGAGGATTGGCTTGACTCCGTTGCTCGTGTGAAGGCTTGGGAAACTACTGATCATCAACTATATAGTAGCATCTAAGTTATCTAACAGTTTTAACTACACATGAAAATATAACATTATTTTGAAGGGACATTTTTAGAGCATTTACTAGTTGATTTAGAGCTCTTAATTTTATTTAAATTTTAGTAATGATACATAACAACTTGTGATTTAAGTTTTGCTTGATTTATTTATTTATTTTTTTTTATGTGCCCCTTGGACAATATTCTCTGTTTTAGATGGAATGACCTCTCATGTTTAAACTTTAATTCTCTCGTTGAATATGTTATTACTATTGTTGCAATATGAATTGGGTCTACTTTTTAAGTTGATGTTTGTCTTAAGTTTTTTCATAACTTATAACATCATGTGGCTTAGAGGCACTACAACACAATGTGGGCCCTAAAGAAAACGTCAAGAATTTAAGTGAGAGAAATTGCGATATCTCAAATTATATGGATTAGATAAATTGGTGTTGTGCAGGCATGTATTGAATCTCACATGGAATGTTTATTAGGTCAAACAAGTTATGTAAATGATTACGAGAAATCCTAATTGTAATTGATTAGTTCTTTTTGGAATATAGAATAGACATGGCTAACGTTAATAAATAACAGTCTTTGTTGGTCCATGAGAAAGGATGACAATTTCATGAGGATGGTGATCATATATAGAGGAATTTTTTGAAGTAGGAGAGTAACAACACTTTGAAAAGTTATGCCCCTCTCAAGGGTTGCAACACATCACCAAATAACACAACCATATTGTGAAGTAGACTTCATTTCAATGAGGGCGCATCTTATAGAGCAGCTATATGAATCCATTTCTCATAGTGTATGGTGCCCACATGCTATGAGAGAGAGGCTACATACAACCACTATGAGTGGGTTTGGATTGCACTTATTTCCACTCAAAGTTTTGTTGCGTTTTCAGTTTTTTTTTTTTTTTTTTTTTTTTTTTTTTTTGGCCGGCATTTTTGACTTTGGGGGGACAAAATTCACTGTGCGTGTACTGTTCACGCACTGTTCACGCAATATTTAATATTAAAAGTGGGTCCCACAACACTATTTATACATTTAAAAATTAATTTGCTACAGTGTTTTCAGCAACAATCAGTTTTTATCAACTTTCAGCAACAATAAGTGCTATCCAAACGGACCCTATATAAGATAATTTTTTTATTATGTCAGGCGTACTATGTTATGGTATTATCACTTCAAGAACTTGCATCTCCCACTTGAGCACACAATAACGTAGGAGATTTGGTATAGTTAGCAAGATACCTTGGTACTAACATATTGCCTTATGCTAACTCTAATTTATGAAAATATATATTTCAAAATCAATGAGTATCTTGGTTACACAGGCACATGTTTTTCCACTCTCAAAATTGAATGTATCCTTATTTTTACACTACTTCTCAATAGTAATGCATACTAGATGACTTCCAATTCACTTTCTTTCAAGAAAATGGCAATGGTCGCTGGTTCCAAAATGGAACCGTGGTTGGGAACATAGTCACACACCTTGTGCCACCATCGATAGCCTCAGTTGTACACATTTATTTTTATGTTGACTTGCACTGAATGTTCAGTTAAATATTTCTTTCCAAGCTATTTACCTTAAAAAAATTCCTCAATGGCCTTATCAGCATTTTCCTGTACTATATGGTTATAAATATCATTCAACTTTAACATAATGCGCATTAGTGGATTTTTTTATCCATGTGAATTGTGAGTCTTCATTTCCTCATAATTATCTTCTTTTTTATCCTTAACCGGTTAATTATGTCCGTTAAGCAATATTTTGCATAATTATGCTCATCCAAGCCTCCTCAACTGCTTCCATCTATGCAACCAACCATGTTATCATAATTTTTTAAGGATAAAGCTTAGATATGATATGCAGTACATTAGGTTCCTCAATTAAATTTAAACAAGTAGTCGCATTGACCAATAAAATACAAATAAAGTTATCTTTTTAAATGAAATTTAAATTCAAAACAACCTAATGTATTGCACCTAAGTCTCTAAGTTTTATTGTACAAAAATATCTAATATATGCCACACAAAATATAAAACAAGAGACAAGTGAGATTCCTTTTATTTATTAAGATTAATACATAAAATAGAAAAATCATGTATATCTTATTGTGATTAATCTTAAGTGCAAACTTATTCACTCAATGAATTACATGCTAGACTGCTAGTCTTAATAAATAGGGGGATATAGCTGATGAATTTTACTATCGTTTTAGGGTATATATGTTTAATTCATGTTATTGTATTTTCTTAGTTTCTTACACATCGAAAAGAAAAAAAGAATATACTGCAGTTGAAACTTGAAACGATGTTTTCATTCTTTTACTTTTGCTTTTCTTTTATGCATTAAAATAATGAAAAGACTGAAAAATGTTTCAGGGGGACATAGCTTTGATGAAAGAAATTGGCTTAGACTTCTTTCGGTTCTCCATCTTATGGACCAGAATACTACCTAGTAAGACCATTGTTTAAACTCAATAACTCAACCTTTGCCATTTATTTTTTTGAAATCAATTTAAAAGAATTAGGCATAATTTCATAACCATTTTTTCCCCTACTAAGAACCTACAAAAACATGTCATTTTTGGGGAAAAAATATCTTTATTTGGTATTATATTCAAAGTACCAAATTATCTTGCTTATAAAGTTTATTTTGTCCTTAGGGGGAAAAATCAGTGGGGGAGTGAACCAAGAAGGGATCACATTCTACAATAACCTCATAAATGAGCTATTGTCTCAAGGTGAAATTTCCCTCCCTCTCATATGATTCTCATAAAGCTAATCGTAATTTGTTTTATCAATATAGGCCTCTTCCTCATATTGACTATAATTAATTAATCAGGTTTGAAACCTCTTATAACTCTATTCCATTGGGATGTTCCACAAGCCCTTGAAGAGGAATATGGCGGACTCTTGAGCCAAAACATAGTGTAAGTTTTGAAGCACACATTAAATCTATTTTGAAATTAGTGTGTATATATATGTGTGTGTGTGTGTGCAATCTGATTAATCAACAATTGATAAATCTCCTATAATTAGGGATGATTATCGCAACTACGTGGATGTTTGTTTCAAAGAATTTGGTGATAGAGTAAAGTATTGGGTCACAAATAATTAGCCAAATGTATTTACCATTGGGGGCTACGTAACAGGAGTTGATGCACCGAGTCAATGTTCTAGCTATATCGGAAATTGCACATATGGGAACTCTGGGATAGAACCCTATATAGTGGGACATAATTTACTTCTTTTTCATGCAACTGCTGTGAAATTATACAAGGAAAAGTATTAGGTATGTGTGAGACAGACATTGTGTTTTGCAATACTGGGTTGTGCTTCAGATTACACAGAACACTAGCCTTGGTTGATTTGTGCTATTAATACCTATAAAACTATCCTAATCCTTCTTAAGAAAAAAAGGATGTGCTTCAATATATATTCTTAATAAGTTAAAAAGAAGGTTCATAATATTGCAAAAGTCTTCTTTCAAAATAGAATGTTTTATCATATATTTTACGGGATAAGATAATCTAAATTTGATTTTTGTAGGTTTCTCAAATGGAAGAAATTGGCATTACAGTACAAAGTTATTGGGATTTGCCTAAATACCAAACAGTTGCTAGCACCAAGGCTGCCTTTAGAGCTCTTGATTTTAGGTTTGGATGGTACGTTTTATGACTTAATTTTATATTAGACTCAATAATTCCTATAAATAAACACATTTGTCTTCAAATATATTTGCAAAAGGATAATATTTTTGCCTTGAAGTAAAGGTAGCTAAGAGAAGCATTCTAAGCCATTCAGCAAAACCAACAACAACAACATAAGCATTCTAAGCATAGCTACGACAAGTTACAATCTTAAGCTTTTAGATTAAGTAGTTAAGGTATTTTCTCAAAGTATTGTATCAAACCCTTATAAGGAGACTTGTTATTATTATTTCTATTATTTGTGTAGGTTTGTTGATCCAATTATTTTTGGTGACTATCCTGAGGCTTTGCGAGTTTCGGTGGGAACTCGACTGCCTTTATTTACGGAATCGCAATCCAAGATGTTAAAAGGTTCTTTGGATTTCCTTGGAGTAAATTACTACACTGCAAGATATGCAAATGACTCTACATCTTCTAGTAGTGTCGAACTAAGTTACACAACAGATAGCCATGTAAATTTGACCAGTTAAGCTCAAAATCTATAACCTTGATTTATATATTGGGTGATGCAAAGAATATATATTAACACTTTTATAAAAAAAGAAGTGCCCTTAAGTACTCCAAGTATTTATTTTGTTGTAATGGCATAAATCATATTCATTGTCCCCTCAATTTGTAAATCTTTTGTAGTAAAATTGGTAGTCACTTTTTCATTTTCCTTATATTTTTTCCTAACACTCATGTAGTTACTCTATTTGATGCCACAGCGGAGAAGGATGGCATTCCTATTGGTCAACCAGTAATCTCTCTCACTCTCACCACATGTTTGAATATAAAGAGTATTTTACTCCTTGTATATACTAAGAAAACTTATAAACAATGGTTTTGTAGACTGCTGCTAAATGGCTTTTCGTTTATCCAAGAGGAATTCGAGAACTTATGCTATATGTAAAGAAAAAAAATATAGTAATCCACCTATTTACATTACCGAAAATGGTAAGAAACTATCTTCATCCTTTAGTGTAATTGAAATAGTTATCTGAAATTAAATCAAATATACGTATACATTTGTGCTTTTCAGGAGTTGTTGATAATGGCTCATTGCCAATCCAGCAGGCTCTCAATGATAGCTTGAGGATAATATACTACCATAGTCATCTATCAAATCTCTTGAAGGCTATAAGGTGAGTGACTTTGCATATAAGGATAATGGCCATAAATTATGCCATTATGATGGCCGAGCTACTACTTGAACCCTAATGTTGGATATATTGTATATGTGTGAATCAGGGAAATTCTATAATACCCCTGTTTTTTCAAATGTGGTATCTCTACTAGCATGATTTTACTTTATAGTAATTTTGTCACATTCGTTAGTAATTCATATCACATTAAGCACTAACTGATTTTCTAATATTTTAATTATATATATATATTTTTTATCTTAAACTATGATAAGTTATTAGGATAGTGTTTCCCTTAGAACTGATGGTTGGTTCAGTCACATCATATGTGCTTTACCTAACAATAGTTAGTCGATTAGATCTTCTCATAATTGTTTGTATAACCCAATTCAATAAAATAATCACCAAACATATCTAAAAACCACATATCTAAAAACCACAGTCATTTGCTCTCTCATAGACTCATCACGAGCTTCATCAACCATTATGCAAAACTTTGCATCACCAATTTCTTCCCAAATGGCCTTCTTCACTTTGACTGAGAAAACATGTAGAATTTCCTTTTAAATCCTAGGTGATGTGTAGGTTGCATTTTTGAGAGCTTTTTCTATTATTTCAGCAACCTTCTCATTCCAAAAAGTCACAATACCCAATGATTCAAAAAAGTTCCCACGATTTAATGAACTACAACTTTCATCTCGACCTCTAAAAGCTATAGCTTGAAAGGTAAGATATCGAACAGTAAAAATTACGGCCTTCAGATGCAACCGATTATTTGCAATTTGTTCAGTAGTGAAATGATCAACTACCCTTTGTAAATGCTGCCATTGGTTCATCAAATCCTTACACTTTTGCTCGGCAACTCTATGAGCTGAGTTAGGATCTTTTCCTATATGACATTGAAAAGAACAATCTTTGCCCCCAACTTTTTTCCAATTCCTAAATCCACCAACAGTGAATGTATTTTATCCCACAACCCCATTTGGATTATTAAAGACAAACCAGGGTAGACAATAAGCTGCATCTGTGGTAAGAGAATATTCAAGCCATGTTGAATTAAATCCAAACCAAGAAGCTTGAAAGCTACGATTGCACTTTCCACTTTTTGGGTATGTCTTTAGAGGAAGTTGGTGCGGACCTTTTTTAATGTAAGCCCGTCGAATTTCATCACGTTGATTAACATGATATTCCCATATTTGTTTGCGTGTTCTGGGATCATAATCCAAAGAATCAAGATCGACTCTTTGGAATTGTGTTTGAGAGATTGGAACATCAATTATCTTCCGGAATTGAGAAATGCACATTTTCTAGAATTGGAGCATCCACATTTTTTAGAATTGGAGCATCCTCCACATTTTCTAGAATTGGAGCATCTACATTTTCTAGGATTGGAGCATCCACATTTTCTGGAATGGAATAGCAACATTAGTTGTTGGCAATCCCGCGTTGACTTCGGAAGAATTTGAACCTTTTCTTTTGAAAAAATCAAGCATTGTAGTTGATTTTTTCATGATCTACAAATAAAATAAGAATCACCGTTGTTTTTTAAAATTTGTGTGAAATTTTCTATAATATATGATTTTTTTTTTTTTTTTTTTGTGTTTGGTCTGCCTTTATTTATGTCTTTGTGTTTGGTCGGCCTTATTTATAATTTATGTCTTTGGGTTGTCTCCATCCTTTTGACACTGACCCACTAACCTAATGAAACCACCACCAACACTAAATTTATTCCCTGCACTACTAACAAGAACTTTTCTTTAAGTTTTTAACTTTACCTTCTTTTTTTTTCTGTCACTTGCCCGTTGCCCAAGCTCACTTGTCCCTACTATGCCCAACTAACAGTCAACAAAGAAAAAACTAATCTCTACAATCTCTACTCTCTGTCTCTCTCTATCTCTCTTATCTATATAAACAAGAGAGAGAGTCACAAACATAGACAAAGTCATAAACCCAAAAAGCCAAAAAAAAAAAAAAAAAAAGTACCACAGGCAGCAACACAGATTCAAATATTCAATTCACAATCACCAACATTTAGTTCATCACTCATCATCAATAAAAACACAAACATGAAACACCACAAGTCCACAAGGCAATCTCAGATTCTCAGATCACAAAGTCACAAACATTTTATTAGGTTTTGAACTTTGAAGTTGAAGGAAAAGATAAGAGTAAATACTTGAACTGTGAAGGTTGGAGCGACGAAGCTAGGCTGAGCAGATCGAGCAACCGGCGTAGGCGGCGACAAGTGGGTCTCGTCGGTGTGGGTACTAGAAAATCAGAAAATGGGTGAGTCTCAGTCTCAGATGGCGTCGTCAGCGTGGGTGAGTGGACTGGAGTCACTCGCGACTCTCGCCAGTCGCCGGTGTGGGTCTCTGCTCTTGCCAACATGGGTATTAGAAAATGGCCAAATGGGTGAGTGGAGGGAGTGGGTCTCTGCTCTCTTAGTCTTAGATCGAGGATCGAGTAACCGCCGGTGTGGTGTGGGTCTCGGTGGCGTCGTCGGCGTGGGCGGTGGGTCTCTCAGTCTTGCACTCTCGGCTTTGGCGACAAACTGTATCGCCTCTCCCTTTCCTCTCTCTCTTTTTTTTTTCTTTTTTTTCTTTTTTTTCCTTCGTGTTTTTGCTCTCTATTTGGTGTTTGGTGTTGGAGTTGGACTAGTGAGAGTTGAGGGCTATGTTTTTTTTTTTTTTTTACATGGACTGGCCGGATGATGGGCTGGGGACTGGCCGCAAAAATGGACTCCTGGACTGGCCAGAAAATGGGCTGGAGGGGTTCATGATTTTTAGGAGGGGGTCCCGAGAAAAAAACGTAGGGGGGCCCAAGCCCTTTTTTTTTTTTTTTTTTTGAAAATTTTACCTGCTCAAAAAAAAAAAAAAAAATTTGGGGCCAAAGGGGGCCCGGACCCCCTTTGGGCTCAACGTGGGTTCGTCCCTGCCACCTGCCCAAAACGATCTAAATCTTTCAAGGATTTTTGCGATCGTTCAAGATTGGTAGGATCGTACGATTCTAACAATCCCAAACGACCTTGATTTCTTGTAATATTCTTTAACTTGACAGAAAACTCAGTTGGACCCAAATGAAAAATAAAATCTCAATAGACCAAGTTTTTTCACTCTAATGTAGAGAGAGTGTCAGTTGGACCCAAATAAAAAATATCCCAATAGAGTGTCACGTTTTGAGGTTTTTGGTCTCTTTAAATGATGTTTACAATTAGATGTAGTGATGTATGGTAATTATATCAATGAATGAATAATTTATGTGATTATTTAATATACCAATGTGTATTTTTTGTTTTTTTCTCAAATAATGTAGGATCTTACGATCCACGATCCAATCTTACGATCTACGATCTCACCTACCTCCCACGATCCTACATAAGATCCCGATTTTGACAATCTTGAGAATGGTAGCTAGAGCAAGTGATATGAAAAGAATAGTCATAAAAAAATCTAAAAATAAATAAATAAAAAAAATAAAAACCATAATAGTCAGTAATGGTATGACATGATTGACATGTGGGATCGAACGCATTTGAATTCAGGCTACAGATGCTCTATATTATTCGCAAAATATCTTGTCCACGTGTGTTCTTTTTTAAACACAGAAAAGTGTAAATATTATGCAGCTTAAAGATGTCACTTTAAATAAACAACCCAATAGGATTTCATTTTTCATGGGCACGTTTCAAATGCTGTGGACCTGATTTAATCTGATGAGCTACTGTTTCTAGAAGGAATCCTAAGAATTGCGTTATTGATTTCCAAAAAAAAGAAAACCCTATATCTTCCATAATTTTTTTTTTTTAAATCCTGTATCTAAGAATCTCTTCCCATTATAAATCCTGATTACATCTAAATGTTGAGAAAATTGATTTTCCTTGAGGACCAATCACCACAAGTCCTAATTAGAATCACATTTATAAGAAGAGTCCAGTTGATGTACGTCCTAACCATCTATTTTGAGAAAACTTTTATGGAAAATTGAAAAAACAGTTAAAACAATTAATCACTTTTTCATTTTTTCATAAAAATTTTTCTAAAATTGTTTATTAATGTATACTCTAAAGGCACACATTAGTAAATCCCTTATAAGAATAATTTAACTTCTAAGCTATTCGCATAAACCCTAGCAGCTACTTTTGGTGATTCCTTCTCTCTCTCTCTCTCTCTCTCTCTCTCTCTCTCTCTATATATATATATATATATATTTTTTTTTTTTTTTTCTCTTTTCCATTATAGGTGTTTTTAGGTTTGAGGTCTAACACCACTACACACCCTTGGTACAGTGGTCACTCTACAAGTATAAATGTTTGTGGGGTGTGGAGGGCAAAGGCCGAAGTTCAAGTTTCTAGGAGGAAGTTTCACACAGATATACACTTAGATTAGGTTAGAGTAGAAATTCTATCTTGTAAAAAAAAATTAAAAAAAAAAAAAAAAAAAAGGTTTGAGGTCTAACTGTTAGATCAACTGCATCAATAATTTTTAATCAAAAGAATAAGTTCTTAAAAAGTACTATTTTATGTGAACTGTGAAAACTTCCAAATTCCATAGAAGATTATCCTTCTCCAGTTGGATAGCAATTCTATGCAATGGGTATCAAGATCACTTTGTAGTTTTAAATGCTTTTAATAGCTTTAAGAATAGTAAAAAGAAACCAAATAAATCGAAAAGAACTGTTAACCGCAATGGTTATTCTACCACAATGCATAGAGAAGCTGGCCAAGAAGAATGGAAGCTGCCTGAGTAAAATTAACAGAATAGGCTATTAACTTCACTACAAACTACCATATACTTTCCATAATCATTTTTAAACGAAGAATACTATAATATATATTTGCTTTCCAGAAATTTTGAGAATGCCAAAGGTCAGACATCATTCTTTTTCTTTATTAATAATGAATGTTACTCATTTGAGTTCTTATTGTAGCTTAATTCTAGAGTGAGAATCGTTTATTTAACTTAATAAATTCTAACTTGACTTTAATATTTTTTTTAATTGTAACAATAAGATTGAAACATAAAGGGTCTGTTTGGATACCGCTTATTATTGAAAACTGAAAGTTTATTGCTGAAAATACTGTAACAAAATAATTTTTAAAGTTGTAAATAATGCCGTAAGACCCAATTTTAAAGTACATTTGCCAGATTCTATACTTGTGAGTCTCATGAATAGTGCACGGGACCCAAGAAAGTACAAACACAGACGCAAAAAAAGCAGTACGCAAACACACACATAGCATCTAATTAATGTCGATTACTCATTCTTTTTCTTTTTTCTTTTTCTTTTTCTTTTTTGTGGAATCGAGATTCAAATCTAAGTTCTTTGTTCAATGACAAATAAAATCACCTAAACTTTAATATTATTGATATAACAGTAATATGCATGTTTCCTTAAAATTGAAGTACATCACATGGCCCCTGCACCTTTCTAATCATGCACATGTTTCTATTCTATTTATTTGAATAAATTTTTGATGCTCAAGTGTAAATTTTTTTTATAAATAATAATTAATATTTTGTTATATTGAAAGAGATTGAGACATTCTTTCCTTGCCTATCCTCATTTCCCAATGTCTCTCTGTACATATTTTTTTGACTGAGGTCTCTCTGTACATGTTAAATAGTCATTTGCTTTGGTATAAATAATCCTTTAAATACTCAGTAGAATCCAAATTCCTATCTGACTTACCAAATCTTATTTTTTATAGAAGTGTGGATTATCACTTTGAAAGTAACATTTATTTTATATAACAACTGCATCAAACAAGCTTTAATATTCTCAAAATTTGACATCCTTGTCTATTATTGGTAACTATTTATGGCATGCATAATTCATTCTAGTGGGGAAGATGGCCCACCATTAATATTCTTCGTCACTATGTGGCATGTGCAAGACTGTCCCGTAATAAAAAAAGTGCAAGACCGTAAGTGTTGGTCCATCTAATTTGGTGGTAGGAGTTTTTATATTACTAACTGTTTGATAAGAATTGAGGTTTGAATGGTAGCACCTTTTTTTTTTTTTTTTTTGACAAGATTGAATGGTAGCACTTCAACAAATATGTTGTACCCATAATGATAATCTTATCAAAACCCCTCTAATACACATAGAATCATTTATTTTGGACTTCTGGACTTCTGTTTTTGGAAGTACTCTAGTTTCATTATCAACGTGTTTGAGAAAGAGCCAGATTATTTTTTCTAATCTCCTCATCAAACTTGGCCCATGACCATGACCTGGTAAAGATATATGATAAGACAAAATAAAATAAAAACATTTAGCAAACTGACAAGGCCATGTACCATTCATAGCTAAGTGTCATCGACATTGAAGATATGAAACAGACTTCATCTTTATATCTTTCCAGTACGATTTCATCCTTTCATGATGTTGTTTTTTTGCTGAAGTGATGAATGTGTGTCCTTGATTCCCAGAAGTAGTGTGCAACATTATTGGATATGAAAAATCGCTAGCAAACACTATTGGAGCCCATAAAAATATGGGGCCTGATAGACCCAAAAAATACTTGACCGTCCATACCTCGCTTGTGGACGATTAATAAGAACGAGAATGATTGCCCGGACTTACAAGTTAATCGTCCATACACCTGTCAAGACCATCCGTTACAAAATGAACAATAAATATCAGTACCGTTGAAGAAGTATCTGTCATATTTACTACCCCGCACGGGCGTTGCAAAACCAAGGAATTACATCCTCATTATGGCAGAACCAACGGCTAGAAGGATACTACCTATATATATACCCAAAAGAGGATCCGGAAGAGGTACAAGAAACACTCACTAAAAATTTCATTACCAAAATATATTTTGTTCTTCCTTGAAATAAGAGGATCTTTCCTAACTTTGGCATCGGAGACTTTGTGGCTGGCGCCACACCGGTGACCATCTTCATTTGTATCTGGGAATATTATTTGCAGGATCTGGAGCGAAGGCTGACGATATCATTCTGGACGAACATCTCTGCTGACGATCCTAGCATCATCAGTTTGGCGCCGTCTGTGGGGAAATTCCTGAGCCTTCGGTTCAAGGATACTGGTCTATTCTAAAGAGATGGAGTCCAGCTGTATCCCAGATCCCGCTGCGTTGTCCCTACAAATTCAAGCACTTGCAGCCACGGTGGAAGAGCTCACCAAGCAGAACCAAGAAATGAAACAGCGACTGCAACAGGGAGACAACAACACAGAGGTCAATGGGAATGAGGACGGAGACAGTCATGGGAGACGAATCGGCACTCCAGAAGAGCCAAACTCAAGTTTCCTCAGGGAGATGAGGAAAGAGATGGACGAGTTGAGAAGCGCAATAAGAGGAAAAACGGATCAAGGGCTGGACCGAATCGTCAGGAAAACTGACTCCCCTTTCTCCGCAGCCATCCAGGAGTGCCCGGTACCCTCCAAGTTCCGTCTACCCCAGCTCGAGCACTTCGACGGATTGAAAGATCCGTTGGATCACCTGAATACTTTCAAGACGACTTTGGGACTTCAACAGCCTCCTGATGAGATTCTATGTCGATCCTTTCCCACAACCCTGAAAGGAGCCGCCCGAGAATGGTTCACAAAATTGCCCACATCTTCCATCGATAATTTCGAACAGCTAAGCAGTTCGTTTGTTCGTCATTTTGTTGGTGGACAACGTCCGAAAAGAACTGCCGATCACTTGCTCACGATCAAACAAGGGGAGAAAGAAACATTGAGGTCCTATGTGACACGTTTCACACGAGGAATGCTGGAAGTAGATGAGTCTGACGACAAGGTACAACTTACGACCTTTAAAGCAGGACTGAAATCCCGGGACTTTGTGGTTTCTGTGGCAAAAAACCCTCCCAAGACGATGGCCGAAGCACTGCTGAAGGCGCAGAAGTATATGAATGCTGAAGATGCCCTGGCAGCCATAAACGGGACAGAAAAGACAAAAGAAAAGAGGAATGAGAATGACGATCGAAGGGGGCAGAAGAGAGACCGAGTTGACAGACGTAATGAAGACAGGAATAGACGAAGGGATGATAAAAACACTCGGCAAACAAAATTCACGCCATTAGTGATGCCCGTCGATCAAATTTTGGCGGAAATCAAAGACGAACAAAGCCTTAAGTGGCCCAGGCCACTCCAATCACCACCCGGGGTACGTGACAAAAAGAAATATTGCCGTTTCCACAAAGACCACGGACACTACACGGAGGATTGCAGAGACCTGAAGGAGCAGGTGGAAGAACTTATTCAAAAAGGGAAGCTTCAAAGGTACGTGAAAAGGGGAGAAGCCAGCAGATACAGTAAGAGGGATCCGCCTGGAGGTTTCCAAAGAACTGAAGACCAGCCACCTCGTCCGCAAAATGCAAAAGGAGAAATAAAAACCATCACCGGAGGACCGTCCACAGGAGGGTCGTTCAGATCCCTCAAAAAGTCATACCAAAGGCAAATAAACAGTGTTCATAGCCTACCTCCCGCAAAGCAGCGACGAACGAACCAAGACATGTATTTTTCAGAGGAAGATGCCAGGGGGATAAGGCAACCTCATGACGACCCACTCGTCATAATGATCATGATTGAGGGATTCAACACGAGGAGAGTTCTGGTAGATAACAGGAGTTCAACGGACATTATCTATATGTCTGCCTTCCAGCAATTGAAGGTGGACCCGAAGAGGCTTCGTCCTTTTGAATCACCCCTCGTCAGCTTCAGCGGAGATAAGGTGTACCCACGTGGGATAGTGGCGTTGACAGTCACAGCTGGCTCATACCCCCTCCAGGTAACCAACAAACACAATTTTCTGGTTGTAGACTCACCATCGTCTTACAATGTTATCATAGGACGACCAACCCTTAACCGTTGGAAGGCTGCCACATCCACGTATTGCCTGAAGGTTAAATTTCCAACAGAGCAGGGGGTCGGAGAAATAAGGGGAGATCAGGTATTGGCAAGAGAGTGCTACCAGGCCGTCCTAGCCTCGAAAGAAAACCATACGTGGGTGATCGAGGATAAAACACCTGAGATCGTGGAGAAGCTAGAAACAGTGGAACTGGTCGAAGGGGATCCGATAAAGACGACTCAGGTAGGAACGGACATAAACCCGAGGACGAGGGCAGAAATCATTGCTTTCCTGAAAAACAATCTCGATGTATTTGCTTGGAGCCACGAAGATATGCCCGGAATCCCAGCAGGAATCATCCAACACCGCCTAAACGTAGATCCGGAAAAAAAGCCCGTCCAGCAAAAAAGAAGAGTTTTCGCCCCTGAACGTAATAAAGCTGTGATGGACGAAGTAAGAAAGCTACTTGATGCAAACTTTATTCGAGAAGTTTATTATCCGGAGTGGTTGGCCAATGTCGTCATGGTTAAGAAGGCAAATGGAAAATGGAGAATGTGCGTTGACTTTACAGATCTAAACAAAGCCTGCCCGAAGGACAGCTTCCCATTACCCAGAATCGACCAACTAGTAGATTCTACTGCCGGGCACAAACTTCTCACTTTCATGGACGCATTCTCGGGGTACAACCAGATACAGATGGCAGAAGAAGATCAGGAAAAAACTGCATTCATCACTAGCCAAGGGCTCTATTGCTATAGGGTCATGCCCTTCGGTCTAAAGAACGCAGGAGCCACATATCAGAGGTTGGTAAATCAAATGTTTAGCCAGCAGATTGGGAGAAATGTGGAAGTGTACGTGGACGATATGCTCGTCAAGAGCAAAGAAGAAGAGGATCATATGGACGATCTTAAGGGGCAAGTCAGGGGGGACTTCGAAGCAAAAGAGACAAGGATGCAAAAGTACTTAAAGTTAATAAACCAGCTGGTAAGCAATTTCAATCGGGTGGAGTTTTTACAGGTTCCACGGGAACAGAATACTGAAGCCGACGAAGTAGCTCGCAGCGCATCAGCAGATCTTCAAGACAAGAATTATGACTGGAGACTAGAAGAGCAAAGTCTCCCAAGCATCAAAGAGTTGCAAGCCTTCTCTGTGGATACACACCAGGGATGGACGAGTCCGATCCTTGCTTTTCTTAAAGACGGGCAACTGCCATCAGACACTGAAGAGGCCAGGAAAGTCCGTAGAAGAGCTGCCCGGTTCACTATCTTGAATGATCAACTATTTAGAAGAGGTTTCTCCCAACCGTATTTAAGATGTGTAGAAGACGGGGAGGCCAGGTATGTCCTCGAGGAGGTTCACGGAGGAATCTGTGGAGATCATATGGGGTCAAAGTCACTCGTCAGAAAGATCATGAAGTCAGGTTATTTCTGGCCCACGATGCAGCAAGACGCGGCCGACTTTGTAAAAAAGTGTGACAGCTGTCAAAGATATGGGAACGTTCAACGAGTCCCAGGTGAGATAATGACGAGCATTTCCTCTCCCTGGCCATTCGCTCAATGGGGAATCGATATCGTCGGTCCCCTGCCACAGGGAAAAAGACAAATGAAGTTCCTGCTCGTCGCGATTGATTATTTCACAAAGTGGGTCGAAGCAGAGGCGCTTGCAACGATCACAGAAGCTAAGGTACAAAATTTTGTGTGGAAAAATATTGTTTGCAGGTTCAGGATTCCTAGGACGATCATATCCGACAATGGTCGTCAGTTCGATTGCCAAGGTTTCAGATTATTCTGCTCAGGCTTAGGCATCAGAAACAAGTATTCCTCACCAGGGCATCCTCAGGCCAACGGACAGACGGAAGTAACGAACCGAACCTTGCTCAAGATAATCAAGTCTCGGTTAGTGGGGGCAAAGGGAGCATGGCCCGAGGAACTACCAGGCGTCCTATGGGCTTACAGGACGACGGCAAGAACACCAACAGGAGAAACCCCCTTCAACCTAACCTATGGCACGGAAGCAGTTATTCCCGTCGAAGTGGGGCTCACTAGCACCAGGAGAAACTTTTTTGACGAAGAAGAAAACAACGACCAGTTAAAGTTAAACCTGGACTTCGTGGACGAAGTTAGAGATCAAGCCTCGCAAAGAATGGCCAAATACCAGCAAAAGATGGCAGGATACTACAATCAAAGAGTGAAGCTAAAAAGATTCAACATCGGTGACCTCGTCCTCAGAAAAGTAACTCCTGCGACGAAAGATCCTGCACAAGGCAAACTAGGCCCAACCTGGGAGGCACCCTACAAAGTCGTCCATTATTCGCGACAAGGAAGCTACCACTTAGAAGACCAAGATGGGAACAAGTTACCTCGTCCATGGAATGTCGAGCACCTAAAGAGGTATTACGAGAAAGAACCCATGGCCTAATTGTAAGCAGTTAACGAAATTTGATTCCATGCTTTCTGTTTATTCAAATTAATTTTATGTTGTCTACCACAAGTTATGTATTTATGCAAGACTATATAAGTAATCGTTCAGGGCTCCATGAGTGGTTATTCAGCACTCCCCGCGTTCTAAAATTGCCTTCTCAAAATTCAAAACGGCTGATAGCCCAGGTCGAAAAGACGATTAAATCCTACGAAAGGATGTACATCGTCCAGATCGAAAAGGCCATAAAACTCAATACAAGAGTTTATGTCGTTTAGACCTAAAGAGACGATAAAACCTTGCGAAAGGATAAGCATCGTTCAGATCTAGCAGGTCCTAAAAAGCCTTGAAGTAACTATCATCGTCTAGATCGAAAAGATGATGAGATTCCCGCAAGGAATGCTCATTGTCCAGATCAAAATGACGAGGGAATCCTTTAATTGACCAAGAACATTCAAGCAAAAATCATCTAAGTCCACAGACGGACGAAGAGAATGAATACTTCAAGAAACAAAGAAATAATTTCAACTCAAATTCTTCCAAGGCTAAAGGGGAGGAACGATCAAAAGAAGCATAAAAAAAAAAAAAAAAAAAAAGAAACAACAACAGTACTCATATATATAAGCACAAAAATGCAAAGTTGTTCAAAGAAAAAACCCCAAAACATACGGGGACCTGAAGTAGTGTTTGTTCAAAAAAAAAAAAAGGGCACTAAGTGTTTATGCTGGAGGAGCCTGGCCATCACCCTCGTCAGTTACTGGAGGGTCCTCACCCGAAGCTCTTGAATCTTGAGCTGCCAAAGCAGCCTCGTCCGCCTCAATCTCTTTATCCACAGCTTCAAAGTCCAGGTCGTCCAGATTGACTCCTTGCCCATGTTTGATCATGTATCTTCTTAACAGCTCAAATCCCTTGAAGTACCACTGGAACAACACAGTATTGTACTCATCTGTCGACTGGAAGGCAAGGACGGCCTTGGCCACAGCAGCCTTCATCTTTTGGCCCGCAGATGCAAGGAGATCGTCTTTCTGCTTCACCTTCGCCTTTTCAACTTCAAGATGTTCAGTCAGGACTTTGATCTGCTCCTTAGAAGTATTATTGGCGTCCATCACTGCAATCAAATCCTTCCTCAAGCCCGAAGCCTCAGCCTCTAAGGCTTCCACCTTCGAGGTGGCCATAACAGCTTTCTCCTCACTCGCCAAGAATTGAGAAGTAAGGTGCATCGTTTCTCCCAACACCTAAAAATATTAGCATATGAGTTTTCTGAGAAAACATTAAGATGACGATAAAATGATGATAAGGTAAAAAGAACATACCTGCACGAGTTTATGAACGTGCTGGTTCACCATTTCATGAGAAGGTACGAGAGAAATCTCCTTTCTCTCTTCAGGAGTTAAAAAATCATTGGCCCGGGCTACAGCAGCCTCTGCATCGTCCCAAATACTGGAACCCACCTTCTCTTTACCCTTGTGCGATGTCTTTCGCCTTTTTGGTCCAGGGACCTCTTCAATTGAAACTGCAGGAGAAACTGTCCTTGCCTCGTCCTGAGTAGGGGTAGACGACCCCCTTTCCACCGTATCTTTCTCTTTCTCCTTTTCTCTCTCTCTGTCAGTAAACTTCAAAGTTTTCTGTCCAATGCTTGAAAGGGGCTCGTTCTTTTTCCCCCTGATTTTCGCGTACAGATCTTTGTTGAACTTGCTCGTCATTTCTGGAAAAGAAAGCTAAGGAAAGTTAAAAATATATATATATATACATATACGTATCATACACGTCTACTCACGTTTTTTCTGCTCCCGATCAAGAACCTGAAGGACGTAGAGTGAAGGATCAGGTCCCAAACAGTGACGAGCCAAAGTACGCGGATCGATAAGTTCGTCGAAATCTTCGATCGTCCTTGAGTATTTGATCGCTTCCTGAACTCTCGCTTCAAATCGGCTGTCGAGACCAGGGCGCTTCTTCACTGCACAGCAAAAAGGTAACTCAAGGTCACACTGACGATCAAAAAAAAAAAAAAAAGGACAAACGCACCAAGGCCAGGGATCTCCCACCGGCGCAGCAACCTGGGGACATTTCCCCAAACTTCATCTGACAAGGTCTCCCAACCATCTCCGGACACAAAAAAATATCTTGACTTCCAATAACGAAATGACGAAGGGAGATCAGCTACCAAACGTAACCTCCTCTCCCAGGGGACAAGCTCATAATACCCAAATTCCCTAGACTCCTTTAGACGATAGAGATTGGTAAGCTCGTTCACCGTGACCATCTCTCCATCTGCTATAGTCGTCCAGATCACCATACAACTTATGACAATTCTCCAAGAATTGGGCATAAGTTGCCCAGGAGCAATCCCCAGGTGATCAAGAAGCTCCATGATGAATGGATGGACGGGAAACCTTAGACCACACAGGAAGGCCGCCTCGTAAAAGCAAACCTCTCCGTGGGCAAAGGCACAAGCTTTTTCACCCTTCTTGGGGAGACGAACCCTAGTTTCCGCTGGAAATTGAAACCTATCCCTGAATCTACTAAAAACATCGACCTTCAAATTGCATCTTTCCTTAAGAGCGTGGAAGGGACGAGGGACAACAACGGAAGACGAAGGAAGATTTGACAATGGAGAATTGGACGAAGGAAGCGCAGAGGTAGCTGTGTCCAGCACAGCCCCGTCCACGGCCGCGCCAGAAGAAGAACTCCCTTCAGGTCCATTTGACCTCACCGCGGAACCCATCTTTTCCCTCTCAAAGTCCCCGCAAACGGATTTAAACCAAGAAAAAGACTGTTGCAACAATGGGTGCAGTTCGCTCAACGCTAAGTCTAAACCACCCCCCCCCCAGCCACAAAATCACCTAGGTATGGACTCCGGTCACCGGAAAACTCTAAAAAACCTCCCAGACGCGCAAAAAGAAAAGTAATAGAGGGACAAATTTGCTGAAAGGCTGTGTAGTCCACCATTAAAAGAAGGATACACACATAACGAAAAAAGGAAACAAAGCAAAAACAAAGCAGGAAAAAGGGGAAAGGAGCAGAAAAGAAGGGATACGCACCTGAAGAGAAGGAAGAAAATCGGAGGTCAAAAAAGGCAAGGCAGCCGCGGCAGCAAGACTCGGAATCAAACACAGAAGGCAAAAAAAAGAAGAAACCCAGAAGAAGAAAGAAAAACAAAGAAATGTGAAACGCAGGAAATGGAAGGAAAGAGGAAGGTCAAGCTAAAAGGCATGCTTTGGAAAACCGCGAAAAACCGAAAAGACACTCACCGGAAACGATGCCTCCCCGCCAGTCAGAACTAGACACGTGGCCACGACGCACGCCACGCCGCCAGAAGGCAATTAATGCGGAGGGCACTTTTAAAAAAAAAAAAAAAAAAAAAAAAAAAAAAAAAAAAAAAAAAACCTTTCGTATTCCTAGGATCGTTCGACATATGGACGATCCAGGAATAAGGGGGCAGCTGATAGACCCAAAAAATACTTGACCGTCCATACCTCGCTTGTGGACGACTAATAAGAACGAGAATGATTGCCCGGACTTACAAGTTAATCGTCCATACACCTGTCAAGACCATCCGTTACAAAATGAACAATAAATATCAGTACCGTTGAAGAAGTATCTGTCATATTTACTACCCCGCACGGGCGTTGCAAAACCAAGGAATTACATCCTCATTATGGCAGAACCAACGGCTAGAAGGATACTACCTATATATATACCCAAAAGAGGATCCGGAAGAGGTACAAGAAACACTCACTAAAAATTTCATTACCAAAATATATTTTGTTCTTCCTTGAAATAAGAGGATCTTTCCTAACTTTGGCATCGGAGACTTTGTGGCTGGCGCCACACCGGTGACCATCTTCATTTGTATCTGGGAATATTATTTGCAGGATCTGGAGCGAAGGCTGACGATATCATTCTGGACGAACATCTCTGCTGACGATCCTAGCATCATCAGGGCCTAGGGGATCTTTTATATTCATGATTGAAAAGGCAAAATAACACTCCAAAACTCTACATTTTTGGCAGCCTTCGTTCTTAGTCAGTGGAATATGACTAGTTTCACTTTTTTTGAAATCTGGGATTTTTTGTTTGCATCATGTAAAACTTAATTTTCTAATTCCTGCTTAAAACGCACATTGGGTTTTTTGTTCCAAAAGGTGAAGATGAGCTTGGACCAGTATCTGTGTAATTTCTTTTCCTCTTAAAAATAGAAAACAAAAGAAAAGAAAGGTATGACAACTTGGAGCACATTTTACACTGGTTGATAATATATGCCCGATACATGACATGATTTTGTACACATTTGCCCTACATGTTACAACTATAAACAGATAAAATTATACAGATTTGGGATCGATGACACTTGTAGAGAGGAGACTCGAAATGATTGACCCTATGTTTGGTTTGAGAGAAAGGAATGGAAAAGAAGAGATAAAGACTAAGGATAAGGGAAAAAAGTGGGTTCAAGTGATATATTTTTCATCAAATTTAGCTCATTTTCTTTTTTCTCATGCTTTATCCAAACAGCGGAAAAGACTTAATTTCTCTTTGTTTCCCTCCTCTTTCCCTCAAACAAATTAAAACATAATGTAAGTGAGTATTTTCCTAACTAATGAAGTCTATCTTCTCTAGCTTTTAGAACATGCTAATGTTAACCTGAGTTAATGCAAACTTGAGAATTTCAAGATAATATTCATACCTAAAATTTCTAATCAATTAGTGGCATAATAATATATTTTTCTAATACTATATTAAAATTATTCAAAGATGTATAAAAGAAGCTAAGATATAGTTACATCACGTGTAATTCTTACTTGACAATACATCATTTAATATATTTTTTAAGATTAATATTTTAAAAATCGTATTTTTGGATTACATGTTATCTTTATGTTTTCAAGACACTTCAAATTTCATTTTAATTGAAAATTTATTTTATTTAATTCATACACTCATATTTTAAGTACAATTTTAAAGTTAAAAAATAAAAGTTTAAATTTAAATATTTCATGTATGGGATGGTTATTGATCTTTAATTTTCTTGATATGTCGCAAAAATGTTACGTGTAAGAAGATAATATAACCACAAATAGAATTACCTCTCCAATTTTGTCAAAGTACCTGTATCTCCAATGTTATAGCATAATGCAATTTTGCTGAACTTGTTTGTTGATTTCCTGAACACAGATAGGATCTTTTCATTAGAAGTTGCTAGGACTCTTGTGGATATTAAATTGATATGTGAGAGTTTTGATAATAAAGTCTACTATCCTGAACTCAGATAGCATCTTTAAGATATAATCATTCTGCTCTAATTCTTAATAAAAACAATAATTGTAAATAATTAAAATAATATAAAATAAACAATTAATATTCTTTTAATTTTATTAAAACTTTTGGGGATAGAGAATAGTAGATTTTATATACTAGAATGAACATGCAAAACTACATCTTGTAAGACAGTTTTTATTAAACCAAAAATTTATAATAGATTATCCATAAAAAATAATGCAAGCATGCATAGTGTATAGGATAAAATGGGTTGATTTCTTTGAACATATTATATTGAATTTTTTGTATAAATGGACTTATATTCATTGAACTCTCCCATACGTAAAATTAGTCGCTAACCCGTACTATACACGAGAATCTACCTATTTGCGAGGTAAACTAAAATAATTTTATAAAATCTTAAATTGATTACAAAACTACACCATTGCATAATTTGCTCTTGTATGACTTCAATTTGTATTACAATTTGATGAAGAAGTCATTGCTTGAACATATAATGACTTACAAAAAATTTGTTAGACAGTTTCTAATAATGTAAAAAAATAACTCAAAATTTCAGATATTAAAACTTCTGAAATACCAAAAAATATTAAAGAATTAGATGATTCACTGCGTAGAAATTATTGAAACAAAACAAAATATATATGACTAAACAATAGAGTAATATAAAAGAAAGATAGATTACATTAAAGAATAATTCATGGCTATAACTATTGAAAGGAATCAAAAGATTCAGAGCTTACAAATTATAGGTAATATATACATATGTGTGTGTGTGTGTGAAAGAGGCTACATAAATTCAGATGTTAAAACTTTCAAAATACCAAAAATATATATAATTAAAGAATAAGTTATTGAAACAATTTAAAAAATATATGACTATTCAAAAGAGAAATATAAAAAAAGAAAAGAAAAAAGTACACGAACTCATAAAGTAATAAGTTTTAAATTTTTCTAAACTTTTTTTTTAATCGGAAAAAAGTTATAATGAGTCTAAACTTTAAATGAACCTTATCAACATGTGGACCACGCTAAATAATGTTGAGCAGGTACCCACATTGAAATAATGAAAGTCATACCTCCTCTTTATATATCGTATATAAGTTTTCTGTCCAAGAAATTAACTTACTTTCATAACGTGAGGTGAAGCAAAGACATATGCAGTAGTAGCAAATTTCAATTATTGCAAGCTTTTTTTCTTGTAAAAAACGGCTAAAGAGAGTTTGGTTGTTCATGTACGAAAATTGCTTTTTAAAAATACATGAAAAACCATAAAATAAAATAAAAAATTTAACAAAGTAAAGGAAAAGAAAATAACAGAAGAAGAGTTCATACCTCTACTCGGCTTTAAAAAAAATATTGGGGTTTACACTGCTTTTATAGTGTTCATGATTAACCTCACAAATTTGGAGATAAATTATCAACGTTTGAGTTTGAGTTTAAGTTTAAGTTGGACTTGTTAGAGAGATAGAGTTTTACTTCTTGTTAAGTTTGAACTAAACAAAAATAATTTTATTGAAAAAAAATGATAATAATGTGACAAATTCTGAAGAGGTCAATAAAAAGTCAAAAACTTCGGTTATATATATATATATATATATATATTAGATTGCGAAATATATGAAATTTGGTTTATAAAGACTTTTTAATTTTTTATCAACTGAGGAACTTCTTGAACATTTCGGCCGAGTTTTTCGGCCCATCTTCATAGATTATCTCCCCTTTCAGCAATAAGAGTTTAGAAGTGCAAGTATCATACATTTATGAGAGAAGAACTATCAATTTTATTGGGCCGCACTGCATTGGGCCCTATCCCAATCGTGCTTAAGGAACGTTACAAAACATTGAGCCTCTAAACCCAATGGATTTAATTGACAACAACAAATAACATTGGGCCTCCAAGCCCTATGAATATATGCATGAATTAAACATGTTCTTATTCCAACTTTGGACAAGAAAGCTCAGGTTTTTGTGGCATTGTAATCTAGAGGCAATGCACAGAGCCAGTATACGATAAAAGTTTTTCATTTTTCATTCATTGAAACTTTGGATAAAACCTTTGGTCATGCTCTACGTTAATATTTTTGTGGGGGGGGGGGGGGGGGGGGGGGGGGGGGGGGGGGTGGTGAGAATACTAGGGATGTGGTTAAATTTTAGGCTAAATTGCAAACTACATTTCTGAACTAAAATCTCTGAAATTTTAGAATTTGGATTTTAGCCTCTCAAGTTCAATTCGGCTTGCATCAGCAGTCATTCCATCCATATTTTTCGTCAAATACCACATAAACTTGTCACACATGTTTAATTTGTCCAATAAAATGATGTTGTATAATTTTTGTAACCTTAAAAGTTTAAATAATTAAAAATAACATGACATAATAAAAATGATATACACGAATCAACATGCATAAATATATGAGAGAACATTCTATAATTTCCTCAAATTTTATTGAATTCCAAAAAGCAAAACACAGATTTAAGAGTTTCTACACAATAAACTTATGTGTTGTACTTCTCCTAATTCCCAAATCTTAAATTCTCACAAAAGTTTTATTCTACAATTTTATTTTTATACTTCTACTGGTTTGTTTAATTTTCTCTTGAATACGAGTAGAGCTCAAACGTAGCACCAAGCTAAATAATATATTGAATCTTGATCAATTTACTTTTTAGACAAGTTTTTCATTCATGAACTTATAGAAATGATCATATTCACTAACCTTATATTTATAACAAAAATACATAATTCTCTAACACGAAATGAATTATTTAGATTACAAATAAATGAAAATTAATAATTTCATATTTCATAACTTCATCTACAAACTTAGACAATTCATTCTCAAAGCATATATATAGACATGTGATAACAGACAAGCATGTTAAAAAGGTGAGCAAACATTTACGAGGCTTAAAAACATGTGGAAAGGAGGCTATACAGACAAACATGTGAAGGCAGAATCAAAACAAACAAAAATTAGGGTTTTTTGGGTAACGACATCACGCGCGCTAGAACAGGTCTGTGTACGCATGAGTTCGAGTGGCATTGCCTATTTACAAAACCTCTAAGGTGTGGTGGGTTCATTGTAGATTCAGATGGGGGACGAACATGGGTGCATTTTAAGTATGAAAGACTCCCCATATTTTGTCACTTTTGTGGCCTCTTGGGGCATGACTTTAATCACTGTGCGAAACACTTTGCTGTAGAAAAACTTAGTGAAGAGGTTGATTATCAGTATGAAGATTGGTTGAGAGCTTCCAATGGACGTCAAAGATCACCACCTCGTGACAGAACTGCCAGTCCCAAGCAGCAACCATGGAGGTTCGTGAATCAGGGAATGGTTGGTGATCCACGAGCATTACATGGCGAAATAAGGGGATAAACCTAGATATTCAGCAGTCCAAGCCTGTGAATGATGGGGTAGAGAAGTATTAGGAAGGTAAGTCTATCGTGGAAGAGGATATGGATAATTTAAATTCAAATTGTGATAATCCTAAGGATGTGCATGACAGTAAAATCGAGAATGGGGATGTAGTTGAGTATAACTTGAATTCTGAGACTCCAAGGGATATGCTGGATCCTATTATTGAGGAAGAGGTAGCTAGAAACTTGGAGACAATTTCTGAGAATTTAAAAAACATGCACGACATGCAAGGTGGTGAATTGACTGGACCAAAAGTCTCCAAACCAAGATCCATGTGGACTAGAATTATGAGAACGGACTTTGGATTGGGCAGTGCGATTAAGGCAGTGGATGTACCAATACTTGGGAAGAGAGTTAGTACACAAAATGCTAACCTTTCCATATAAGGGGATGAGTAGGAAATTTAGAGAACGAAGCGGGAAAAAGTGGGTCAAGATTCTAATGATATATCGACAAGGGTGAATAATCACCCTTATTGGGAACAATGAGGCTCTTAAGCTGGAACTGCCAAGCGCTTGGGAACCCTTGGAAAGGTCGAAACCTTTGCAAAATTGTGAGGGAACAAGCTCCCAATGTGTATTTCCTTATGGAGACACGACTGGACAAAGAAGGATTTGACAAACTTTATGGTGAATTACCCTTTCCGAATAAAATTGTTGTTAAAAAGCCTGACTCTGGGGGAGGTTTGGCCTTAATATGGAAGAATGAGGTGCAGATAGAGTTAATCAAATATACAGCCATCCATATCCTTGTAAAAGTTAAAGAAGATGACGAGTATGATTGGTGGTTGATGTGTTTTTATGGATGGCCGGATGTGAATCAGGTTGTGGGAGTTACTAGCTCACCTTAAATATTTTGTGGGTGAATCTTGGATATGTATTGGAGACTTTAATGCCATTCTTCATTCTATAAAGAGGCTAAGTAAACGACATCCACAGTTGAATCACATTGATGCATTCTGTGAAGCTCTGAAGGGTGTCAACTTGAAGATTTGGGATTTAAAGGGTACTCATTTACATGGAATAATAAAAGACCAGGAGAGGTGAATACAAAACTTAGGCTGGATAGTAGCAATAGTGGAGTGGAAAAATAGATTTTAGCTTAGTTCAATCCCTCATCTACCCCCTCATGCATCGGATCATCTACCTTTAATCCTTTAAACAGACCAATATAGAAAGAATAGCATGCGAAGAGGGCTAGGATTTAAATTTGAAGAGGCTTGGCTGCTATGGGAGGACTGTGAGGAGGTTGTTAAAACGTCATGGGAGGCTACTATAAATGATGGGCATGGGTTGGAAGATATAAAGCAGAAAATTCAGGTATGTGGAGAGAATTTGAGGATGTGGAGGCTGACTAAAACAAAGCCGAATGCGGAAGAAATAAAACTACTTCAAAAGAAAATGGAAGTGTTAAACAGTGAGGAGGTCACTTAGGAGTCAAAGGCTGAATTCTTGGAAGTAAGCAAGACTTTAGATGATTTACTGATGAAACAGGAGATTTATTAGGCTCAAAGGTCTAGAATTTCCTGGCTAAAGCATGGGGATAAAAACACTAAAATTTTCCATGCTTAAGCCTTATAGAGAAGGAGGAGGAATCATATACAGGGCATTAAAGACAGGGATGGCAATTGGGTGGAGGAGAAAGAAGACATTGCTGACGTGGCAACTAACTATTTTAATAGTTTGTTTAATGCAGGTACATGCTCCCAGATGGATGAATGTCTTAATACGGTAATGAGCAAGGTGACCCCAGACATGCAATAGATGCTGTCTAGTGAGTTTACTGCTAATGAGATCAAGACTGCGGTGTTCCAAATGGGACCAACAAAGGCACCTGGACTTGATGGTATGAATGCACTTTTCTACCAAAAATTTTGGCATGTTGTGGGTGACAGTGTTATTACTGTTGCTATGGATTATTTGAATATGGGATTTATGGCACTTGAAATTAAAGATGCTAATATTGTGTTGATTCCTAAAGTAAAACTACCTGAGAAAATGTCTGATTTTCTGCCTATCAACCCATGTAATGTCATTTACAAAATTATTTCCAAGGTGTTAGCAAACAGATTGAAAAAAATCCTCCCAAGTGTTATCTCAACTACTTAGAGTGCTTTTGTTCCAAGTCAGCTCATAACTAATAATGTCATGGTGGCATATGAGTTACTACACACTATGCAGTCCAGGAAGAAAGGCAAAAAAAGTTCTCTTGCATTGAAGCTTGATATCAGTAAGGTATATGATAGGGTGGAGTGGCCATTCTTGAAGGGTATTATGACCAAACTAGGGTTCCCAGATGTATAAATTAATTGGGTAATAGGGTATGTTACTACACCTTCTTTTTCTATTCTGATTAATGGAAAACCTTTTGGTAACATCAAACCATTGAGGGGAATCCGTCAAGGTGACCCCCTCTCACCATACCTATTTCTATTGTGTGTAGAAGGTTTTAATTCACTATTATTAAGGGCAGAAATGGAGGGTCGCATCAAATGGGTCTTTATATGCAGAAGGGCACCACCAGTTACAAATTTAATGTTTGCAGATGATTTCATTCTATTTTGCCGAGCTAATCTTAGGGAGGTTGAGGTCATCAATGATGTTTTGAGAACATATGCTAATACATCGGGGCAATTTATTAATATAGAAAAATCTTCGGTGATTTTTAGCAGTAACACCCAAGCCAATCATAGAGCATGGATTGTTTCAGCACTTGGGGTGAAGGAGGTGGAGCGCTTTGAAACATATTTAGGATTACCTACCCTGGTGGGAAGGGTGAAGTATCATACTTTTTTGTATTTGAAGGATAGGGTTTGGAAGAAATTGCAAGGTTGGAAAGGAAGCTTGCTATCCAAAGTTGGAAAAGAAATACTCATCAAGGTTGTAGCTCAAGCTATCCCAACATACACTATGGGTGTGTTTTAGCTACTTGTCAAAATGTGTGATGAATTAAATGTTTTATGTGCTAAATTTTGGTGGGGTCAAGTTGGGAATGAAAAGAAAATCCACTGGAAAAGTTGGGCTGCTCTTTCTTAGCCAAAAAATGAAGGTGGGATGAGATTTAAAGATTTGAGATTATTCAATTTTGCAATGCTAAGAAAACAAGGGTGGACGTTGATACGTGAGAAGGATTCGCTTCTTTATAAATGCTTTAAAGCTAGATATTTCCCTCGATGCCAATTCCTAGATGCAGCTATTCCTCCTAACAGTTCCATTGTATGAAGGATTATCTTGGCTGCCTTGCCAATTTTAAAGAGTGGCTGCTGTTGGAGGGTGGGTAATGGTGAAGATATTTAGGTAAGGAAGGATAAATGGATCCCCAATTATCCCTCAAATATGGTGCTGCACCCGATGGCTGAGGAAGTGGAGGAATGGGTGGTTTCAGAACTTATAGACCTAGACTTACATTGTTGGAGGCGAGACATAATCATGGAGAGCTTTTAGAGAGATGATGCAAATGCTATTTGCAAAATTCCATTAAGCTGAAGGAGGGTAATAGATTCAGTGGTCTGGATGCACACTAACAATGGTGTATATTTGGTTCGGTCAAGTTATCACATTGCTAGGAAAGTGGTGACAACTGAGAACTGGGCAAAAAGTTCAAGGAGTGCAGAGGGACAGCAGACATGGAAAGCTCTATGGAGATTGAAAGTTCCTAGTAAATTGAAGGTTTTTGGGTGGAGAGCTTGCCATGAAATCCATCCGACTAGGGTGAACTTGGCAAAACGAAAAATACTAGATGATGATAGGCGCCATTGCTGCAAAAGAATTGCTGAAACTACCATCCATGATGTTTGGGAATGCAGAGCTGCGTAAGATGTATGGGCTAGAAGCATCACTTCGTTGCAAAATGGTCTACGAACTGCCCTGATTTCAGGCTTTTATTTTAGTGTTTGATGAAAAAGATTACCGAGGGAAGAGCTGGAGCATTTTCTGGTTCAAGTGTGGATGATATGGAACCAAAAAAATGCAGTGGTACATGGTGGAAAATTGAAGGAATCGGGCTAGCTAAATAGGAGAGCTGAAGAATTCCTTGATGAGTATAGGAAAGCGCAAGTTACTCTAATGGTTACAAACACACCAACAGGTAGCTGTGTATGGTGAGCTCCACCTTCAGAGGAGTATAAACTGAATTTTGATGCTGTTGTTTTCTTAGACCAGCAATGCTCGGGTTTTGGCAGGTATGTCAGCTAAGGGTCCTTATGTGCATAGCAGCAAGAAGGCTGAGGTCATGGTGTGTCAAAGAACTATTGAATTCTCCAAGGATGCAAGGTTTTCTAGGTTGATCATTGAAGGAGATAGCCTAAATGTTATGAGAGCCCTATCTGATCCTACGGAGAATAGATCACTGCTTGGCCATATTTATGATGATATCAAGTGCAGCCTTGGAGGAATGCAGGTTCTATCCTTCAATTGGGTAAAAAGAGGTGGAAACATGGTGGCTCACTCATTAGCGAAACATGCTAGGAATTTACTTGAGGATTTGTATTGGATTGAAGATACTCCACCACCTGCGACGAATGCTTTGTACTATAATTCTTTATATATCAATGAATGATTAAATGCTTTACCTTAAAAAAAAAAAAATTTTACCCCCTAAACAATTCTATTGAATCTTTTGAGAGTAATGCTACAGCCACAAACTTATCTATAACATTCTTACAAATTTTTGAGGTATACATTCTTATTGGTTCGTATTTGGGCCCACCACTTATATTACTTTTTTACTTACCAATAACAACTAATCATATTAACAATTTGTAAAAAAAAAAGTTGTAACTCAAGCATTTTCCTTATTTTAAAGGCCATAAAAAAATTTATACATCTAAAATGTAAAACAAAGTATACAAGCTGAAAAATTAACCCAACAACAAAAATTACCAATAGCAAAACTAAAAATAATTAAGCCTAATTAACCAATTTTATCGAAAACAAACAACTAGTCTTTTAAAAAATAATTTTGTCTTTACCTAATAGCAGACACACATTAAAAAAAAAAAAAAAAAAAAAAACCACATCATAGCAGGCAATAGAGCCGACCCCTTAACCGAAGTTCTGGTTTCGTCCCTGCACCATTTCAACTAGTGTTCACTAGTTAAGAATGATCATCTATTCCCCTGTCAACCCATGGATCATATGGCTTTTAATCATGCTCTGATGACACGGTCATGATTCATCCACCATACTTAGGTTACTGTGTCTCCTTAGTAATCAAGGACACAGAAAGATTCTAATCTAACTATAAGTAGTATCGTGTTCATAAATGCGTCACCCACTAAAGTTGTTAGTACCCCCACAGAAAACTGGTTGTCGTGGACCTAAATTGAAACACTCATACACAAGAAATCGGATTGTTTTGGAATCACTACCTACATGAAATTTGGTTAATAAGCTTTTTCTCAATTGAGAAACTTCTTGAACTACTCGGCTGAGTTTTTAGGACATCTTTTCAGCTTATCCTCATAATCCACATAGACTAACTCAAAGCCAATAGTGTAACCGTCGGCCCATTCAAAGTTGTCCAACAATGGCCAAGCAAAGTAAACGGGGCAGCTTCACATTGAAGCCAGGGTGGCCACACGATCATTCTGACCTAGAAAAAATAATTATTATATATAATTTTAAAAAAAAAAATTATGATTTTTTACCCTTAAAACAAATTTGTGACAATTCTAAACTTTTTTAGGTTTAACATAATTAAACTTTGGACAAATTTAGATAACAAACTTGGTTGTAGACTAAGGCTACAACTCCAATCAATTTTATTTTTTAGTAAATTTTGACAAAACCACCATTGGATTCTATTTCCTTCATACATCCTTCATGCTTGCAAATTTTCAAGAATATCATAAATCAATAACTATGTCATCAATAAAATGTTTAAATTTTGAGTTTTTGTAGTCTGAAAGTATATATAAAAAAAAAAAATTTATGATCGAATAGTAAATAACATTAGATTGGCATGAAATTTGACATATATTTTAAGAATATAAAGAACATGTAATTCAATGGTTATATTTTCAAAGTATATATGTAGTAATCTTAATTTTTTTAGTGAGAGTTGTACCTCTAGGCTACAACTAAGTTTGTAGTCAAACTTTGTCCTAAAATTTTGATCCCCTTAACAATATATCAGACTCTTCCAAACAAAAAGAAAAAGTCCAAGAAATTTTTTATTGAACTAATGTTTTGAAATTGCTTGTAGTATCGATAATGAGACTACCATATAATAATCAATTTAAAAATAAAAGATAAAAAAAAAACTCATAGAAAGTTAGAAGACATTATGAATTTGTGTGTGTGTTTTGTCAATATATAAAGTTATATTTTTATTAGATTTTGTATAATTTAAGTTTTTTAATAACTATACTAGAAAAATTTTATGATCCAACCGCTGAAAGTATCTCTTCACATTGACCCCAAAACCCAAAGTCCAAACATTCAAATGAGGCACATCGGAAGTGTTAAATAAAAAATAAAAAATAAACATTCAAATCTTAGCATTATTTCACACGAATAATCAAACGGCTTGGAAGGCTTAATTATGTTAAAAGACTCACAGTACAATACTTTGTGCTCTTTACTGTTACATCTAGACAATTTTGGGAATATGTATTATGAAAGGCACTCTGTATCTTTTACTCTGGCTGTCTAGCTTTTATGATAAATCCTTGATTACCAAGAAGAAGAAGAAGAAGAAAAAATTTCATAAAGTTTTTCCATGTATCACCATGATGCCGTAGAGTAGGTGATCTCATGTGTGTAAGATATGATGGAAATGCAATCTATTGTATTCGCACCAAACTAAGATATCGATTAATTTTTAGTGTAATCGGAGTTAGAACTTTAAATACCTCTTATTTAATAACAATAGACTTTAATAATTAAGTTGTCACGTCCGTGCATGTCTCTCCGGTCACCGGTCAGTCACCAGCTACTTATATATATTGTCGGTCGATCTGTAGTGCAGTAATGTTTTATGGACCCATGGACAACTGATCAGTTGTCGTGGAGCGGTGTACATCACACACCAACTTGCGGTTTGGTTGCCTAGACCATAAAAAATTAGCTGACATCAATGTCCATCGTCATCGACCATATTGGTACTACCACAATTAATACAATAGTAATAATTCATATCCTGCATTCATGAATCCCATTTATTGGTTTCAAAATTTTTGTTCATTTCGGTTCTAATTAAATTCAGAGAAATGAGAAAAAAAAAACAAAAAAACAAAAAAAAGAGTAAAAGCTCTAGCTCATAATGCCCATGAAAAAAAGTTCTTGGGCAGCATTCATACAAGTTTGTACGAAATTGTTTTATTTATTTTAATATAAAAACCTACTTTTAGACAAAAATATATAAATTTTACATCTTTTTTTTATAATACCCGATGTGAATGTTATTAAGGTGGAAAAAAAAAAAGCTACACTGTGAAAGTAGTATCTGTATATAGTACTTTTCTTTTTTAATACAAAATAGAAATTATACTCTAATTTAATCGAAGTGTATATGTGTAAAACTTCCTCCTAAAAATTTGAACTTCAGTCTTTATTCTCTCACACCCCACAAATACTTATACTTGTAAAATGATTATCGTACCAAAGTGGGTATAAAGGTGCATTGAAATCATCCAAAACCAAACCAAAGAATTTTGAAACTTTATTGGTAGTAATTTTCCATATGGAGAGCTCAAACTCAAAGCCTCATGTAGTACTAGTAGCTAGTCCCGGCGTGGGCCACCTTGTTCGTGTCCTCGAGCTCAGCAACCGCCTTGCTGCCAATCAAAACTTGCACGTGACCACCTTCGTCGTCATGGAATCTCACTCCACAGCCACCACCGCCACCACCGGGGAATCCCAACTAGTCCAATCCGCCAAGGCTCGGAGACTGAAAAACCAAGACATCATAGAGTTACCACCAGTAACCCATAATACAAATGCTCCCATCTTCACAAGGCTCAGTGCCCTCATGCATGAGATACTTCCAACCCTCCGATCTTCCATCTCAGCCCTGACGCACAATCCAACGGCCCTCGTTGTTGATATTTTTGGAACACCATTACTCGAGGTGGCAGACCAATTTCACATGCTGAAGTACGTGTTTGTTTCCTCTACCTGGTCAAATGCATTGCTCTTGTACTTTCCAGTGCTTGACAAAGAAGCACAAAGAGTTGAATTGGGTGAGCTGAAAGAACCAATCAAAATGCCAGGTTGCAAACCAATTCGACCTGATGATTTGCTCGACTCGATGATGGACAGGACAAAGAGCGATTACAAGATGTTGTTACAAATAGGACTGAAGATGAGAAACAGCGATGGAATTTTGGTGAACTCTTGGGAAGAGTTGGATGCCACAACGCTTAAAGCGTTGAGAGAGGAAGAGGGTTATGGAAAAGTACCGGTTTACTCAGTTGGGCCAGTGACTAGACCCTTTGATAATGATCATGGCCATGGTCATGATCATCCATTGTTGCATTGGTTAGATGAGCAACCAGCTGAGTCAGTGCTTTACATTTCATTTGGGAGTCTTGGAGTTCTTTCACCTCAGCAAATCATCGAGTTAGCCTGTGGTTTAGAGCAGTGGCGGAGCCAGGAATTTAGGTCAGGGGGGGCAAGATTAAAAGACAAGATTGGAAGTAAAAAATTAATCTAAAAAAATTAATCGATATTAATAACAAAATAAGTAAACAACTATATGATAACGTAATTGTTATACAGAATCTAATATAAAATGTAAACTTTAATTTATTTTTTCACATCTAGCTTATTTTACTCAATTGCCCTTGACGATTTTTTATATTTTGAAACCGTTGCATGATTTTTTCACACTCAATAGTCTTGAATATATCTTCCTCAATATATGTGACTAAGCAATCATTCATCACTGATCTCCTATTCGATTGCGTAATTGATTTTTAATTATGTTCATTACTGAAAAAACTCTTTCAATAGTAGCTATTGCAATTGGTAAGATCAATGCCAAAGTCACTAATGAGTAAACCAATGGATATGAAACATTCTTTTTCATTTCTACCATCTTTTTAGCAAGCTATCCAATTCTTTTAACTGCTGAAAACTCTTCAGTGGACTGCATGTCAGGGATGTATGTCTCAAGTTGGCTATCCAAGAAAGAAACTTGACATATAAAAAAATTCTACAGGTGGCTTTGTCTAGTCCATCAAGTTTACTAAGTGGGATCCATTAATTTTATATATAGAATTGTACTAAGAGTAGAAGTCTGCTACTACTAGAAAAGTTGGAAAGGTAACGTGAATTCACTTAGTTGGTTTTTTTTTTTTTTTTTTTTTTTTTTTTTTTTTTTTTTTTTTTTTGTAGGAGAGAGGGGGGGGGGGGGGTCAAAACATTTGAAAGTTCAGGGGGGGCAGGTGCCCCCCCTCGCCCCCCCCCTCCCTCCGCCCCTGGTTTAGAGCGAAGCCAACAGAGATTCATTTGGGTACTACGCACACCCAGAAACTGCACTAGCACTATGGAGGGCTTGGATTACTTGCCACATGGATTTTTGGATAGGACCCAAAAGGTGGGCCAGGTATTCACAAAGTGGGCTCCACAATCGGACATATTGGCACACGGATCAATAGGAGGGTTCTTAACTCACTGTGGGTGGAACTCGTCTTTGGAGAGTATGCTAAATGGAGTGCCAATGATAGCTTGGCCATTGTTTGCAGAGCAAAAAATGAATGCTACACAGTTAGCTGAAGAGTATGGTGTGGCTGTGAGGCCCAAAGTTGCGCCAAGTAAAGAAATAGTGGGAAAGGAGGAGATTGAAATGATGGCGAGGAATGTTATGGAAGGGAATGGTAAGCCAATGAGGGCTAGAGCTAAGGAGCTTAAGAAAAGTGGGGAAAAAGCTTTGGCCGAGGGTGGTTCTACTTTCAACACTATGTCTCAATTGGCAAACCAATTCCAATTGAACTGTCAACGCCAGAAAGGTTAAGGCTCCATGACCCGGCCGCCATCAAAGTGGGAGCCAATTGCTGGTGGCAGTGTTTAATTAATTTGTTTTTGTAGCAACTTTTGTTTTGTGTGTCCTGTAAGAGCCTTTGGAATGCTTAAGTAAGTTTTAATTTGGTTCCTCAAAAAATAAAAATAAAAAGTAAGTTTTTTTTTTCCTTTTTTTTTGGGGGGGGGGGGGGGGGGGGGGGGGGGGGTGGTGGTGTCAATGAGATCAGTTCAGCAAAGAGAGAAAGGATGGGAGGCTTCCCCGTCTTACATATATAACTTTGAGATTGAATTCCCTAAGTATGTAGATGAAGTTATAAAATGTATAATTATTATCTTTAATTTGTTTGTATTCTAAATAATTAATCTTGTGGTAGAAAATTATATATGATTTGTTATAGATACCAGGTTTGTGAATTAGTTTTCTAAGTTTGATGTGAAAATACATGCAAAACGATAAATAGCAAGCACCATGACACACGAAAAATTAACTTGGTTCACCATCTCCACGTCTACATCCATGGCAATGCCAAGCAAAAATATATACTATCAATGATATGGATTACAATGATATTAATCAACACTCACAACTAGAGGTGTGCATAAGTTGGATTAAGGGAATTTTTTGACCCAATCCACCAGGGTGGGTTGGATCGGGTTGAACCCATGGGTTGAACAATTTTTTTTTATTACTATTATTATGAAATTAAATAGAAAACCACCTGAATTGATAAACAAATTATATATTAATATATGAACTAATATACATTAATATTAGCTTTTATATAAGATAAGAGGAAGAGCTAATTATTTTTTTTAAAAAAATATTAATTATATAATATATTTTAAATATATATCAAATATATTGGTGGGTTGGGTCGGGTCGGGTTTAACGGGTGTGAAATTTTACGACTTCAACCCAACCCAACCCGCTATCAAAAAAAAATTTGTAACCCAACCCAACCCACCAAACCCTAAAAACTAACCCAACTCAGCAGGTTGGGTTGGATTGGATCGGGTCAATCTTGACGGGTTGGCTGTACACCCCTACTCACAACTCACACAAACAACACTTGCAAACCTCACCAACGTAACTCCCAAGCCCAAAGCCCCAAAACACCTAATAAATCTCTCATATTCTTATTGGTTCTCCGAAATCCAGGAATTGTTGCTGTTGTTGTGGTACTATTTCTTTGTCAAGCACTGGTAAGTAATAGGTATAAGATCACTGCATGTGACCATACAGATGAAACAAGCGCGTACTTCAGCATGTGAAATTGGTCTGCCACCTCAAGTGCTGGTGTTCCAAACATATCTACAATTAGAGTCATCGGATTAGGCTTTTTCAGGGCTGAGATGGAAGATCGGAGGGTTGGGAGGACTTCATGCATCACAGGATTGAGTCTTGTGAAGGTAGGAGCATCAATATTACAGGTTACTGGTGGTAGTTCAATGATTTCTTTCATCTTTGCATTTCCTAGCCTTGGCTGGTTGGACAAGTTGGGATTGGCCCGTGGCAACACTGGCCAAGGGCCAATCCCAACTAATTATGTGATAATTTGGGTTAAAATTATGACTCATGGCCCATGGTAAAGTCAAATAGCTAAAATTATGACTCCATCAATGTGAATGCTGGTGGAAAAATTTTATAATATTTTTAAAAACTATTATATAGCACTTCCATAAGTTTTTTTTTGTTTTTTTTTTTTGTTTGGCACTTCAATAGTTAGTAGCATGGTGAACTGTACCAGCTAGAGACTTATCTAGAGGTATATATTCTATGGCCTATTCGATACTCAGGTTACTCTGCTAGAAATCATTTCTCTCATTGTGTAGGCAAAATAGTAAGTATGGTTAGACCAACAGAATGACGAGGCCTAGGCCCCCCACACGCAAAACAGAGTTTAAGATCATGTGCATTTTCTGGACAAATTTGCAGATTTTAATTGTTGTTGTGTCAGGATAGTTTTTGTCGTGTAAAAAGTAAAACTACTATGCAGATAATTCTAATTCTATTTTTTTTTTTTTTTCCTTTTTCTTTTTTTTGATAAGAAACAAAGCCAAATAATTCTAATTCTTGAGCTTTCGGATTAATGCTATAGAATTATGGATCGAGTTTCACAGGTGCACTAACCCAGTACCCCATGAAATGTTTGTGGTGCACACTCGTAGCATTGCTTTTCTACGCAGGGGTGAAATGTCAAATCATGTGAATTGGAAGGAATAAATATATGTTGTATGGACATGTGTTGAGTATCACTTTCGGTGATTATTTTATCGAATTGTGTTATATAAACAATTACGAGAAATTCTAATAGACTAACTATTGATGGGTAAAGCATATGTGTGACTAAACATTCATGTTATTTTGTGGGTAATCACAGTTTGGGTGTGAATTATGAATGATTTGCTAGTATTGTCTAGGTTATGTGTTGATCTTTTAACGCTTAAAAATTTTTATGAGTTGTCTTTATCAAGACTTGAGAGAGAGAGAGAGAGAGAGAGAGAGAGAGAGAGAGTCTGACCAAATTAACGCTTCAGCAACATTAGTTTGGTCTGACTAAGTTGCACCCCATTGACCATCTCATATTTCAATCAAGTGTTTACTGTTTAGGCTTATTGGTCACTTGGTCGGTTAGAGGATTGGCTTGAGTTCGTTGAGCTCGTGTGAAGGCTTGGCAAACTACTGATCATCAACTATGTTAGGTTCTAAAGGTTTAGAACAATTGGCAAATCATGAACACAAACTTGGCTAGATATAAATTCAGAAGTCTATGAAGTCATATTAGACAATGCTCAAAGTGCTGCAAGTCAGAATTCAAAGAACATACAAGCTGCAGGTTTAAAGAGCCAAAATCGGATTGGTTTGATTGATTAGGAGATTTTTCGATTGATCAAGCTCGATTGATTAGAAGAATTTTCGATCGGCCGATAATCGCAAATCAGCAAAAATCAGCAAACGTAAAAAGCCCATAAATTGTTCGTTTGAAGCCCAAATAGTGATCCATTTTTTGCAGTATTTAAAGGACATTATAAGCTAATCCTATGAGAGGTTTTTCAAGAGAGAAGAGTGCATCTTGTGCCTCCTATTGTATATCTAGGGTTTTTGTACCCAAAACTCTCTCAAATCTTCTATCAGCAATATTCCTTGAAGAAACTTATACAAAATCCGGTGTTGTAGAAATTGCTGCTACAAGATCATACATAGCTGATGATTTAAACCTTTGAGTGAGATCTCAAAGTCACAAATGTGGGTGTTTGTGTGCAACAAATTCAAATAAAAGAATCTGTGGATTTGGAACTGCACGTGGTCATGAGAGTATATTTTATAAGAGGTAGCTTTAAATTTTAGGGAGAAATCTATTATAAACTTTCATTCTATCATAGTGAATTTGTTTACCTTGAGAATAGCTAAGTTAAATCATTCCCAGATTTTTACCTTGAAACTATTTGTTTCCTTAGTTTTCCTGAGTCATCATATTGCTGTCTTATTTACTTTTCCGCACTGAGTAATATGATTGCATGAGTTTAACCTAGATCTGAATAATTAACCTAAGTAACTACTTGGCTAATTAATTAAGTTAAACGAATCTTATTTATAGGGGTCTAAACAGAACAAACAAACTATATAGTAGCATCTAACAGTTTTAACTATGCATGAAAATATAACATTATTTTGAAGGGGCATTTTTAGAGCATTTTCTAGTTGATTTAGATCTCTTAACCTTATTTAAATTTAGTGATGATACATAACATCGTGTGATTTAAGTTTTGTTTGATTTGTTTTTTTAATGTGCTCATTGGACTATATTCTTTGTTTTAGGTGGAACGACCTCCTCACGTTTTAATTTTAATTTTCTCATTGAATATGTTATTACTATTGTTGCAATATGAATTAGGTCTACTTTTTAAGTTAATGTTTGTCTAAGTTTTTCATAACTTACAACATCATATGGCTTAGAGGCACCGCAACACAATGTGAACCCTAAAACATCATCAAGAATTTAAGTGGGAGAGATTGCGATATCTCAAATTATATGGATTGGATAAATTAATTTGCATTGTGCGGGCGTATATTGAATCTCACATAGAGTATTTATTAGGTGAAACTAGTTATGTAAATGATTATGAGGAATCTCAATTGTAATTGATTAGTTCTTTTTGGAATATAGAGTAGATATGGCTAGCGTTAATAAATAGTAGTCTTCGTTGGTCCAAGAGAAAGGATGACAATTTCATGAGGATGCTAATCATATACAAAGGAATTTTTTGAAGTGGGAATTGAATGCCTTGAATGAACCCTCATCCCCATCATTTATAAATGAGCATACACCAAATTGTGGAAAGTAACAACACTTTGAAAATTTATGCCTCTCAAGATAGTTTTTGTATTATGTCAAGGTGTACTATGTTATGGTTTTATCACTCCAAGAACTTACGTCTCCCACTTGAGCACACGATAATGGAGAGGATTTGCTATAGTTAGCATGATACCTTGGTACTAACGTATTGCCTTATGCTATAACTCTAATTTATGAAAACATATATTTTGAAATCAACGAGTGTCTTGGTTACACAAGCACAGGCTTTGCCACTTATCTCTAGTAATACATACTAGATGACTTCGAATTCACTTTCTTTCAAGAAAATGGCAATGAACGCTGGTTCCAAAATGGAACCTCGGTTGGGAACATAGTCACGCACCCTGTGCCGTCGTTGATAACCTCAGTTGTACACATTTATTCTTGTGTTGACTTGTACTGAATGTTCTGTTAAATATTTCCTTCCCAACTGTTTACCTTAAATATTTTCCTCCACAACCTTATCAGCATTTTGTTGTACTATATGGTTATAAATATCATTCAACTCTAACATAATGCGCAATAGTGGATTTTTTTTATCCATGTTAATTGTGAGTCTTCATTTCCTCATAATTATCTTCTTCTTTTTTATCTTTAACCCGTTAAGTATGTCTTTCAAGCAAAAATTCGCATAATTATACTCATCCAAGCATCCTCAACTGCTTCCATCTATGCAACCAACCATGTTATCATAAATTTTTAAATGATAAAGCTTAGATATAATATCTTAAGTGTTATACATTAGGTTCCTCAATTAGATTCAAACACTTGGTTGCATTGACCAATAAGATACAAAATAAAGTTATCTTTTTCAATGAAAATTAAATTCAAAACAACCAAATGTTTGTATCTAATTGTGGAGCCTAATATATTGCACTTAAGTATCTAAGTTTTATAGTACAAAAATATATAATATAAGCCACACAAAATATAAAACAAGAGACAAGTGTGATTCCTTTTATTTATTAAGATTAATACATGAAATTGAAAAATCCAATCACACCAGGCAATAGTTTGTTCCAAAGAACATATAAGAGGAAGAATCTCCAATAAAAAATAAAGCTAGGTTGGAGAAAGACAATTTCCTCTCTTATGACTCTAGAGTCACAACTTATTTTAGGAGAAACAACTTGAAGAAATAGGCAGAGTACTTGAGATATCTCCTCATATTGTTATTAAAATCAACAAAAGTAAGACCAAACCGAGCAGTGTAACCACCATCCCATTCAAAGTCATCAAAGAATGACCAAACATAGTATCCCTTCACATTCACGCCCTCCCTGCCAAAATTTCACTATTAAAATCATTTTTTTTATTATCAAAACAATTATATAAATATATTTATTCTTTAATTTTAATTCTATTTTGTCTGTCCTCCTTTATATTTTTCTACCATAACCAAATTAAAAAATGACACGACAATTTTTTCATTAACACTCACTTGATAGCTTTTAAAAGATATGATAAATGTCCATAATGGTATCTTATTCTGAGACTATCTTTGAGGGCATCTTTAATTGGCAAAGATCTATTATTTGCATCAGCCATTCCTACAAAAGAAGAGTGCAATAAATTAATCTAGTAATATTATATAAGACACTGCAAAAAATATTCTAATAAAAAAATGATAAGAGAAAATTGTAGTACCGTTCTCTGTTATGTATATCACTGGATTGTTGTATTTTTCCTTTATATATAGCAAAAGCTCTCGAAGTCCCTTAGGATAGATGAATAGCCAGCTCAAAGCTGTCTGGAAAACAATTTGTTGCACCACATTCATTAGGTAATGGCATGCATGCAACATGAGACAAAAAATATACATATACATGCACGCGCACACATAGGAACAAAAAAGTATAAATACCGGTGTACCAATAGGAGTTCCATTTTTATCAGCTGTGAGGGTGGCTTGTCTATCAGAGACAATACTAACATTAACACCATTAGAAGAGGGAGCACTTTCTGCATAATTTGCAGTGTAGTAATTTACACCAAGAAAATCGAGGGAGCCTTTTAGTAACTTGGATTGAGCTTCAGTAAATCTGGGCAATCGATTACCCACCAAAGATTTCATGCTTTTGGGATGGTCACCATATATGACCGGATGGACAAACCTATATATACAAATTGTGGATGATTATCAAGCTTTTTTGTGCATATAAATGTATAATAAAGTAAAAATTGTCTTGCAAATGAGATTTTTTTAATGTAAAAATTACCATTAGAGGCCTTCAAGAAGAGTTATGAAAGTTTAACTATATAGAAGAATGAATATGATTAAAAACTAAGGATGGCTTTAGAAATTAATCTTTGTTGCAATATGTACTCACCAACCAAAATAGAAATCAAGAACTCTATAGGTGGCCTTTCTGTTGGCAGAAGTTTGGTATTTTGGTACAAACCAATGTGACACTATTGTAATCCCAATTTTCCCATGTTGATATGGCTGCAAGCATATTAAGTTAATCACAATTTGTCTAACATCACATATTAACTTTATCAAATTATCATAAAAACTGAACAAAATACAATTATACTTAAAAAAAAAAAAAAAAAAAAACCAAACAAACAAACTTAGAGAGCATTTTGATTCACATTCCTGATTGCTTATTTAATGTAAGAACGGTAAAATAGATGGGAGATTTTTTTTTTTTTTTTTTGGTGTGGGCCAACAAAAATAAAATTAAAATCCCAATATGCCGACTTTTTTCCCTTTCCAATCAAATACTAATAAGTTGAATAATTTATGGGGAAAATTATTAATTTTTTTTATTAAATATTACAATGATATATCTTTTTTTCTTTTTTCAATCATACAAACCTGGTACTTGTCCTTGTACAACTTCACAGCACCTCCATGAGCAAGAAGTAAGTTATGGGCAACAATATAGGGCTCGGTGGCAGAGTTACCGGCAGTACAATTTCCAACATAATTAGAACATCGTCCTGGTGCTTGCATACCTAAGGTGTACCCATTGATGCCTATCCCATTTGGTTCGTTCATTGTGACCCATAGCTTAACTTGATCCCCAAATGTTTTGAAGCAGAAGTCCACGTAATCTAGATAATCCTTCCTATTCACACAACCAAATAGTTAATTATTATTTGTGGCACAATGTTTTGAGCATTGGAAGATCTATATTTTGTTCAATTGCTAATACTTACACTATTTTGGGGCTTAAAAATCCACCATACTCATCTTCAAGTGCTTGTGGAGTGTCAAAATGGAACAAAGTCACTAGGGGCTTGATACCTGCCCACAATGTGAAACTGAAGTTTGGAGAGAACATTTATGCAAAAATGCTAAAAATATCAATTTTTATGTTTTTAGACCATTCTAATAAAACTACTAAAATATATTCCATTAAAGTTTTTTTTTTTTTTTCAAATTGGGTTGGAAAAATGAAAAATCTTCTCTTTTATATATGTAATAGTTAATACATATTTCTTATTGTGTAGCTAATTATCATTATACTAATAATTAGGGGTGTGCAAAATATCTGCTTGACATGCCAATCCGCCCGCACCATGTAGGTCATTAAATTAGGTAGTTTGGGTTGGGCGAGCTAGACCCCCAAAATAGCATATTGGGTTGGATAACGAGTTGAAACATTACCATCCCGTTACATCCTGACCCGCCCGCTTAATTATACATAAATAGAGAAATATATATTAGTTCAAAATTTTTAACCATATATTTTATATTTAAAGTTAATCAATTCACCTAATCAATTTACAGCTTATCAGTAATCAATTCCTTAAACAAAATATAAAAAGTCAACATTGAAATCCTAAACTCACCTCAACCATATACTACAAACACTCTGCATTTAGCCTTCACCTTCAGCCAAAATTGAAGGGTTTTTTTTTTTTTTAATCCCTTCAATTCTTCACTTTCCAACAGTTGCCTACTCTCCTAGACAACCACAAAGGCAATTTTTTTTTTTTTTTTTATTGTTTAATGTTTGTATCTATATATTTATTGAGTATGTTGTTTGTCCTTTTGATTTGGGTCTCATATATTCTTGTAAATCTACAAAATATTTTTGTCTTTCGATCCATTTTTATATATTTAAAAAAAAATGTTATAGTCTTACATGTAAAGCCAGCTATACCTACAAACTCAAATCAATCCACTCAAGATGCAAACAAATACAAAACGACATGTAACATTAGAATGAAAAGCTAAAGGTCATTTAGTTTCTAATAATAGAGTTAATTTTACTGTTGTGCATGTATAATACTCTTAGTAGTTCTTATAGTTTGTAATATGGCTAGTTTAGGCACCAATGTTCATTATTCTTGTATGTTAGTATATATACTCTGTAGTTTATCAAAAGAATAATGTCAATCCGCGCAATTCGTAGAATTGAAACTGCCAAAATTTGTAACCAATCCGCCGGATTTAGACTTTGGTGAGTCAGTAGCGGATTGAAATTTTCCCAACCCGTTAGTGGTAGATTAGATAGAAATATTGACATTTACCTGCCCAATCCACACACCCCTACTAATGGTTTTTCCCATATATGTTTGACATTACAAAAATTATAGCTGAAAATAAAATGAAGTATAATTTCACCATTCAACAGGAGCTCGTTGATGAGGTTGTTGTAGAATTTAACACCTTGTGGGTTCACTCCCCCGCTTATTTTTCCCTCTGTAAACAAAATTGAAATGATTCAACAACAATATCAACTAGTGGGTTTTCTTAATGAACCAACATCAACTCATTGCTGATCCACCATTTTGATCTTCAGATTGGATTGAAGTTTGTCTTAATGGAACCCATCGTAATTAGAAGCTTAATTACTAGGTAGAGACTTATAATTATAAATGATGAGAATTGGTTCAAGTGAGAAATCTTACTAGGTAATATTCTTGACCATGAAATAGAGAATCTGAAAGAGTCCAATCCAAGTTTTTTCATCAGTTTTATGTCCCCCTGTACCATTTCGTAATTATTAAAACAAATAATAACGTTGACCATGTTTGCAAATAGCATGATAGGCTACCTTATAACGATGATAAAAGTCATCAGCTACATCTCCATTGCTACCATCCGCAATTTTTTCTATAAATTTCACAAAAGATCAACAAGAGAGAAATTGATATTCAAGGATGAAAAAATTAATCAGTTTGATTTTCATTGTATAGTTAATTAGTTATATAATTAAGGGTTCTCATTCGATAATATTTATTTGGTAGTATAAAAAATCCAATTACTAGCTTGAGTTTATTTTTTTATTTATTTTGTAGGAGCAATTCAAATTGGTGTACCAGTACCAAAACTGAGGAAGCCTAAAAATATACATAGCCAGTTGAAGTGTGATATGATTGCATCACGTTGCTTAAATATTTTGTGTTATTTTTTTTTTCAAAAATATTTTGTGTTATTAATTACACATTATTTGTAATATTATAAAATTTTAGTTTTAGACATGCTTCCTATCAGTTTACTATATGGTATTTTCTTTTTCTTCTTCTTCTTTTTTTAATTCAAAATTAATCCAATTATTAAGATATTTTTTCTAATTGAAATTCTATTATCAAAAGTTTAAATTACTATTTAATTACATTTTAACACCAAATATTCTAAAGGAAATTTTCTTTTAAACTAATAGTGAAATTCATGTTGAAAAATATGTTGTCAATTGACTCGAGTGCACAGAAATAATGCTAATTAAATACAGCATTTTGCAATTAAAAATGTCAAATTAGGACAAACGATTAAAAATCATATAGCATATGAAAAATTATTTTGCATATTTGACATACTATACCTCCCTCTCGTATAAGAATTGATTATATTATGTACAACTCATGATAGATCCATCTTTATATGAAATGAGAGCATTCAAATGTACTGAATAATTTCACTCAATTCCCTCAACTAGCTGTCATAACTAGTGATTTATCCTCATGTCAATTGGGTGCAATTATTTTTCTTGCTATCTTTTTCCTTGGACAAATGATAGTGACAGTGCATAGTTTTATTTTATGTTATAGCTTTTAAAAATCACTATCACATTATTTAAAGGACCAAATTTTCTTGACAACTTTGTCATAGCTTTCTGTATATACTTCTTTCATATGGTGCCAATAATTTCTTCTTTATGTTTTTTAGGCCCAATAATATTTTGCTAATGGAAACTTGAGGTGCAAAATAAAACTGGAAATTGTTTTTCATGCTATGGGTTTCTGGTGCAATGAGCTCTTAAAGTATGGTCATGGGCTAGTTTCTCATGTCAGAAGTTTTTGACATTATTCATGAGTACTTTTACAGGATAAGATAAACAAATGCAATAAAAAAATGAAGGGAAAAAAAATATGATCAATTTTGAAATTTGTAAATCATATATATATATATATATATATAAAAGCTGTTAAAAACAGAAAGACCTGGATGTTCCCGAGTGAAAGTATCCCATATACTAGGGCCCCTATCATCAATATGTGCTGCGCCTTCAGACTGGCTCAAAAAAAAAAATTAAAAAAAAAATTAAATTAGTAATTTTTTTTTAAAAAAAAATCTTATTGGCTGGATAAAAGTAAATACATGCTAGTTGAAACATGAAAATAAGCCCCAACGTTATAGTTTAGTAACATTATCTAGTTCTCTCATGAAAGCAAAGTCAATCTAGCTAGTTAGCACTAGCATTGGGGTATAAAACCTCCCAAATTGCTATTTTAACAACCCATACTCTGAAATTGTGCTTCATTTGGGTGTGGGTTGCCAAAAGTTTTTAGCAACTTTAAACAGTATATATACAACCATACTGTAGCTTGATGGTAGCAAAAAATAATATATTTTATTCTCTCTTTTCCTTTTTTTTTTTTTTTCTTTTTTTTCTCTCTCTCTCTCTCTCTCTCTCTCTCTCTTCACATTCAGACTTCACACTCAAATCACAATCTCAAAATCTGCCTCTTCCCTCTGCCTCCTTCTCTGTCGCCTCCCTCAACCTCTCTTCATTTGGGTGGTGGCTGTTGTGCTTGAGTCCTTTTTTTTTTGTTTTTTTTGATTCTTTACTATGGGATTGAAATGGTAAAATAGATAAAGTAAATTTTGAGAATGTAAAATAGATAATTCTTAACAAGGATGCTAGTGCTTTTAGATTTGAATTTCATTCCCTATTTGTTATAAGAAAAAGAAAAAAAAAATGAAAGTAAGTAGTCTATTGTGTCATTTATGTGTGTACCTGGTAAGCAGCTGAACCAGCTCCAAATATAAAACCATTAGGAAAACAGGTCCTATTAAATGGTTTTGAATGACTTGGTTTTGCAGCTTCAGTGTAAGCAGACAAGCAGGCCAAGCCAACGAGGCAAAAGAGGAAAGGACCTGCTTGGATCGCCATGGCCAAATTTTCTGCTCAAAGCTTCCTCCAAACTCACTATTATATAATAGGCGAAAACACTATTTTGGTCTCTACATTTTGAGGTCACAATTAATTTGGTCTTTACATTTTAAGAATAGTCAATTTGGTCCATGTTATTTTCAACTTACAATCAACTAAAATTGCCTACATGGCAAACTATTACCACAGTCGGCAGGTCTAATATTAAAAAATTAAATGAAATACTGTCGTGTCTTAATTTTAACAGCCAACTCAGTGCTTAGTTGGCAAACAAAAGCCAAGTCCACGTTTAAAAATACTTTTCTTTTATTGTACGAATTTCTTTCCTTAGAAATTAGAATATGCCACATCCCATCTAAAGCTTATCTTGTTTTTCTTTCACACATTTTTCTTTTATCTTGATTTTCCTTCATCTCATCTCTAAAACTTATCTCTCTCTCATTAATCTTTTGTTCTCTCTTATTCATGGCTGAAAAGGCCAAATCCCATATTCATACAAAATCTGAAATCTAAATTCACTAAACCCAGCTTCTCCGAACCCAGATTCAACACAGATCGACCACGACTTCTTCGATGTCTCCAATCAGTGGTCTTGATATGGGTTTTGAGCTCCACGCCATACAAAAGAGATTGGTTGGTGAACCATTCCGTGGTCGGATTCGAAAAGCTAAAGGGATTGGGTGTGTTTTTTGGGCTCAGAGTCTGCGTTGCTATCTTCTTCTTCGATGACCCGTCCACTTCCATGGCTATGTGGGTTTGCTTTCCGAAGCTTTCTTACTGTGTCTATATGTCTTTGGGTTTCCATTACACTACAATGGCTTGACTTTGGGTTTGTTTGTGTTGAGTGATCAAAGTTGTAAAATGGGCATTTTTAACATGCACTTGCAAATTGGCATAGTGGCATTTGGGCTCTGTAGTGGATTTGTGGTGTTGGACGATTTCGTTGTAGTAAATCTGGGTCTATGATTTTTGGACTAGATTAGTGTTTGGTTACCAAGAAATTGCAAGAAGGGAAGTAAAAGGAAATTCTGCTTGGTCAGCAATTGTAAAAGGAAAAATAAAATTGAGAAAATAAAAATAAAATTCTGATTGCTTAAAAAAATTGTAAGAATATAAAGGTGGAAATAAAGAAAGGAAAGAAATTCTTACAATAAAAGAAAAGTATTTTTAACGTGGTCTTGGCTATTGTTTGCCAACTAAGCACTGAGTTGGCTGTTGAAATTAAAACCCGGCAGTGTATCATTTAATTTTTTAATATTAGACCCGTCAACTGAGTTATTAGTTTGCTATATAGACAATTTTCGTTAGTGATTTAATGTTAGGGACCAAATTAATTGTGAGTTAAAAATAACAGAGACTAAATTGACTGTTCTTAAAATACAGAGATCAAATTGATTGTGACCTCAAAATATAAGAACCAAAATAGTGTTTTCGCCTATATGATATTATAGGAGGAAAGAGTTAATTAATTCAACAGTATATTTATAATCTTAAAATTTTTAATGCAATTTGACCATTATAACAATAAAGTTGTGATTTCCAATTAGTTTCTGTTGGTTTTAATTCCGTAACAAATTTGATTATAACTTCTTCAATCATTTCTCTGTATTTATGTGAGTTTATTTGTAATGGATGAGTGTGAGATATTAGTGAAGAATTAAGCTTCAAAGATGGACTAATGCAGTTCGCGACTAGCTCACAAGAAGAGTAAATCGTGAAAGGCCACATGTAAAGCACATTACTGAAAATTGAAGAGTCATGCTAGACTGTCAAATTCATGAGAAATGCCATCTCGCGAGGTACCCGCAAAACTCTCTATTTGGCAAAAAGAAAAAGTGTTTTACCAAATTCTTTACTCACACTATATATACCCTTATTACCCACAAAATGTAAAGAGTGTTTTTCCAGAGAGAAAACTCTAGCAAATACACTTGAAAGTTGGAGATTGTTATATCCACAATTATCTATACATTTTCTATTGGTTTTACTCTACTTCTACCTCTCTATCTCTATATCCTTGAGAGGTTTTTAGCTCAAACACGTACCACACCCAATCTGAGTGTTGAGTCAAGTTTTGGTACTATTGTGAAGTATTGGAAGAAGCCATTAAATGACAAATGCAATCAGGCTAAATTGTAGGATCCAAAAAGCTGATAAAGACAAGACTCCGAGAAGTTCGTTGGTAGCAAGAGCTTGGAAGGCTCAAGTATATAGAGTCCAATCCAATTTTTTTCATCAGTTTTATGTCCCCCTGTACCATTTCGTAATTATCAAAACAAATAATAACGTTGACCATGATTGCAAATAGTATGATAGGCTACCTTATAACGATGATAAAAGTCATCAGCTACATCTCCATTGCTACCATCCGCAATTTTTTCTGTAAATTTCACAAAAGATCAAACAAGAGAGAAATTGATATTCAAGGATGAAAAAATTAATCAGTTTGATTTTCATTGTATAGTTAATTAGTTATATATATAATTAAGGGTTCTCATTCGATACCAATATTTATTTGGTAGTATAGAAATTCCGGTTACTAGCTTGAGTTTATTTTTTTATTTATTTTGTAGGAGCAATTCAAATTGGTGTACCAGTACCAAAACTGAGAAAGCCTAAAAATATACATAGCCAATTGAAGTGAGAGATGATTGCATCACAATGCCTAAATATTTTGTGTTATTAATTACACATTATTTCATATGTAATATTATAAAATTTTAGTCTTAGACGTGCTTCCTATAAGTTTACTATATGGGGTTTTCTTTTTCTTCTTCTTTTTTTTTTTTTTTTTAATTCAAAATTAATCCAATAATCAAGATATTTTTTTCTAATTGAAATTATTTTATCAAAAGTTTAAAAGACTATTCAATTAAACTTTAACACTAAATATTCTAAAGAAAATTACTTTTAAACTAATAGTGAAATTCATGTTGAAATTATGTTGTCAATTAACTCGCTTGCACAGACATAATGCTAATTAACTACAGCATTTTGCCAAGGAAAAAAGCAAAAGAAGAAAAATGTCACGTTAGGTCAAACGATTTAAAATCATATAGCATATAAAAGTTATTTTGTATATTCGGCATATTATACCTTCCTCTCATATAAGAATTGATTCTATAAGTATAACTCAGGATGGATCCAACTTTATATTAAATTAGTGTGTAGCCTCGTGCTTATATATAGGTACAATTAAAAACAATCATAATTATAAGGTTCAAATTATACATTTTTTTTAAAAGAGATTCAAATTATACATAATATTAGCTTAAAAAAATTTAAATCATATAGTTCTAAAATATGTAATGGTTTCTCATATATATAATTTAAAATTTACTTGATTTTAGACTCTTTGGTTTTTACACCCAATAACTTACTTAACACAAAATTAAAATTTTAGATGGACACATGGCGAAAAATTGGACTTCAATTGAAATCATTTCTAGAATCTAATTGAATTTGAATTTTTCGATTTTAACACTCAATAATTCACTTGACACAAAATTAAAAATTAAATGGGACACATAGCATGAAATTGAGAATTCAATTAAAATCTAATTGAATTTTCTCTAAACTTTGACTATTAATATATATCTAAAATATGTAATGGTTTCTCATATATATATATATGTAAGGACTAGTTTTAAGTTCCTAGCCCAAAAGGTGGATGGACTTAAACCCAAAAATCCCAAAACAATGAATTTGTAGAGAGTGAGTTGGAAAACTGGGTTTTTGTTAATCATACAACAAATAAGGTAGGTCCTGATGACAGAGAAGTGAAGATAAACAGGTTTAAATTGAAGAAAATTGTCCTCGGCAAGGTCCGAGGATGCTAGTACTTATATATTGTTCTTCAGTTTGGTTACAAGTTTGGATCCTGATATGCTACAGTGTTTCTCTCTTAATTTCCCGATCCCCCTTTCTTAGGATCTCCATTCTATTTTATACTATCTTTTTCTAACATCCCAACCCTCCACGTGCAGATCAGATCTCTGGGGTTGGTTCTTGTCCCATCGGTGCTTCCCTAAAGTCTTTGGGTAATAGCTGGAAGGTTGAGAATTACTATTCAGGGATCACTTCATCACTAATGCAGCCAGAGAGTTAGCTGTGGTATATTTAATGCGGTGGTAGCAGCTTTTTCCAAGATATTTGTAGCTTTCTTCTGTCACGTCCCTTCTCGATATTTATCCTTATCCATGGATCTATCTGGAAGGTTACTCTAGACAGCAGTACACTTCCTTTTACCTCAGCTTCATCCTGACGAGATGACACTCCTCCTCGAACCTTTGTCAGGCGATTCTGATCAGATTTTACTCCCTTTCCTACTACCATTGACCCTCAAGCATGCAATTATTCGTCCTCGGACTAATTACATCCTCGGATTGGGCCCTTGGCCCAATACATGTGTAGAGACGCACTCTTGGGTTTTTTCCCCCCACATATAGCATCGAATTAATGTCGATTACTCTTTCTTTCTTCTTTTGTGGAAACGAGATTCAAATCTAAGTTGTTTGTTTGATGACAAATAAAATCACCTAAACTTTAATATTATTGATATAACATTAATATGCATGTTTCCTTAAAATTGAAGTACATCACATGGCACCTGCACCTTTCTAATCATGCATATGTTTCTATTCTATTTATTTAAATAATTTTTTGATGCTCAAGTGTAAATTTTTTATAAATAATAATTAATATTTTGTTATATTGAGATAGATTGAGACATTCTTTCCTTGCCTATCCTCATTTCTCAATGTCTCTCTGTACATATTAAATAGTCATTTGCTTTGGAATAAATAATCTTTTATGTACGTTTTTAGACCCTTTAACACAAGTTGTTTAATCTAGTTATTTAGCCAAGTAATTACTTAAATAAATTATTCAGTTCTAGGTTAACACAATAAAATCATATCATGTAAATAATGCAGAAATATAAAGAACACAACAATATGATAACCCAGGAAAACCTAACTAGTAAAAAACTTGGGGAGGATTTAACCTAACTATCCTCAAGGTAAAAACAAATCCACTATGAAAGAATTGAAGTTTGTACAATAAGACTTAGACCACTAACATCTTATTGCTACCTCAAGTAGAAAACTTACTACCACGACCACGTGAAAGCTCCAAGTCCACAGATTGCTTCTTTCTTTAATCAACTGCAACCACAAGTTCTCCTACTTGTGACTTTGAGACTCCACTCAGAGGTTTCAGATCTTCTTTAAAGTTCTTTGTGCAACAACTGAAGAGATCATCAAGTTCTTGACATGAATCTTGATCTTGATAACCCTAAGTGTGTATGAAAGTAAACACCTCTAAATCTCACAAAAGATTCAACACACAACCATCAAAAGATCTCTAAAACGTAGTTTGAGTTTTTCCTTTTATAATTGGAGTAAAACACGAAACCCTACACGTCAAATGGGCTTGGGCTGAATTGAAAATTCTGCGGAAAAATAAATCTGCACGTAGTTCAATCGATCGTGTCTAATTTTCGATCGATCAAACCTTGCAAATTAAGTCCAAAATTTTTTGCAATCACTCAATTCCAATTTTACAAATAAACACACTTTGAGCATGCCTAAACCTAGACTTTATGTTTTGATCATGGTTTGCCAACATAATACAAATTAAAGTTCTAATACATTAGTTCCTAAAGTCTTAGAACCTAACACTTTAAATACTCAATAGAATCCAAATGCTTATCTGACCTACCAAATCTTTTTCTTTTTCTTTTTTATAGAAGTGTGGATTATCTCTTTGAAAGTAACAAAATATATATATATATATATATATATATATATAACAACAGCATCAAACAAGCTTTAATATTCCCAAAATTTGACATCCTTGTCTATCATTGCTAATTATTTATGGCATGCATATAATTCATTATAGTGGGGAAGATGGGCCACCATTAATATTTCTTCTTCACTATTAGACCAAAATGTGCAAGACGGTAAGTGTGGGTCCACCACAGTGTGACTTGGTTGTAAGAATTTTTATATTATTACATATGATGTTTGACAAGAATTTAGCAGTTTTAATGGTAGTATTTTTTTTTTTTTTTTTTTTTTTTTTGCTAGGTAAGTGTTTATGCAGGGGATTGAACCCTTGAGTTGGTAAGTCTTATAAAGACCGGGTACCACTAGGCCAACAGGGCCGGTAGTGTTTTAATGGTAGTACTTCAACAAATATATTGTATCCATAATGATAATCTTACCAAAACCCCCCTCTAATACAAATGATATTATTTATTGTCATCCTTTGACGAGAAGTCGATAAATCTGCAATAAATACCCCTTTCTTTGGTTGGAAAGAAAAAAAAAAGTGTTGGTCTACGTGTTTTATTTTGGACTTCTGGACTTCTGTTTTTGGATGTACTCATCATCAACATATTTGAGAAAGAGCCAGATTATTTTTTCTAATCTCCGCCTCAAACTTGGCCCATGACCATGGCCTGATTTGATGGGCACTAGTAAAGATATACTACCTCCGTCCCATTTTTTTTGTCCTCTATTCCATTTTGAGATGTCCCAAAATATTGTCCTGTTTCTAAAAATAAAAGTCATTAATTTACTAATGTTCCTATTATACCCCTATTAATTTACTAATTCAATTTTTTGATAAATTTTTTTAAGGGTAGTTTTGGAAACTTATACATTTTTAAAAGATAGACAAGACAATAAATGATGTTCCCTTAAAAAGTTTGACTTTTCAAACAGGACAAAAAAAATAGGACGGAAGGAGTATATGATAAGATATAGACCTAAGCCAATTCGATTATGGAGCCAATAAACATGCGACAACTGACAAGGCCATGTACCATTCATAGTTAAGTGGCATCGACATTGAAGACATGAAACAGACTTTAATGAAATAAATTTATATCTTTCCAGTACGATTTCAAATTTTCATGATGTTGATGAATGTGTACTCGATTCCCAGAAATAATGTGCAACATTATTGGATATGAAAAATCTCTAGCAAACACTATTTGGATATAAAAATATGGGGCCTAGGGGATCCATTGTAACTATTCATGATTGAAAAGGCAAAATTTAGCTCTCCGAAACTCTACATTTTTGGTAGCCTTCGTTCTTAATCAGTGGAATATGACAAAACAAAAGAAAGATATGACAACTAGGAGCGCATTTTACACTGTGGTTGATAATATCTGCCGGATTCATTACATGATTTTCTACACATTTGCCCTACATGTTACAACTATAAACAGATAAGATTACACAGATCTGGGATCAATGACACTTGTGGAGAGGAGACTCGAAAGGATTAACCCTATGTTTGGTTTGAGGGAAAGGAATGGAAAAGAAGAAAAAAATAATATGGGAGAAGGGAAAAATGTGAGCTCAAGTGATATGTTTTTCATCAAATTTCACTCATTTTCTTTTTACTCATGCTCTATCTAAACAGTGGAAAAGACTTATTTTCTCTTTGTTTTCCTCCTCTTCCCCTCAAACAAAACATAATGTAAGTGGGTATTTCTCTAACTAATGAATTCTATCTTCTCTAACTATTAGGGACAAAGTTTAGCTACAAAATTGGTTGTAACTTAAGGCTACAAACTCACTCAATAAAATAAATTCTACAACATATTTTAAAAATCTAACCGTTGAATTGCATGTTCTTTACGCCCTTAATACACATATTAAATTTTGTGTCAATCAGATATCATTTACTATATGATCTATAAGCTTATATTTTGTACATAATTTTAAATTACAAAAACTTGCAATTTAAAAAATTTATTGATGACATAGCTATTGAGCTTTAATTTTCTTGAAATTTTGCAAGCATGGAGGATATAAGAAGAAAATGTAATCCAATGATAGATTTGTTAAAATTCATCTCCAATAAAAAGATATTAAGTAAGTTTGTAACTTAAGATTACAACTAATTTTGTAACTAAACTTTGTTCAACTATTAGAACATGCTAATGTTAACCCGAGTTAATGCAAGCTCGAGACTTTCCAAATAAATTTGTACCTAAACTTTCCAATCAATTAGTGGCATAATAATATATTTTTCTAATACTATATTATTCAAAGATATATAAAAGAGGCTAAGAAATAGTTACATCATGCGTAGTTCTTACTTGACAATACATCATTTAATAAGTTTTTTTAGATTAATATTTTGAAAATCCTATTTTTGGATTACATCTTATCTTTATGTTTCAAGAAACTTCAAATTTCATTTTAATGGAATTTTTTTATTTAATTCATAAACTCATATTTTAAATACAATTTTAAAGTTTTTTAAAAAAAAAGTTTAAATTTAAATATTTCATGTATAGGATGGTTACTGATCTTTGATTTTCTTGATATGTTTTCTTTATTAATAATGAATGTTACTCTGATTAATCACATCATAGATCATCTCATTGTTTAATGTGCACTAGTTTGTAACCCTATGTACATGCACGGGTAAATTTAAAAACAATTACAATTATATATATATATATATATATATATGAGTTCAAATTAAACTTGGTATAATAATTACAATTTACACATTTTTTAAGCCATGAATTTTTAAAATATGTAATGGTTTCTCATTTTATATATAGGATCTAGACTCTTCAGTTTTTGCACTCAATAATTTACTTGCCACAAAAATTAAAAAATTAGATGGGATATATGGTGCAAAATTGAACTCTAATTAAAATTCAATTTAGAATTTAATTAAATTTATGCTCTTTGATTTTTGCACATAATAATTTACTCCACACAAAAATTTAAAAATTAAATGAGACATGTAGTGTAAAATTAGACTCCAATTTAGAATTTAATTAGATTTTCTCTTAGCTTTACCTATTAATATATATATATATATATATATATGAGTTCTTAATTGTAGCTTAATTCTAGAGTGAGAATCGTTTATTTAACTTAATAAATTCTAACTTGGACTTTAATATTTTTTTTTAATCGTAACAATAAGATTGAAATATATAGCATCTAATTAATGTCGATTACTCTTTCTTTCTTCTTTTATGGAAACGAGATTCAAATCTAAGTTGTTTGTTTGATGACAAATAAATCACCTAAACTTTAATACTATTGATACAACAGTAATATGCATGGCACGTGCACCTTTCTAATCATGCATATGTTTCTATTCTATTTATTTAAATAATTTTTTGATGCTCAAGTGTAAATTTTTTATAAATAATAATTAATATTTTGTTATATTGAGAGAGATTGAGACATTCTTTCCTTGCTTATATATCCTCATTTCTCAAAGTCTCTCTGTACGTGTTAAATAGTCATTTGCTTTGGTATAAATAATCCTTTAAATACTTAATAGAATCCAAATGCCTATCTGACCTACCAATTTTTTTTTTTTTTAATAGAAGTGTGGATTATCTCTTTGAAATTATTATTATTATTATTATTATTATTATTATATAACAACAACATCAAACAAGCTTTAGGTTTCGTTTGGGTACCGATTATTGCGTCTACGTTTGGACGCAAAACGCATTTCAAGCCTTTTTTTTTTTTTTTTAAACCAGCGCCTATTGCACTGTTCATGGGACATGAACAATGCAAATAGGCATATCTACAGTAACCCTTTGGTGAATAGTAAATTTTTTATTTTTTTCAATTTTCAGTAAAATAAGCGGTATCTAAACTCACCCTTAATATTCCCAAAATTTGACATCCTCCTCTACCAATGCTAACTATTTATGGCATGCATAATTCATTCTAGTGGGGAAGATGAGCCACCATTAATATTTCTTCTTTGCTATTAGACCAAAATGTGCAAGACTGTAAGTGTTGGTCTACCACCACAGTGTGACTTGGTGGTAGAAATTCTTATATTATTTTGACAAGAATTGAGCGGTTTAAACAATAACACCTCAATAAATGTGTTATACCCATTATAATAGTCTTACTAGGACTCCCTCTAATACAAATGGAATTATTTATTGTCTTTTTTTTTTTTTTGAGAAACGGTATTATTTATTATCATCACTTGACGATGAGTCGATAAATCCGCACCAAATATCCCTTTCTTTAGTTGGAAAGGAAAAAAAAAAGTGTTGGTCCACGTGTTTTATTTTGGACTTCTGGACTTCTGTTTTTGGATGGACTCATCATCAACATGTTTGAGAAAGAGCCAGATTATTTTTTCTAATCTCCGCCTCAAACTTGGCCCATGACCATGGCCTGATTTGATGGGCACTGGTAAAGATTATATGATAAGATATAGACCTAAGCCAATTCGATTATGGAGCCAATAAACATGTGACAACTGACAAGGCCATGTACCATTCATAGTTAAGTGTCATCGACACAGGGGGCGGTTTTTCAACAAAAAAAAAAGTGTCATCGACATTGAAGACATGAAACAGACTTTAATGAAATAAATTTATATCTTTCCAGTACGATTTCAAATTTTCATGATGTTGATGAATGTGTACTCGATTCCCAGAAATAATGTGCAACATTATTGGATATGGAAAATCGCTAGCAAACACTATTTGGATATAAAAATATGGGGCCTAGGGGATCCATTGTAACTATTCATGATTGAAAAGGCAAAATTTAACACTCCAAAACTCTACATTTTGTATTCAAAAAAAAAAAACTCCACATTTTTGGTAGCCTTCGTTCTTAATCAGTGGAATATGACTAGTTTCACTTTTTTTCAATGCTGGGATTTTTTGTTTGCACCATGTAAAACTCAATTTTCTAATTCCTGCTTAAAATGCACATTGGGTTTTTAATTTTTATTCCAAAAGGTGAAGATGAGCTTGGACCAGTATTTGTGTAATTTCTTTTCCTCCTAAAAATATTCCTGAATATTCGGGAAAAACAAAACAAAAGAAAGATATGACAACTAGGAACGCGTTTTACACTCTGGTTGATAATATATGCCGGATTCATGACATGATTTTCTACACATTTGCCCTACATGTTACAACTATAAACCGATAAGATTACACAAATCTGGGATCAATGACACTTGTGGAGAGGAGACTTGAAAAGATTAATGCTATGTTTGGTTTGAGGGAAAGGAATGGAAAAGAAGAAAAAAAGAATAAGGGAGAAGGGAAAAATATGGACGCAAGTGATATGTTTTTCATCAAATTTGGCTCATTTTCTTTTTTCTCATACTCTATCTAAACAGTAGAAAAGACTTAATTTCTTTTTGTTTTCATCCTCTTCCCCTCAAACAAAACATAATGTGAGCGAGTATTTCCCATAACTAATGAATTCTATCTTCTCTAACTATTAGAACATGCTAATGTTAACCCGAGTTAATGCAAGCTCAAGATTTTCCAAATAATATTCATACCTAAAATTTCTAATCAATTAGTGGCATAATAATATATTTTTCTACTACTATATTATTCAAAGATATATAAAAGAGGCTAAGATATAGTTACATCATGCATAATTCTTACTTGATAATACATCATTAAATAATTTTTTTTAGATTAATATTTTGAAAATCCTATTTTTGGATTACATCTTATCTTTATGTTTTCAAGAAACTTCAAATTTCATTTTAATTGAATATTTTTTTTATTTAATTCATAAACTCATATTTTAAATACAATTTTAAATTTTTAAAAAAAAGTTTAAATTTAAATATTTCATGTATGGGATGGTTACTGATCTTTGATTTTCTTAATATGCTGTAAAAATGTTAGGTGTAAGAAGATAATATAACCATAAGTAGAATTACCTCTCCAATTTTGTCAAAGTACCTGTTTCTCCAATGTTATAGCATAATGCAATTTTGCTGGACTTGTTTGTTGATTTCTTGAACTCAGATAGGATCTTTTCGATAGAAGTTGCTTCGATTCTTGTGGATATTGAACTAATATGTGAGAGTTTTGATAATAAAGTCTACTATCCTGAACTCAGATAGCATCTTTAAGATATAATTACTCTGCTCTAACTCTTAACAATAAAAAAATAATTGTAAATAATTAAAATAATATAAAATAAACAATTAATATTCCTTTAATTTTATTAAAACTTTTGGGAATAGTGAATAGTATGATAGGCCAAGAATGTATTGATCCATTGTGATAAATTAACCAATTAATTTAGGCAAGTGAATTAATTAAGTTAATTAACATGCAAAGCGCGTGATAGCACAAACAAATCACCAATTAACTAAAGTGCTGCGGAAATTAAACATGTAACATGCAATATATGTTCAATTGACTTTAAAATATATAAATTAGACAATTGAGTATGGTAGAATTAATATTTCAAAAAAAAAAAATTCTATTCTACTATAAATTATTCTCATTTTGTTCCAAATAGTAATCTCTAATAATAAAAAAATATAGTTCCACAAGCAAAAGCTCTTGTTAGCATGAATCCAACTATATATTGGTGATACATATATAACATAGTTTGAGACATAATACAGGTCGTTATCAAACACCGAAAAAATAGATAGTTTTCTAGAAAATTCTCTTTGGAAAATGAACCATTTCCCAGAGTACGTTAATGCTGAAATAAACAGAGATAATTGACATTATTTTAGTTCTCTAGCTTTATCAAAGAGACTGGACAATGTCATTAAACTATAAGGCTTGAATGTATTTTTTAGTATGGTTGTTTTGTTTATTAGAATAAAGAAACTTTTATGATGTTTATATTTGTAATTGATACACTAATATATATATATATATATATATATATGGGCAAGACTTACGTACAGTACTTAAAAATCATTTCTTGTTTGTAGCATTTAAAAAAAATATTTCCTCCCCTCTTTGTTTTGCAACTTGATTTGAGTAAAATGAAGTTCTACCTGTACCTTGATTTTTCAAAAATCAAGTTTTAAGTAAATTAAGCTGAAGTGGTAGCAATTGATGTAGCAGTTTCTTTAAAAACTTTCCTTGGTAGAACTCAAGTTATATGGAAAAAATTTCTATGCAGAACTCAATTGTAGAGAAATCGAGTTCTGTGTAAAATCTTGGTATTGAAATTGATCCTTCTAGAAGATCTCAAATAATCTTTGCTTGCTTGCATGGCTTGCTACAACTTTTTTATACAAAACTCAATTTCTCTATAATAGGGTTCTTTATAAAAAAAAATTTCATAACTTGATTTTTCAACCTAGAAATTTTTTCAGTGTAACTCTAGTTTACTAAACCCAAGTAACACTGGGGCAATTTAAAAAAAAAAAAAAAAAAAAAACTTTCATATTACTTAGAACATTAACATCAGGAAATGCTAATCTATTCTATTTTACCATCCCAAAAAGTTACTTTATCAATTATATCATCTCATTATACAATACTTCCAGCATCCGAAACTTTTATTTTCCTATTCTACTCATTAAAATAATATATTTACACAATAAAATAATATTTTCCCCAATCACCATCATTTCTTCTTTCTTTTTCCCAATCACCATCACAATAAAATATTAGTTTTTTTTTTTTTTAGAATTGTGCTACAGTGCAATTCTATCTTTAGAATTGCACTGTAGCACTATTGCAAATTTTTTTGCAATAGTTGGTGTTTACAATTCCGGATGTGAGAGATTTTTGAGGAAAAAATGCTAAATGAAGCTTAGATATGGCATTTATAATTCCGAATGCTGATGCTCTTAGAAATTGATTTTAAAAAAATTAAGTTGCACAGAAGGGCTTTCCGGCTTAAAAATAACTCAAAAGAGGGCTTAGTAGCCCAAATTGCCCCGGAGACGTACCATCTCTTCCTCAATCAAAACATAATTTCAAAGAGCAAAAGGACCAAAAATAAATAAATAAATAAATAATGGAGTTATACGACCTAAATTTGGCAAGATGGTTAGATAGGGGACCCAATAAAAAAGCATTAAGGACAAGAGGATGCGAACATCCAAACTTTTGCTTTTTTGACTGTCAAAAAAAAGGTAGAACTGTAACTTTTAAAAAAGATTTTCATTTTAAAAAGTTTGACCCGTGTATAATATATAATCATGAAACCTAATTTCTTTTTTGAAACTACATGAAACCTAATTTCATACCTACCCTAGAAAAATTTGTTAATTGAAGATATAATAACTTCATACTTTTAAAGGTATCTAACAAATAGGAGTAGCATTAAGGAAAGAGGGTGAGAACACCCAAATATGCTCTCTTGAGAGTCAAAATAGGCAGCAAATGTGTTTTTAACCAACAAAGTTTTGCTATAAATTAATTTGTAAAAAAATGATTGCAATTTTATTTAATATATTTTTATTGGGTATTAATTTTGATAAATCTAATATTAAATTATATTTTTTAATAGTTATTATTTTTTTTTTTTTTAGTAGAATCAAAGATCTATATATATATATATATATATATATAGGTGGGGTTTGGATTGGGCGTTTGTGTTTATAAGTTTGCGTTTTCCTCTTTTTTTTTTTGGTCGCACTTTGTTCAACTTTTACAAACAAAGCATTGTAGCAGCACTGTTCATAGGACCCGCATCCACTTTATTCAAAAAAAAATATTAAAAATGGGTTTCACTGCACTATTCATACATTTAAAAATTATTTTGCTACAGTATTTTCAGTTTTCAGTTTTCAGCTGTATCCAAACAGACCCATATCAATCAAATATTTAACTTTCAAAATTTTGTAATATAAAAATGTATAAAAAATAAATTTATGAATAAAATGATATATAACATGCAAAACTATATCTTGTAAGACAGTTTTTATTAAACCAAAAATTTATAATAGATTATCAATAAAAAATAATGCAAGCATGCACAGTGTGTAGGATAAAATGGGTTGCTTTCTTTGAACATATTATATAGAAATTTTTGTATAAATGGACTTATATTCATTGAACTCTCCCATACATGAAATTTTTTTTTTTTTTTTTTTTTTTTGGAGAGACTCCCATACATGAAATTAGATTGCTTTAGGAAATATATGAAATTTGATTTATAAAGATTTTTTAATTTTTTATCAACTGAGAAACTTCTTGAACCATTGGGCTGAGTTTTTAGGCCCATATTCACATATTATCTCCCCTTTAAGCAATAAGAGTTTAGAAGTGCAAGAATCACACATTTTTTTTGGGCCACACTACATTGGGCCCTAGCCCAATCGTGCTTAAGGGACAGAGTTACAAAACTTTGAGTCTCCAAACCCAATATATGCATGAATTAAACATGTTCTTATTACAACTTTGGACAAGAAAGCTCCGGTTTTTGTGTGATTGTAAATCTAGAGGCAACGCACAGAGCTGGTATACGAAAAATGTTTTTCATATTTCGTTAATTGAAACTTTGGATAAAACCTTTGGTCATGTTCTTCGTATTCCTCTTTATAGGCCAAGAATGTATTGACTCTTTGGATAAATTAACCAAGTGAATTAATTAGATTTAATTACATGCAATAAGCATTGTAGCACAACCAAATCACTATATAACTAAATGCAGCAGAAAATAAATTTGACACGGGTGATTTGTTTACGAATGAGAATAACCATCGAAGCAGAACCCCACCAGGTGAATTTAAGGTCACCACTTCCGAGAATCCACTATTATCAAAACAAGCAGTTACAAGTAAATGAATCTAAGTACCTTATACCAACCTACAGTTGAACCCTTACCTCAATACACAATTGGTCTTGTAATGTAGTGACAATCTCTTCTTTCAATGCACGGCTCCAAGTACGTGACTGACCAATCGATGCAGGGATCCCAGTATCTGACTAACACACCAACTTGAGAAAGACGTTGGCTGCAAAGTTCTTTAGTTCATCCACATGATGAAGATCAAGAAGCTCCTTAGTTACAAAACCCTTAGCGCACAAACGCAGCAACTTCTTCAAGAGAAAAAATGAACTAAGGCAAATTGTCTTCGGTCACAATTTTGAGTGAATAATCACTTTGCATCAAGTTGCATCACCTTAAACGGCCCTTAAAATAATCCTTATATATGTCTAGAGTTGTGAGAAAAGAAACCCTACATAAATAGCTTGGATATGCGTAAAAAACATATCTAGAAATCTGAATTTCGTAATTCTCGATAGATACAGCTTCTGTCAAGAGCTGTCGAAAATTAAATATTAAATCTTGATAGATACATCTGTTAATCTATCTGTCGAGCTTTAATAAACAGCACTTCTTCACTTGATTCTTGGACAGATTTACATGACTTTAATACTAGACTTGAACTCTTATCCTGGAAGTATTAAACACATCCTAGATCTACACAATTATAAGTAAAGTGCATTTTGTCAAAGGATTAGCCAATTCTATATGATATATGCTCTAACAATTTCTACATATGTCCTAACACCTCTAAGTAAATATATTTGTGGGGAAATACTAGGGTGTGGTTAAATTTTAGGCTAAATTGCAAACTATACTTCTAAATTTGGAGATGTTTGAATTTGAACTTTAGTCCTTAAAGTTCTATTCAGTTTATATCAACAGTTATTTCATCCATATTTTTCGTTAAATGTCATATAAACTTATCACGTGTATTTAATTTGTCTAATAAAATAATATTGCATCATTTTTATAACCTAAAAAGTTTAAATAATTAAATAATTAAAAATGACATGCGTGAATTGACGTGCACAAATATATGAGAGAACATTCTATAATTGGCTCAAATTTCATCGAATTCCAAAAAGTAAAACACAAATTTAAGAGTTTCTACAAAAAAAAAAACTATAGTTCGTACAGTTTCCAAAGAAAAAGAAAACGTATGTGTTGTACTTCTCCGAACTCCTAAATCTTAAATTCTCACAAAAGTTTTATTCTACATGCTTATTTTTATACTTCTACTGGTTTGTTTAATTTTCCCTTGAATTAAACGTAGCACCAAGCTAAATAATATATTGAATCATGATCAATTTACTTTTCAGACAAGTTTTTCATTCATGAACTTATAGAAATGATCATATTCACTAACCTTGTATAATACATAATTCTCTAACACGAAATGAATTATCTAGATTACAAAAAAATGAAAATTAATAATTACATATTTCATAACTTCATCTACAAACTTAGACAATTCATTCTCAAAGCATATATATATACACACACACACATATATATATATATAGACACATATAAGAAGGGGAAGTCTCCCCCACTCAATTACTACATCAACAGTTCACATGAGACACAAAAGTAGCTAGGCATAATACTTTTGATGAAACACACACGTACTTCAGCATGTGAAATTGGTCTGCCACCTCAAGTGCTGGTGTTCCAAACATATCTACAATGAAAGCCGTCAGGTTAGGCTGCTTCAGGGCAGAGATGGAAGATCGCAGGGGTGGGATGACTTCATGCATCACAAAATTGAGTCTTGTGAAGGTACGAGCATCAATATTATTACTGGTTATTATTGGTGGTAGTTCAATGATGTCTTCTTTTTGCATTTCTGAGCCTTGGCTAATTGGAAAAGTTAGGATTGGCCAGTGGCAACATTGACAGGAATGAGATTCCATGACAACGAAGGTGGTGACGTGCAAGTTGTGATTGGAAGCATGGCAGTTGCTGAGCTCGGGGACTCAGAGTTTAAGATCTCCATATATTTGAAACCTACTATTAATTTAACTACAAAGTATTTAAGGTTCGTTTGGATAGAACTTATTTTGCAGAAATTGAAAACTGAAAACACTGTAACAAAATAATTTTTAAATGTGTGAATAGTACTGTAGAACCCATTTTTAATGAAAAAGTTGCTGAAAAGTGAAGTTTGTGGGTCTCGTGAACAGTACACGTGACCCACAAACTGATGAAAAGTGGCTGAAAAGTCAGAAATATATTGCTACGATTTATGAACAGTAGCCATTTGTCCTCTTGAAATGCGTGCTGCATCAGAAAAAAAAAAAAAAGGGGGGGAGGTGGGGCGGGTGAACACCAGACGCAATAAACGCAACGTGTATCCAAATAAATACTTAGTCTTCAAATTTTTTGGTTTGCTTTTGAATTCTCAATAGACTTAATCTACTTATAGTAGATTCGTTTAACTTTTTCAATGATTTAAAGACGAAAAAAAAAAAAAAAAAAAAACTAAGTTGAACAACTGAAAATGTAACGTTTTCAATAGTTGAAGAATGAATTTTTTTAAAAGAAAAAATTTATAATGAAAGTGAAAATTAATGCACATGTTAATACAAAAACAATATTATTGTAACCTACATTTACAAGAAAGTGGTTAAAACTTACAGTGTGATATTTTCCTTAAACTTACCCTCTCTTTTTTCCAAACTTAAAATATAAGCTTAGAATTAACTGTAAACAAAATACACCTACGAAAAACTAATTAACTAATGAAGTTCATGGAAATAGGAAATGAATTAATGTATTAATTGCAAGTAATGCTGCATTTTTATTTTATTTTTTGGTTTTTTTGGCTAAATAATGAACAAATTTTGAAATGTGTTAAGACAACCTCATGACCATCCCAACTAGTGCTCACTAGCTAAGAGCGATTATCTCTATGACTTATAAAATATTAATAAATGCCCTATTAAGTATTAATAACCCATAATCATTGCACATCCTTGGTGCGATGGTCAAATTTATTGGAGTGAGTTTCACACACATATACACTTAGATTAGGCTAGAGTATAATTTCTATCTTATATAAAAAAATAATAATAATAATAATAAAATAACCCATGGATCATAAGGGATTTTAATCACGCTTTGAATCACACGGTCATGATTCATCCACCAGACTTAGTTTCCTATCTCCTAAGTGATCAAGGACACACACAAAGTTTCTGATCTAAGTTGTCATATATTCATGAATGCTATTTTTGATAATCAAATCAAAGTTGTTGGTACTAAATATATGTGATTTATGGACGTGAAGGGAAGCAATATTCCCACAGATAACTGGCAGACGTGGATTGGTGTTTTGTACACACCAACGTGTGGTTGCCCTAAAAAATAGGGATTTAGATCGAGAAGTATTGTAGCTAATGCAATTTCTCTTAATGGTCGAGATTAAAGGTTGGAAAAAAAAAAAAACAATTTTCAATTTCAACAATTAATTAAAAAAAGTGAAAATTGAAAAAAAAAATGTGAGAGGGAAGGAAGGAATTGCATTAAATGCAAACCCTGAATATTGCATTTGATTTCAATCCAAAAAATAGCTGACACTAACAATACTATTGAATCTTTTAAGAATAATGTCAAAGCCACAAACTTATATATAACATTTTTAGAAACTGCTGAAGTACACATTCTTACTGGTTCGCATTTAGGCTTACCAGTTACATCACATTTTTACTTACCAATAACTACTCACTATATTAACAATTTGAAGAAAAATAATGTAACTCTAGCATTTTTCTTATTTTAATTTCCATAAAAAATTTATACATCTAAAATATAAAACAATATATATATATATATATATATATAAGCCCAAAAAATTAGCCGAACAACAAAATTACCAATAGCAAAATTTTTATTATAAAAAGAAAAAGCCCAATTAATCAATTTTCACCAAAACAAACAACATGTCCTTTAAAAAATTTTAAACAAAATAATTTTTTCTTTATCCAATAGCATAAATAGATTAAAAACTAAAAAAACAAAAAACAAAAAGAAAAACAAAATGCAGCCGCTAGTGTTCACTAGTTAAGAACGATCATCTATCTATTGCCCTATTAGAATTAACCAATGGATCATATGACTTTTAGTACCACACTTGGTTGACTGTGTCTCCTTAATGATCAAGGACACAAAAAGATTCTGATCTAACTTTAAAGTATCGTGTTCATAAATGCCTCACCTACTAAAGTTGTTGTTATTATAAGAACCTTACCCCACGGACAACTGTCTAAATTGAAACACTCGTATACAAGAAATCAGATTGCTTTGGAATCACTATACATTAAATTTGGTTAATAACCTTTTTCTCAATTGAGAAACTGCTTGAAGCACTTCGCTGCGTTTTTAGGATATATTTTCAGCTTATCCTCATAATCCACATAGATTAACTCAAAACGAACAATGTAATCTTCGGTGGCCCATTTAAAGTTGTCAAACAATGACCAGGCAAAGTATCACTACTAAAAAACTGGTCTATAGTGGAGTTTTTGAAAACGCTGCTATAGATGATCTATTGTGGAATTTCTCACAAACACCGCTACAAATTCTAACTTGTTGTGACGTTTGTCAAGGTGCTACAATATATTTGGTCTATACCAGCTCCTTAAGGATCTTTAGTGGCGCTTTTATATATATATAATTCTTTTTTCTTTTTTTTTGAAAAATACTTATTACATCAGTTGGAAAGTGCCGCAGTGAAGGAAGTTAATCTCGTACCGGAGGTTGTACCGGTTTGACTAGTGGAACGATATATTTCGATACCGATCAATACCGGTGTACCGTTTCAGATTTACCGCAAATTTTATATATCCTTACATAAATTAAAATTTCTTTAAGTGTATATATATATAATTACATTTAAAGTTTTTTTTTTTTTTATAGGTTCGTTGGTCAAAATCCATATAATTTGTAGATTTATACTTATTCTTTTTATTTTTTAAGAAGATATGCTTGTACTTATCTAAACTCTAACAAAAATGGTAGTAGAATTTATCTAATAAGAAAAAAGAAAAAGAAAAAAAAAGAAAAGAGTGGTTGTAAAAAAATTTTAAATTACTATTTGTACTTATCCAAAGTTATCGTGAATTACAAACTAGTTTGGAGAGGGACTTTTTAAACTTCTCATATATTTCTTTTTTGGGTGTGAATTTTGAAAATCTAACTGTTGAATTTCATGTTCCTTATGTTCTTAACATATATATCAAATTTCGTTTAAATTGGATGTTATTTACTATTTGATCAATTAACTTATTTTTTATATACAACTTTAGATCATAAAAAACATGAAATTATAACATTTATTTGATAACATAGTAATTGATCTTTGATCTTCTTGAAATTTTGTAAGCATTAAAAATGTAATAAGAACATACAATCTATCGGTTAGATTTTCAAAATTCACACTTAATATAAAGATATATGATGAGTTTGTAGGGTTTCTCTCCAAACTTTGTTCTAAAAAATTTGAATCTAACGTGTAGCAGTAGTACTATCATAAGTCATTCACGTGGGTCAGTGGGGGTATTAGTGTGTTGTCATTCAAGGCACACTTAACAAAATTCAAAGGAGGTTTTGGGCTACAAAATGAAAAAGTAAAATAAGAGTAGAGACCAAAGAGAGAGCCAGAGAGCGTCTGGTCCAAGTCTTTGAGCGAAGAAGAAGAAGACGACGAAGAAAAGGAAGAGATCTGATGTGCTGGGCCATTTGTGAAATGAAATTTATTATCGAAATATTAGCAACAATAGCGGTGATGTGATTTTCCTTTTTAGTGCTGATTTTTTAAAAACATTTTATTCTAGCTGGTTTTCATTTTCTGACCGAAAACCGGTATATACCCTGGTATGACCAAAACAACCCCGATACAACCGATATAAAAACCGGTACGAAACAGCCAACTTTTTGTACTGGCCTAAGCATCGAAACGGTAAATACCGGCTATACCAGCTAGTACGGTATGGTATCAACTCCATTGGCCGCAATAGGTCCAACCCAAAAAAATGAAAGTCCCAAAGATTAGTATGTTGTTGTTAAAACTAAAACTAGGGATGTATTTGATGTTGGTACTAGTCCCCAATGCGATAATGATGATGTAGATACATTTTGTGAGAACATTCATTACAATATAAGTACTAACAACGTACGTGATGATGTGAATGACAACCTTGGTTGGGCTTAAGATGATGTAGAAGGTATGACAAACGATGAGGAATACGATGAATATGAGTACATTAATGATGAGTAGTTTAACTTGCTTTTAGTATTTTTGGTGTAAGTACATTATAGTTATTGACGAACCAGTAAATTGTTAGTAGCATATGTACCTTTCTATGGTGTTCAAACTTTGGCATCTTGCATATGGTATTCTTTAATGTTATTTCTTTAATAGGTCATGAGTATTACTTGCTAGAAATAACGACAAATGACTACATGGTATACGTTGTTACTTGTTTGACAATAGCCTTCTTACTTCCTTTGTATGCAATTTTGGTCTATAACAGGCCGGCCCAATAACTTTAGGGGATTTAGGCAAAAATTGTAAATGGGACCTTTTTATGTTTAATTATTAATTAAATAATATATATATATATAAAACACAATTTATAATTAAAAATGATAATTTAACTAAAAATAAAATTTAAAGTATAGAACAATAAAATGGTTACTGCAATTTTTTTAAAGTCGTGATTACTTTTACCTGCACAAATAAAAATTAATTTAATACATGGTTCAATAAATTAGTATTACTCATTTACTCTAATACAAATGAGTTGATATGATACACATTAAATTATTAATTGGTATAATAATGTATAATAATAGATAAAATGAGAAACCAGATAAAAAATAAAAAATTAAAAAAAAAAGTGAGAAATCGTGGTCTTATAAGCTGTAACTGTGGGCTGCACTGCACAGTTGCGTACTGTGCAGCCTGTGTTGCTGTGCAGTCCAGCCTGTACTTTTATCGTGGCTAAGTTTTTTTAAAGAAACCATCCTATGGCTAAGTTTTAAAGCAAAAAAACGTTTCCTATCAAATGTGTCCTGATGGGACTCCCATCAAACAATGGTGCAGTAAAATAAACTAAAAAAATATATAATTTAAATGAAATAAATAGAAGACTCTGGCTCTTCATTTTCGGAATTGGAAAGATAGAGAGGCTCTCTGAAGATTACCTTTGGTAAACTCAAGACTGGTTTGCTTCCCTTTTTTAATTTTGAATTTGCTGTGAATTAAAGAAAATCAACAAAGAAAAATTTCACTGACCGACTGAGTCTATGGAAAAAAATCAAGAATCAAGATGAGGGTGAAGGAAAAAAAAAAGGTAAGAATATAGATGGAGAGGCAGAGAGATAGAGAGATGAGAGATTATTCTTTTGTTTCTGAAATTTATAATCTTTAGTTTAGCATATTTCAAGACAATTACGTTGTATTATTAATGAATTTGTCTGGTATTAATTTTGATTTTAGCATATTTCAAAAATGAGTTAATAAATTTATCTCTCAAATTTAATTTTGTTAGCAGAAATTTGACTTTTTTTTTTCTATTTAATCTTCTGCATTTTAGAATACAATTAGACCTTTTTAATGTATTTTATTGATCAATAAAAGTAATTAATTTTTTTATAATTAAAGTATATAGATAAATATATTTGTAGAGACTGGGTTTGAGCACTTCTACTATTGAGTAAATGGACTCAAGCCCAGCTAGCCCAATACAATGAATTTGTAGAGAATGGGTTCAAGAACTAGGCCCTAGCAAGCGGACAATGCCCAATGCGGTGCTCGACACCATTCGAACAAAGACAAGTCGAAATTATCCTCAAAAGTCTGTCCTCGGCCCGGTCCGAGAAGCTTGATGGTAGTCTTTCTTTTCCCAGAATCCCCTTCTTTAATCTGTTTCTTCTCCTTATGTAATCCTCTTTCAACGATCCCTTTCCTCCACTTGTTAATCATCCATGCCTCCCTCTGACAACCCATCCCATCAGCCACCTTACCATGACTCCCTGTGAGTTGTAGCAACCGAGGCAGTACTGCTCAGGGGTCATTTCCCCATTAATGCTGCCGGGACATTAGTCGTGCACATTTAATGTGGAAGTTACAGTTCAATCCTGGTTTTGCTCCTCGGCCACTCTTTCACGGCTGATGTGTTGTACTTGATCTTTCTCCTTAGATGCCCTAGAAGGCTACCTATGGTAGCCCATTACTTCCTCCTCCCATGGTCTTAGTTGGCCAAGGACATAGTTGTCCTCGGTGAGGGCACGGTTGTCCTCGGCGAGGGCACCGGGCTTCCTCCTTCTCTACATGAGCCTTGGGCTTGGTATCAAGTGAGCTACTGGATTGCCAAATTCTCCTGCCCCACAATAGCCCCTCAAAATCTTGCTGTCCAGCTCCTCGGACAGGGAGGAGGATTTTGATGTCCTCCGGCCTATACCGTGGCTTGTCTAGTTTGGTCCCAAGTCAGCACTTGAAGTCTTTTCACCTGTCTAATGCACGTTTCTGGCGCTTCGATATGCGGTACGCACCCATATTAAATTTTGCCGACTCCATACTCTTCACGTTCAACGATGCGATGGTAATCCAACGGCGTGGATTTTTCGCTATTATGGGCGGGAAGGCTTGCACAGTTGTCTTTGGTGATGGGGTAAATACCCATTTGAACTGGTTTGCCTCTTCACTTCTACATTTAAGGGTTCTTTTGCACACACTTCAAATCCGGTCAAGTCTCCAACCCAATTCGCGTCTCTTCGCAGCCTAAAAGGCCTGTTCTGAGCACCTCCCCTCATTTCTGTAAATTTTCTTCTTACTCTACCTTATACTTTTCCCTTTCTGATTTTCCTCTTCCTCTACTCCTCTCTTCTTTTCGCCCTTCCCTGAGTCTCTTAGCCGTTCTTCAGGATGGGTAGGTTCAAGAAGTTGGTTGGGTCTGAGGAGGCGATGGAGGAGTTCATCGTCATTTATAGGATACCCGGTAGCGTGGGTCTAAGGTACTGCGAGGAGAGGGATTGTTATATCAGGAGGGAGGTTGGTGAGGTAGTGATTCCCATAATCGCCTTCCTTGAAGGTGGTATGAGGATCCCTATGGGGTCAGTGATGAGGGGCTACCTTAGGCATTTCCGATTAGACCCTACCCAGTGCGCCACTAATGTGTTTAGGATCCTGGGTTACGTGGATGCCTTGAACGAGAAGATGGGGTTAAGGTTAACTTATCATGAAGTGAATTGGTGCTACAATCTTCAGCACCTAACGGGTAAGTCCTACTACATGAAGATGAGAGATGATAGAGTTAGGCTTATCCAGTGTCTCCTCGAGTCTAGCAAGGGATTGAATAAGGATTTTCTCATAGTGTCGGGGGAGTGGCACGACGGCCTTCATTGCCCGACAGTAGAGGGAAAGCCAGGTAGGGTACTTGGAATATGGGAAGGTTGATCTACTATGTTTTCACTGTTTGTACTACTTGGTTGTTAACAGGGACTAGCTTTTCCTTTTGCAGATCCACACGCCTTTGAACGGCACTTCAGTTTGGTCAACAAGGAAGACTTGGAAACTATACTCAGGGCAGAGGTCTTTGTGAACGAGGCTGACAATCAAGTAAGAGCCGCTCACAAGATTCTTGGATACAGACCGATTCAAAAGTCTTTCTCGGCTCCCAGACATGTGATTAGAGCCAAGGACCCTAGGCTTTGCCAAATCACTGTGGTGGAGCACGAGTTCTCATTTTCTGAAGGATTTTCCATCCCCGAGGGCGTCCCGTTGGCAGATTTTTCCTCGTCCCACCAAGCTACGGAGGCCAAGGGAGGAAGTTTGGAAAAAGAGGGAGAAGTAGTTGATCTGGGTTTGTCCGAAGACGAATTTGGCACATTCGACCAAGTACACCTATCCGAGGATCCCTCTGGTGATTTGGGTGATCCCCATTTATCTGAAGCAGACCTTCTGCCACCAAAGACTAGTACTCAGGCCGAGGTGAGTTTCAAGAGACAACCTCAAACCAGCCTGTTCGACCTTCTTGAGGGCCAGCCGGGGAAGGACACGTAGGGGAAGTCACAATCCAAGCCTCCTTCTCCCCCACCCAAGTTTCCCCCTGCCCCACCTAAGCCTTTACCTGCGCAGACTAAGTCGTCTTTCACTCTGCTGACCTCGGACCCTCGGCCCGAGTCCACCGATCAGAAGAGAAAGAGGCCCTCAAAGGGCAAAGACCCAGTGGATAGGGGAGGAAGAGGAAGATGAAGCCCGCCGACCTTCCAAGCAGCTGAGGATTGGTGGTCAGGATAAGGGAAAATAGATCATTCAGCGGTCCAAGCCCTAAGCCTGGCTGCCTGCCGCCATGCTTCATGGGAAGCCTTTGATGGATAATGCCACCCTCAGGGACTTTCGAGGGGGAGAAGGCGCTCGCGTGGCCGATGCCCTGGAGAGGTCCCTGCTTCTTCCCGCCGACATGGCCGAGCTGGGGGGCATAAGGAGGCAAGAAGTTGCCTGTAACCTCAAGAGGTACCTGGGTATGGTAAGATTTCCGATACATGCACCTTTGTTTGTATTTTATTCCCCCGTACCCAGCTTACGGTGTACTTGTTTTGATTGGCAGGCTGTCCAGGTTACTTTTAGGCTGGAAGATAAGGCTGACAACCAGGGTAGAGCCCTGGATCAGGAGCGCAACAAGTACCTGGATGCCGTGAACACCCTTAAAAAATCTGAGGCTGATCTCAAGAAGGCACAGGAGGACCTAGAGGAGATGACGAAGGCCCGAGACAGCGCGGCATCTGACCTAGACGGTGTTAAGAAATAGGCCGAGGACTAGATAGGGCGCCTGCGGGAGGTTGAGGGTCAGCTGCAGGTCGCCAAAGAGCACATCGCTGACTTAAAGAAGAAACTGGCTGAGGCAGAGTGGGCCAAAGGTGTTGCCGAGTACACTAGGGACGAGGCCTTGAGGGCTAAAGAATTGGCCGAGTTTGCGAGGACAGATGCTAAGAGCTCCAAAGAGCAAGCGGAAGAGGAGGCCTTTGCTGAGGGAGTGGCTAAGATCGAGGCTAGTCTTAAGGCTCAAGTGCCCAAGGTGTGCAGGCGCTACTGCTCCCAAACTTGGAATGAGGCCCTCAACCAAGCTGGGGTTAAGGCCTCGTCTGAGCTTAGGAGGGCTGAGAATGTGTATTATCCCCCCGTCATTCGCGAGGTTGCCTCCGCTGACTTTAAAGTTGGCACCACCTCTAGAGCGACCGACGAAGGCCAGGCCAGTGTTGCCAACGATCCAATGTCAACTGATAAGCCTGCTGAGGAGATTGGGCACCAAGGGATGTTGGGGAAAGAGGAAATCAGTAACCTAGCAGCGCCCCAAGACGTGGTGAAGCCTTTTGCTGACTCCCAGGCCACCCTTGCTGACTCTCAGGCTCCTCCCGCCGAGAAGGAGTCCTCCGAAGTTGCACCTCCAAGCCAGGATCCTGAGGCGTTAGACAAAGCTTCTCGGCAGACCCTCAAGGACAAGCTGTCTATCAAGTTTGTAAAGTTGTTATTTACAACTATGTATTTTGTTGGCTTTTATTCCGTACCAAATTTGATTGTAATTACTATCAATCATTTATACCCTGTATTTGTTGTGGGATTTGTTGTAAGGGTTGTGTGATAGAGAGAGTGTGTAAAGACTCAAGCATTTGGAGGCTGAAGGATTCTCGCGGGTATGTCGCGACCTAACTTCCCGCGAAGTGAAGCATGTGCCCTGCACGTGCTGGAATGCGAAGAGTCAGGCCAGGTGGAGACAGCTGTCTCTCGCGAGTATCTCGTGGGTAAGTCCTTCCCGCAAGACACCCGTGAGACAAGCTGTTCTGCCAGCCTATACTGACTGACTCACACATTTTTCACCTATCCTATATATACCCTCATTACCCACAAATATTGAGGTATGCTTCAGAGAGAAAACCCTAGCGAAACACATTGGGAATTAGAGATTGTCATCCCCACCTTTCTCTATACACTTGCTTGTGGTATCTCCTCAACCCTTTCCTCTCCATTTCCAAACCATTGAGAGGTTTATAGCCCAAACACTTACCACACCCTTTGAGAGTGCTGTGAGACGTTTTGGTGCTGCTGGGAAGTATTGGAAGAAGCCTGGAATGGCAGATGCAACATGGAGCTTGTTGCGGGATCCGGGGTGCTAGACAAGACACGGTTCTGAGAAGCCTTGTTGGAGTAGGAGCTTGGAGGGCTTAGGTACATCGGGTAGATTAGGCTTGGAGGGTCTTTTACTAACCCATGTATCCGAATTGATTGTCTAGTGGATCGATTTCCACTTGGAGGGCGGCGGAGAGGTTTTTCGCCGAGTCTTTCGGTTTCCTCTTCAAGAACATGTCTCGGTGTTTTCTATGTTTGCATCTCTCTTCCCTACTCTTTTATATTCCATTATGCTGCTGTGTTGCTTAGTTTTTGGATTAGAGTAGCTTTGTGTTCATCCACTCGCATTTTCACTATTCCGCACTTAGTATTAAGTTTGTGTAAAATCTATCGAGCCGTAATTTTAATTGGGGGTCTAAACAACTCTTGTGTTTTTCAACACATTTTCGAGATTTCAAAGTTGAAGAAGTAGGCAATCCTGTCGGGCCACCTTAGTTTGTTGACTTGTGCCGTTCTAGTCTTCCTTCCTCTTCGCCTCAATTTACTACTGTATATTTTGTTTTGGTTTAAAGCACCGTAATGCTACTTTTAAGTTGGATGCATGAATCTTCTTTTTTTTTTTCTTCTTTTTTTTACTTGGTGTTTATTGTCATTGTGATGAGTTTTGCTACTTATATAACCTAGGTTTTAATTATTAGCTTCACAATCTCAGGAGCTCAGCATGTTTTTCATTCTAAATTGACAATCGAAAAATGAAAGCCCAGAGTGACAGTTCCCACTTGGACCTTGGACGATAATTGAGCCACCTGAACACCACGACCTATATTTGCCAGATTGAATGCTGAGGAAACGTCTTCACAATATTGGTTCTACATCTCATGAATTGGTTACTGTAAACGGTAAATAATGCTTAAGAAAGCCGTTAGTTGCTGATTATGCTAAGGGGTTAGGTTCAATGTGCCTCAGAATGCTTTAAGTGATGCTCATGGACTTGTGTTTGTTTACTCCTTTGCTGAACGTAGCCAATCTCTCCAGGGACCCGAGTCTGAGGCTTGTGCAAGACCTTGGTGCTGCCGAACCCTTAGGTTCTTCTCTGAGTAGCTAGTTTCCCCATAGGTTTGAGTCCGTGGACTATGCAAGACCTTAGTTCAGTCTAGCACTTGTGTTCTTTTGTAAGTAACTAGTTTTCCCATAGGTTTGAGTCCGAGGACCATGCAAGACCTTGGTTCAGTCCCCATAGGTTTGAGTCTGTGGACCATGCAAGATCTTGGTCCAGTCTAGCACTTGTGTTCTTCTATAAGTAACTAGTTTTCTCATAGGTTTGAGTCTGAGGACCATGCAAGACCTTGGTTCAGTCTAGTACCTAGGTTCTCCTTGAAATGGTTAGCTTCCCCATAAGTTTGAGTCCAAGGACCATGCAAGACCTTGGTTCAGTCTAGTACCCAAGTTTTCCTTGAAGTGGTTAGTTTCCCCATAGGTTTGAGTTCGAGGACCATGCAAGACCTTGGTTCAGTCTAACGCTTATGTTCTTCTGTAAGTAACTAGTTTTCCTATAAGTTTGAGTCCGAGGACCATGCAAGACCTTGGTTCAGCCTAGTACCCAGGTTTTCCTTGAAGTGATTAGTTTCCCCATAAGTTTGAGTCTGAGTACCATGCAAGACCTTGGTTCAGTCTAATGCTTATTTTCTTCTGTAAGTAACTAGTTTTCCCATAAGTTTGAGTCCGACGACCATGCAAGACCTTGGTTCAGTCTAACACTTCGTCGTCACTGCTCGGGGCGAAGGAATTTGTCCCCAATGCTGGAATGTTCGCTTTTAGAGCGATAACGGTCTCAGCCTCGCCTTGCCGAGGATGGACTCCTCCTTAGTCTGGGCAATTGGCCCAATATTGACCTGGACGAGGGCGACTTGTCCCTCCGCCTTTATGCACAGTGGTAGCCCCGTTGCTCCAATTTTTTTGCCACTTCTGATTACAAAGCGTCCTTTGGCTGTTCGAGTTGTGCGTCTGACACTTCGGTGTGCGAGGCGCGCCCTCATTAATATTCTCGTGGATTAACGCAAATCCAGCGACTGGTGGCCTCCTTGGAAATTGGTTGGGATTAATGTCGCTGGTAATTCTTCCTTTAAATTCTGTGCAGATTAATTCCCGCCAACCTTCGCCTTCTATATATGGCTCTCTGGAGGAATCATTCTCCCACACTCCACGAATCCTTAAGTTCAACAGGAACTCTGAGCCCCTAACCCTCTAAGTACCTTCAGTAACCTTGCCAGGATTGTGATCAGGGCTTGGGGGAATGGGACGGCCCTGGATAAGGGCAAGGGCAAGGAAGCCAAAGGTGTTCCTACCTTTCAACTGAGAAAAAAGGGTGGTCTTCCTCCCTCAATCGAGAGCTGTGGCGATTGTAGATTGCGTCAGACTTTCAGCGCGGCAAGGCTTGGGCATCATCCTGGTGGTAGTGCGCCTGACAGTTAGGAGGGAGGTTTGTGGGGAACATAATGTCTTTCTCCGGTACGTGTCCATGCCTGCCCTTCAAGCTGGTAGTGATTCGTGCCCAGCTTACCCGTCAATGGAGGTTCGCACGATTACATTATGTTCGGTGCCCGGGTGTTGCCGCCTCCAATGCATAATTATCATGAGGCTAGGGGAGCATCAAGGGAACATCATGGATGGGACCACCAAGCGCTTTCGCCTCTTCTTTCTCGTCGCCGGTACCATCCATACGGGCTCAGTAGTTGTTGGTAGCCTTAAAACAAGCCTGCCTTAACCTTCCCCTCCTGCGGTTAGCTTTAGAACAAGCCTGTCTAAACCTCTGCTTGTACATTTAGCTTTAGAACAAGTCTGTCCTAGCCATTGTTTGTATTTTTAGCTTTAGAACAAGCTTGTCTAAGCCTTCGGGCATATGATGTACTTTTCCTTTTGTTTAATAAAAAGGCTACAATGTTTATTTGCTTTTTCTTTTGAATCTTTTATTTTTTTGCAATAATCGCTTCTTGAGCAAATGCATTGTTGTTGTTGTTGTTTTATTTTTTTATTTTTTTTATATTTTTTTTATGGGACTCGGAATTTGTGCCGTTGGCGGTGACGAAGAACTGCCTAACTTTATGTAAGTTAGCGACATAGGAACAATTGTCCTCTGCGCTTGCTAGCGCACAAGTTCTTTCCCACAGACGGCAGCAATTGTAGGGACTGGGTTTGAATACTTCTACTATTGAGTAAGTGGACTCAAGCCCAGCTAGCCCAATACAATGAATTTGTAGAGAATAGGTTCAAGAGTTAGGCCCTAGCAAGCGGACAACGCCCAATGCGGTGCTCGCCACCATTCGAACAAAGACGAGTCGAAATTATCCTCAAAAGTCTGTCCTCGGCCCGGTCCGAGGAGCTTGATGGTAGTCTTTCTTTCCCCAGAATCCCCTTCTTTAATCTGTTTCTTCTCCTTATATAGTTCTCTTTCAACGATCCATTTCTTCCACTTATTGATCATCCATACCTCCCTCTGACAACCCGTCCCATCAGCCACCTTACCATGACTCCCTGTGAGTTGCAGCAACCAAGTTAGTACTGCTCAGGGGTCATTTCCCCATTAATGCTGCCGGGACATTAGTCGTGTGCATTTAATGTGGAAGTGACAGTTCAATCCTGGTTTTGCTCCTCGGCCACTCTTCCAAGGCTAATGTGTTGTACTTGGTCTTTCTCCTTAGATGCCTTGGAGGACTGCCTATGGTAGCTCGTTACTTCCTCCTCCCATGGTCTTGGTTGGCCGAGGACATGGTTGTCCTCGGCGAGGGCACTGGGCTTCCTCCTCCTCGGCATGGGCCTTGGGCTTGGTATAAAGTGAGCCACTGGGTTGCCAAATTCTCCGGCCCCACAATATTATATATAAATTTTTTTTTACAAGTAAGGATTTCTTTTATTTGGAAGCGCAATTGCATCACCTATTGAGCCGCCCTGGTCTATAATTATTATTATATTTTTGTTGTTAAAGCCTTGCACGGAATGCCTACAAAACACCTTCTGGCTGTAGCGGAAGTTGGGCAAGGCTCTTCTCAATCACTAGGGAGTCAATACCAAGAAACACAATAAGCCCATAATAGGGAGGAAGAAAGACCACAACCCGAGACAAGTGACGATGATACACAACCACCAGGTAGTTACATGTTTTCAATTTCATCCTTCCACAGTGTTTAGTACTAGTTGTGAACTTTGTAAATTAGTTCGTAATGGTGGTTCACTAGATACAGATGATGCTCAAGCAGCCTTTTCTTGCTGATAATAGGCATAAAACTCATGGGCCTACGCATTATTAAGATATATGGAATCTTGCACTAGGAGTAAAAATGTTGTTGGAGTAAAACAACACAAGCCAACCGAGGGGAGAACGGGATTAAATGGTCAAGGTGGTTGGGTACAATCCCGAAAATTTACTATTTGTGCCCATTTGTGCCTCCTCATTGGATGAGCATGCCACAACAGTATAGACAAGAGTGTTGGGTGGCGATTAAGGTAATAGCCACGACAACTTATGCATGTTCTTGTACTAATTCTCATTATAAGTTAAAAAAGCTCTTTTAATCTCCTTAAGAAAGATGAGGAAAATTTAGCAGTAGGTCCACATGAAATTTCCAAAGTAAAATTTTGAGAAATTTCCCCCTCAAAATTCATCTTATGCAAGAGATAGAACTTTATGTGTATATAACTTAGTTAGAGATACATAACAAAATCTCATAAATAAATGAGAAACTAACTTTTTAGCATGGACATTTTTAGAAAAATAAAAATAGAAAAAGGAAATGGTAGTAAGAAGTCATGACATGGATAAGTAAGTTAAAAAAATATAAAAGATTAGATAAAAGGGAAAGAAAAGTATATAACTCTAAGTTGTTGACAAGCAAAAATATATTTCTTGCCTGCTTGTGCTTTTGTTCTTTCTTTGTTTCTTTTTCTTTTGAGTTGGAGAATGAATTTATTTTTTGATATGTCCATGCCTCTTAAACAATGAGGCCCAAATCCAATTTTCATTCAAAATCCAAACTTCCTTGCTTCTTAGACACAAAATCAAACCCCTCATGTGCAAGTGCTGCTCTCACTCACGCCCAAATTCTGTACACACTACACACTCCTTCGTAGATGTTTGATCCCTCCCCAAAGAAGACTTTAATCTTTTCTTAAATTAAATACATCTGTGTTTCACATCAAAATCGAGCAATAAAAAAAAATGCTACAAAACTGATATTTTAATTTTATTTGTGACTCACGTTCACTTGCCATATTTGCGGTGAAGGCAAGGGTGCTCAAAATGTGTGGGGCCCGTGTCGTAGGTACACACACATTGATACATTTCCAAGTTTGCTTAATAGCTTGGGCCTGTTTTTGAGCCCATGAAAGAAAATGAGTCCATATTCCATAATATAAGCAGCATTTTAGGTTAAAGTGTTTTTTAATTTTTGTTGAGAGAAAGGAAGCGGCGGCAGCCTATGATGTGGAGAAATGCGTGTGCATCTTTACCCACCAGATCTGTGTATGTTCCTACTTGTTCTCTGCCCTTTTGTGTAAGGGTTTCATTTCATGTTCGTACTTGTTCTGTTAGTACTACCTGTGCAACTTTTGCTATTGCTAGTAGTTATAATTTCGAAAACCCAGATCAGTTCATGAATTATGTGAGAATTCGATGCAGAGACTTTGATCGTGGTTTAGATCCGTTTGATAAACTGCTTCATATGAACCTTTTGTCTGCAATTATAGATTTCATTAGTTTATATTTTGCAATTGCAACAATAAAGTATTATTCGACCGTGATTACTTTGTATAAGGATTTGTATCTAAAATGTTGTCTTCAACTTGTCTCTTTCAAATGTGCTGATTAATTGCTTCTGCCATTTGAAATGGACCAGTTGTTGCTTTTTCTCTTAGTAAAAATCATGTCGGCCTATTATCATAAATTGTGGATCATTGACAGTTTATGTAAGGCAGACTCAAAAAGTTAAAAAGACTTGGATTTGGAATCCAAGAAAAGGATTTGGAAGGCAAGAAAAAAGAACTATTGATTTGGAAGCAAGCGGACAAAAAGAAGAATGGGAATGGTGTATCTGCATAGAAGAAATTATGATACTAGTTGATGATAATTGTTTGTAAAATTGTAATAAAAATATTTAGCTTGATTTATAAAATGTTCATCTCCTATTTTTCAAGTTTCATGATGTGTTCATCAATGGATTTTGTAAGACAAAGAATTAGTCTCGACAAGTGAGGTGTACTTGCGCGGTATATTGATTCCAATTATTTCATGCTTGTGTTCCAATGTACATGGTGAGGTTACTCATTTCAAAAATTGGAAAATATTAAGTTAGATCTCAATATTTTAATCTATAATATCCTTGTAGGTAGAATGTGCAAAGCGCTAGGAAACTTGAAACTACAGGTAACTATTCTCTACCATACTAGTAAATGAAGTAGGTTCGACATTGTAGAAAATGGATGATAATGGTTGCTTAGTTGGTTGCTTGATAGGTAGCATGATAATATAAAAGATATATTAGAACAACAAGACAACATGGACAATGAAACTTCAGTGGAAAACTTGTTTGATGACTGCGGAAATAAAAAAAATTTGAGGAATCTCCTCAAAAGCTTTTGTGTAGGGCCTGTAGGCTATCTTAATATAAATAATTGTTATCTTCATTACTGATTCTCTTTCCATTTCGTTGGACAAGGTTACAATTTTCATCTTTGTACCTTATTCTCCTTTGTTGTTGCATTGAAAACCATGTTATATTGTTTGTCTCCCAAACTAATATTTTTAAAACCTTAACTATTACATCTTAATTGCTTTTACTTAATATTTAAATCAATTCAACTAAGCTTTAATCCCAATTAAATTTGGGTTGGCTATGAAATCTTATCAACTAATAATTAAGATATTCAATAGAATCTCACTAGCTACATCGTTACCCCAAGCTGGTAAAAGAGACACTAGTGACTATTCCCATTATTTAACTAGACAATCTTCTAGGTAGATCCAAAACTTCTGAATTAGTAGTCAAATTTTGTTATGGATGGAAGGTTGATTAACACCAATGCTGCTTTATAGAACCATTGACATATATCTCAATAATGTATGGAATTTGAAGTTGGTTTAAAAGAAAAAATAAATGAAGGAAGTCATGATTGATGGGCTTGCATAGCTATTGAGTCTTATAAGTGCCATGTTTGTGATTGTTTAGCCCAGAGAGTAAGAGATATGGAAGGGGTAAAATGGACTGAAACTTGGTGAGCTAACCCAAGTATTAGAGTGGTCACCCTTAATTTGTAATATCTTAACACAAATGTCCACATGCCCAAGCTCCTACCATCCTTCAAATGGTGATATGCTCAGGGTGTTGTTGAGTACCCACCCTAGCCAAGCCTGAACTAGGCCTAAAAGTTCAATATCTAGAAGCTTGGGCTTTGGATCTTCGGCTAGGAATGGGCTACACCTTATAAACCTCAAGAGACAAAGTAACTCCTTTAGGGATGAGCATACATTACTAAAAAAAAAAAAAACAGGAATTGGCTGTTATGCTGCATCTACGGAGATTGTCTAGAGTCTTGAGGTTAATAAATAAAGTTCCCAAAAATAGATTGATTCCAAATTTATTTGATTCAAGAGGTTTGAGTTCCTAATTTTTTTGTTATCAAACAAAACTAACTTCACATCTTGTGCTATCACCTAACAAATAAAATCATTTGCAATTTCAAAACTGGGTCTTGAGAACCAAGAGAAACAGCTAGATTTGATTCATTTGAAACTGAGAGAAATCCAGGTCTTCACCTTCATCTTAGTTCATAAGATAGAGGACTATAACGCTAAGATTGACCCATAAATTTGCCCCTTGGACCTCATGCCCTGTAGCATTGGAGAAATTATTAGGCCTACCAGGATGACTACTAACGTGGTCCTCTCTAACCTCTCAACTAATAAAATGATGTTATTTATGCAAATATGACATCACTTGATAATTTTTTATTTTTTATTTTTTGTGCTCATTAGGAAGCCAACTCACGCATTTGCATAAATGGAATAATCTTATTTGTTGGGAGGACCACATCAACAGTCCTCCTTGTAGACATAATAATTTCTCATAGCGTAGACTTAAAACCACCTTGCTATAGCATTTTAGATAATCATGTTATTCTATTTTTTGGCTCAATAAATATAGGAACGCAACATTTTTTAGTGTAATTAATAGTACATTATAAAAATAACATTAATAATAAACCCAAATTAAAGTGACAAAAGAATCATGTGAGCATGTTAAAAATTAAAAATTCTTGAAGCAATTCAAACGTCCTTTAAGCAGCTCTTTGAGCGCATTTATTTTTGGACACCTCAATTGCTTAGGATGGATCATACTATGACAATTCTTGCAGACAGCTTCCTATTATAAAGTCATCCAACAATTTCTACGAACAGCATATCACGAACCAGAAAAAACGGCACATACAACCAAAAAAGATGATATATCATTAATTCCAAGTATATGTACAATATACTAAGAAATGTCACCAAAAGCAGGAATGCCATTCTATCAATTATTTCTCAATTTCCTTGACCATTCCCTTCTTTCTTTTCTATCTTCGAAAAACCCAAATAACATACACATGGGTATTTCCATTTCCTTTCAGTCTCATTTCATTTAATCAAAGAAAAAGTAAAAAAAGTAAGCTAAAAGGACAATATTAAAAGGTACACTTGTTGGTTGGGGTCACTGGTAAGTGGCTAGGGTCTTCTTTATCTTATCAACATTTTGTTGTGCGTTTCTGCCTTTAGGCAAAAACAGAACCACAGGACAGTGCCATCAAACACACAGCAGCTTGTTCCTCCTCCTCTGGCACCTCTGTTTTTTCTTCATCACTGATGGTAACCTTTGCAGCAAGAAATCATTTTCCAAAGCCATTAATTTTGTCTTTAAAGACTCTCTCAGATTTCTGCCACCATTGCCACAGCTTTAGCAGTAGGTGTGGTTGTGGCATTGGAATTTGATTCGGTGGTAGTGGCAGTAGCACAAGCATTTGATCTATATTTTTTTCCCTACATGATGCATGACTCAAACCCACATAGAATCCCTCCTCTTTCTGTCCCTGATCCCACAGGCATTACACAGTGATTGAGAAAACAACAAACAAAAAGAACCATTAATCTAAAACACAAACACACAACACAAAATGACAAACAAAGAAGACTAATAAAATTGGAAATATTAAATATATACCCAAAAATTTAAACAAATGCAACAGAATTGAAAAACATTTTCCCAAAGAAAACCCAAATTGAGGAGACTTAAAAACTCAATAAAAAAATTCAGATAAGATATCAGTATAAAAAAATAAAAATAAAAAGCAAACTGAAATGACCAATGGGTCTTGAGGATTGGCTAAAAAAGAATATAATTATAATTCAGCCACTAAGAAAAGAGAAACCCAAATATCAATGTCACAAACCCAACACAAATTAAAGGTGAAGTCCCAAATGATGATTGAGTAAACCAGAAGGGATAAAATTAGAAACCCTTTAAATCAAAAGCATAAACCCAGAATAATTAGAGTAAAATTACGTGGGTATAGTGACTTACTTTGAAAATACTTTTTTTTAAAAACAAGAAGATCAAATCCTTATAATTATGTTCATTGGGCACAAGGTTGATTGTTTCTTGCTCAAAAGAATTACTATTACAATAAGAATGATTACAATGCAATGAAAATGATGATAACTTGTTTATTAGGCCACCATAATAATAATATATATATATATATATATATATATTGTCTTGAAATTATCAACACCATTAATTACGTAGATCTCTTTGGCTTTGGCACCAATCTTTGTACTGCACTGGCTAGTTGATAAAGTCAATAGTATGCTGTAACATGAAGTTTTGCATATGCTCTACAAAGGGAAGCATCTTGTGACTTTGATTATGCCTTGCTTAAGATAGTTTTTCTTTCTTTCATTCCCTACTTGGGGAAATTTCTTTCTTTCATTCCCTACTCTATTGTTTCCCCAGCAATCACAATACAATAACAGTACGGGTTACTATTGAAGCAATAAGGCTACTGAATATTTTTTTCACCAAATTCTTTCATTAGCATTACTTCAAGTGAAGTAATCTTGCAGATGCTTTGTCCCCTTTTCTTTTTTAGGCCACAAAGCAGAAATCTTATATTTATTCTCTTTTTTTTATTATTTAAATCTTCTCAATGATTTTTAAAGTTTTATTGATGTTCATCCTGCGCATTGAGTTATAGCCTTATTGGGTTGGATTTGGGTGAACTCTTTTTATTCTTTACTAAAAACCATGATTGATAATTTGAAATCCGTTGCATCATTTTCTCCCAATTAATTCTAGTGCACATTTGAAATTGAAAAATTCTATAGTTACACTTTCTTTTAGGGGAATAGTTATAAAAGTTATCACAACATCTTTCCAAAACTTGTTGTGGTGGTAAGTTATTATTGGACCAATATCACTTTCATATTAACTCACTATAAACATTATTTTTATGATACATCAATCACAGCAAACAATATCAACAATTATTAAAAAAAAATTGTAAAATTTGTTCGGATCTTTAGATTTATCACATGCAAAATCCCTTCAAAATAAGAAGTTATAAATGAAGTTATGATTGAAGTGTGTATATAGAAATTGAGCCTTACATTGGCCATCACTGATTAGTCTAGAGAGTGAGAAAATATACAAATGGTGTAAAATGGGCTGAAAAACTTGGTGATTTAGCCCAAACATCAGAGTAGTTGAGCCATCACTAATTTGAAACACCTTATTACAAATGTCCATAGGCCCAAACTCTAACCACCACCCTTTCTATAGTTGGGTGCTTAGTGCTTAGTAGGCTTGAAAGTTTAATATCAAGAAGGGCACATGATTTATGGCTAGGAATGGACTACAACTCTTATAGATTAAAAACTCTCTTAGTCTCCCCCCCTAAGCTAAATGAGGAAAACTTGCAATATGCCCAAATGAAATTTACGAAGTACAATTTTGAGTAAATTCCACCTCAAAATTCATCATACCCAAGAAATAAAACCTAATTAGAGAAACAAAACAAAATATCATAAATGAATGAGAAAATAACATTTTAGCATGGACATGTTTAGAAAAAAGAAATGGTAGTAAGAAGTTATGACAAGGATAAGTAAGATTAAAAAATATAAAAGATTAGATAAAAGAGAAAGAAAAGTATATAACTCTAAGTTGTTGGCAAGCAAGAATATATTTCTTGCTTGCTTGTGTTTTTGTTCTTTCTTTTTGTCCTTTGGAAAAGTGACACTTATCTCATATTCCCTTCACCTTTCTTTTTCTTTTTTCTTTTTTCTTTTTTTTTGGGTAGAAAATATCCCCTTCAGCTCTTTTTCTTTTTTGGGTAGAAAATATTCCCTTCACCTTAGTAGCTAAATCAAACGGTTAAAAATAAATCTCGGGAGACAAAAGTAGCTCCTTTAGGGATGAGTATACATTACTAAAATAAAAAAAACAAATTTACTATTGAAGAGGAAGAATTTGGGCACAAAATGGGCCTTACGGTCCGTTACTGTGGGCCGATAATGGACGGGCCCAATATGAAATGTCAGTAGGCCCAAAGGCCATAAGGACCTTTAGTAAGAGATGCTTGCGGTCCACGTTTGATGTAAGAGTCTTATAAGGAAGGAATCCCGCGATCTACGATGAAGAGGATTCCTACATGGAAACGACTTCTACTCCAAGTAAGAGAAGTCCACCCTCTACTACTATAAAAGCCATGACCCTCACTAATCAAGGTACGCATAATTTTACCCTCTCTAGCACTCTAGAGTTGTGAGCATACTTTCTGACTTAACCTTCGGAGGGTATTTGGCCGGTACCACACCGGTGCTCTCTATAAGGTTTTCCCTTCTTTGTGTTGTGCAGATCGATATTCAAGCGCATAGGTACCGTGTGACTCATTGGTGAAATTCTTGACTTCATCAGTTGGCGCCGTCTGTGGGAAATCGATTCACGTTAGTAGAAAACCGTACTATCGTTTTTCCAAACTTAAGGGTTGCATGGTACTCACTCGCTCAATGGCAACTACCAACGACGTTCAAGGAGACGAACAACCCACTACTGCCCTTGAAAGACAGGTTCGGACCCTCGCTGCCGCGGTGGAACGTCTCACCAAACAGAATAATGACTTAGAGGAGCAGCTGCATCAAAAGAATGCAGAACAGAACGACCAGCAAGAAGAGGAAGAAGGAACCAGTGCTGCAAAAAGAAACCAAGATAAACCTGAAGGCAGCCGTGCCCCAAGCAGGCCGGAGAGGCAGAACATGAGCATGCCGTCCCTCACGAACGCGACACCACCACAGATTGCCGCAAAGATGCAGGCGATGAGGGAACAGATGGAAGTAATGATGAACGCGCTGAAAGGGCGGGTTTCCAGCGATCTGGACGATTTAGTCAACCGTACTGACTCACCCTTCACTGCGGCCGTGAACACCTTCCCCCTGCCGCACAAATTCCGCATGCCTCATATAGACAGCTACGACGGAGTAAAGGATCCCCTGGACCATCTGGAGACGTTCAAGACCCTAATGCACCTACAAGGAATAGCTGACAAGATCATGTGCAGGGCCTTCCCCACGACGCTCAAAGGCCCCGCGAGGATATGGTTCAGCCGACTAACGCCAAATTCCATCAACACCTTCAAGGAGCTGAGTGCTCAGTTTACCACACACTTTATTGGAGGACACAGATACAAGAAGTCTACGGCTTGTCTAATGAGTATTAAGCAACGGGAGGACGAGACGCTAACGGCCTATATAACGCGCTTTAACAAGGAAGCACTCTCAATAGACGAAGCAGACGACAAAATACTAGTTGCTGCCTTCACGAATGGGCTTCGGAAGGGAAAATTTCTGTTCTCTTTGTACAAAAACGACCCTAAAACAATGGCGGAAGTACTCTACAGGGCAACCAAATACATGAACGCAGAAGACGCGTTACAAGCTCGAGATGATAAGCCGAGGAAGAGGGAACGACAGGAGGAAAGACAGAGGAATCAAGGGTCGAAGAGGCCAAGAGTAGACGACCGAAGGAATGAGAGGCGTTCCAAGCCACCAGGAGGAAGGTTCACGAGCTTCACACCATTGACGACTCCAATAGATCAAGTCCTGATGCAAATCAAGGACGAGGGGGCTCTAACCTTCCCCGGGAAATTGAAATCAGACCCCAGCAAAAGGTCAAGGGACAAATACTGCCGTTTCCACCGTGATCACGGCCACGACACAGCAGAATGCTATGACTTAAAGCAGCTGATAGAAGCCCTTATTAGACAAGGGAAGTTACAAAAGTTTGTGAGAAAAGAGAGAACGGACCAGCCACCTCAGGAGCATCATCCCCGGAGGGACAATGAACGGCCCAGGCCCCCAATCGGAGACATAAGGATGATTGTGGGGGGTACATCAACAACTGGATCGTCCAAAAAAGCCCGAAAAACTTACCTCCGAATGATTCAGAATGTTCAGCTGGCGGGCTCAGTACCAAAGATAGCACGGAGAGACAGCCCAATCGTCGGATTCTCAGAGGAAGATGCACGACGGCTGCACCATCCGCATGACGACGCGTTGGTTGTCACACTACAAGTGGGAGAGTATAACTTGCACCGAGTACTAGTTGACAACGGAAGCTCGGCGGACATCCTATATTACCCAGCGTTCCAGCAAATGATGATTGATAAGGAATGGCTGGTACCAACGAGTGCCCCATTGGTAGGGTTTGGAGGAACGAGGGTATTCCCATTGGGTGCGGTCACACTGGCAGTGACGGTGGGCGATTATCCTCAGCAGATCACTCGGGATGTAACATTCCTCGTAGTCAACTGCTCATCAGCATACAATGCTATCCTCGGACGGCCAACACTCAACAGCTGGAAGGCTGCGACCTCGACGTACCATTTGATGATTAAATTCCCCACGGAGTATGGGGTCGGCGAGTTGCGAGGGAATTAGGTGGCCGCCCGCGAGTGCTACGTAGCCATGTTGGAAATGGATGACCACCAGCACACCATGTGCATAGAAGAAAAGCGGGTCGCAGCAGAACCAGTCGAAGAACTAGAGGAAGTAACTCTAGACGAGTCAAGACCCGAACGGACAACTAGAATGGGGACGTTGGCCAGTCAACCTACACGACAGGCCCTAACAATGTTCCTAAGGAATAATCAGGATGTTTTCACTTGGAGCCACGAGGACATGCCGGGTATTGATCGCTCAGTCATAGTTCACAGGCTGAATGTGAACCCAACGTTTTCGCCCGTGAGACAGAAAAAGCGAGTATTTGCTGAAGAGCGAGACAAAGCAATAGCGGAGGAGGTTAGAAAGCTTCTTGAGGCAGATTTCATTCGGGAGGTATATTACCCCGACTGGCTGGCAAACGTGGTGATGGTCAAGAAAGATACAAGGAAGTGGCGAATGTGCGTCGACTTCACGGACCTCAACAAGGCTTGCCCAAAGGACAGCTTCCCGTTACCTCGTATCGATACACTGGTAGACTCAACGGCGAGGCACCAACTCTTGAGCTTTATGGATGCCTTCTCCGGCTACAATCAAATCAAGATGGACGAGGATGATCAAGAGAAGACATCCTTCGTCACCAGTCAGGGACTATTTTGCTACAAAGTGATGCCGTTTGGGCTAAAGAATGTAGGAGCAACCTACCAGAGGCTAATGAACAAGATGTTCGCGCATCAGATTGGGAGGAATGTGCAAGTGTACGTTGACGACATGCTGGTGAAAAGCATTCTGGAGCAGGATCACCTGAAAGACTTACAGGAGACTTTCGACACTCTCAGGTCATATAATATGAAATTAAATCCGAACAAATGCGCATTTGGAGTGACGGCAGGAAAGTTCTTGGGGTTCATGGTTTCCCATCGAGGAATAGAGGTTAACCCAGAGAAGGTTCGGGCCATCACGGAGTTAGAACCGCCGAAAACAATCAAGGATGTGCAGAGATTGAACGGTAAAATTGCAGCTCTGAATAGATTCGTCGCAAAGGCGACGGACAAGTGTCTCCCATTCTTCCGTACGTTAAGGAAGTCGTTCGTATGGACGGACGAATGCCAGAAAGCATTTGAGGACTTAAAGAAGTACCTGTCGTCCCCACCATTGCTCAGCCCATCTAAGCCTGGGGAAGAACTATACCTCTATTTAGCTGTTTCGCAAGCAGCAGTCAGCGCGGCCCTAATTAGGGAGGAGGATGGATCACAGAAACCCGTCTACTTCGTAAGTCGGGCATTCCGGGGAGCGGAAGAAAGGTATTCCCAAATGGAGAAGTTGGCTTTCGCGCTAGTAACTGCGGGAAGAAAGCTCAAGCCATACTTCCAGGCGCACACAATAGTGGTCCTAACGGACCAACCCCTACGGAGAGCCATGAGTAGTCCGGATACCGCTGGACGCATGGCCCTATGGACGGTTGAACTGAGTGAATTTGATATACAGTATTGTCCGCGAAATGCAATTAAGGGACAAGCCGTGGCCGACTTCATTGCAGAGTTTTCCGGGACAGAAGTCGTAGGGGCAGACACAAAGGCTCAATGGAGCATCCACACGGACGGATCCTCCAACAGGCATGCAGGAGGAGCCGGTGTACTAATCCATACCCCCGACGGAGATAAAATCGAATGCATGATTCGTCTGGACTTCCCCACAACCAACAATGAGGCCGAATACGAGGCTTTGGTAGCAGGACTAGACCTCGCGAAGGCAGCAGGCGCAGAATCCATGATCATACATTGCGACTCCCAGGTGATAACAAGTCAAATCAATGGCATCTACGAATGCAAGAGTGAGAGGATGAGAAAGTACCTGGACGAAGTAAAGAAACGGATCAATGACCTCACAGTAAGATTCGTTCAAATCCCAAGGGAAGAAAACGAATGCGCCGACCGTCTTGCGAAGGCAGCCTCAGCAGAGCCCATGATCGTTCCCGAGCAGGTATTGTCGTTTGTACAACACTCCTCACTCATTAATGACGGAATAAAAGTGCAGGAGCTGAATTCTGAAGACTGTTGGACTACACCGCTCATAGCATACCTGAAGACGGGCACACTACCCGAAGAAAAAAACGTAGCCAGGAAGCTGAAGGTCCATGCCTCGCGATTTGTACTAATCAACGATATCTTATACAAAAGAGGGTTCGCACGTCCGTACCTGAGGTGCCTAGGTCAGGACGAAGCCGACTACGTAATGAGGGAAGTGCATGAGGGCATCTGTGGAAACCATTTAGGAGCACGATCCTTAGTGAACAAACTGATCAGAGCAGGGTACTACTGGCCGACAATGCAAAAAGACGCACAAGCGTACGTCAAAACATGCGACAAATGTCAGAGGTTCAGTAACCTGATCAGGCAACCAACCGAGGAGCTGACACCTATGACGGCCCCTTGGCCGTTCGCCCAATGGGGACTAGATATCATGGGCCCCTTCCCGATGGCCGCGAAACAGCTAAAATTTCTGGTAGTTGGAATCGACTAATTCACCAAATGGGTAGAAGCGGAGGCCTTGGCTACTATCACGGAGAAGAACATCCGGAGTTTCGTTTGGATGAATATTATCTGCAGGTTCGGGATACCCAGGGTGCTCGTTTCCGACAACGGAAAGCAATTCGATAACGGAGCATTCAGGAGCTTCTGTTCAGAACTAGGGATCAAAAATCACTATTCGTCGCCCGCACACCCTCAAGCCAACGGGCAAGTCGAAGTTACGAACCGGTCCTTGCTGAAGATCATCAAGACCCGGCTCGAGGGGGCGAAGGGCATCTGGCCTGACGAATTGCCAAGCGTCCTGTGGGCATACCGTACAACCACAAGAACACCAACTAGAGAATCTCCGTTCAGACTGACGTACGGAAGTGAAGCCGTCATTCCAGCGGAGGTCGGGCTCACTAGCTATCGAGTGGAGAACTACGACAAGGATGGCAACGAAGAAGCCCTGCGGCTCCAGATGGACCTGATAGACGAAGTCCAGGCTACAGCAGAACAGAGGTTGGCTAGGTACCAGAACCTCATGGCGAAATACTACAACTCCAATGTCAAACACAGGGACTTCCAGATTGGAGATCTTGTGCTACGAAAGGTAATGGGAGCTGCCAAAAATCCAGCGCAAGGAAAGCTCGGCCCCAACTGGGAAGGACCATACAGGATCTCGTCTTGGCAAAGAAAAGGGACCTACCACCTCGAAACCATGGACGGACAGAAGCTTCAGCACCCATGGAACACAAAGCACCTTCGAAGGTACTACCAGTAGGAGCGCCAAAAAGAACGTCGACTCTCCCCTAGTTTCCAGTTTGCTACCATGTTTTACTTAGTCTATTATAAAATTCTTTTTACCTCAGACAATTTTCTTTTTACTTTAGTTTTGCTCTCTACTTCAAACAATTTCTCTACAAGTACCTTTTTAAGCCCGAGGGGGCAGGTACATTTTCCTCATCATTATTTTCTTTCAATAAAGAGAAGTGTTCAGACTCTACTGTGATTTCCCTACATAAACAAAATTAAGTCCACAAAGTGGACGGATCATCCCACAGGGATGAAAATCCGAAAGTCCCGTTGAGGACGGATAAAACAAAGTCCACAAGGTGGACGGATCATCCCACAGGGATGAAAATCCAAAGTCCCATAGAGGACGGATAAAATTAAAGTCCACAAGGTGGACGGATCATCCCACAGGGATGAAAATCCGAAAGTCCCGTTGAGGACGGATAAAACAAAGTCCACAAGGTGGACGGATCATCCCACAGGGATGAAAATCCAAAGTCCCATAGAGGACGGATAAAATTAAAGTCCACAAGATGGACGGATCATCCCACAGGGATGAAAATCAGAACGTCCCATAGAGGACAGATGAAATAAAGTCCACAAGGTGGACGGATCATCCCACAGGGACGAAAATCTAAAGTCCCAAAGAGGACGGCTAAAAATGGACGGATCATCCCAAAAATGATGAAAATCTAAAGTCCCAAAGAGGACGGCTAAAAATGGACGGATCATCCCAAAAATGATGAGAATCCAAGGTCCTATAGAGAACGGCTAAAACTAAGCGCACAAAGGGGACGGCTAATCCCAAGCCAATCCAAACTCCCATTGAGGACGTCCGGTAGAGGACGGATAATAAATCAGTCAACAAATTTGGCAATAAAATAAATGAGGGATCTGCGAAGTAACTTCAGACGGATAGAATGAAATCATGGAAACGACGGATCCTAGAAGACCTATAAAAAGGAGGATGTTAATCAAATTCAAACAAAGTGGACGGTTATCATTTTCCCAGCCTTGACGGACAATGCGCCTCTACTTAAATATTTCATGACGGCTGTAAATTAACACATAATGCGGAGTCGAATCTCATCTATACCCGTCCTTATGAACGGAGTCATTCGTAACTCATATCCAAATAACGTTGCAAAAAATAAAAAACACGACGGAGTATGTAAAGCCACTTTAAAATTAAGCAAATATGTAAAACAAAAAACATGTCCAAAAATAAGGGCTTACAAGTTGGATACATGACGGAGTCATGTATTGATCTAATATTGTATTACAATAAGTTCAAATCACTAAAACAAAAATTAAGCCTACGACGGGCCTATGACATCTTCTGTGTGACGGGCGGAAGCTTCCTTTGGGTCACCGTCCACAACTGGCTGGTCAAGAGGAGCATCGGGGATGGCTTTCTCGCCAAAAATTTCCTCCGTGTCCTCAGATTGCGCAGGTTGGACGGACGCTTGTCCCGCGGCATCTATGCTGACGGATGTCAAGTCGAGCTTTGGGTAAAGAGCTTTAACTTGACGGAGAGCCTCGTCAAATCCGTCGGCATATGAGACCCCTAGCTCCGTCAGGAGAGCATCGGAGTCGCGATACTCAAGCACAGCGACTTCCTTGGCCTGACGGAGTTCTACATCTTTTTTCTCAATGGTTTTCTTCATTTCCTCCGTCGCCTCGAGGTATTGGTCCCGCACCTCCTCAGCCAATTTCAGCTTCTTCTCCTGAATAACCTTCCAGGCTTGAAGCTGGGCCAGCTCGTGCTCCGTCACCTTAGCCTTCTCCCTCAAACGGCCAAGGGTCGTCTCATGGTTCAAGCACCGTCCAAAGAGACCCTTCATCATCACCATAGCCTGAAGAACGGAAAAATTAGTCTCAGATGCAAACGAAGTATAGACGGATAAAAAATAATAAAAGGAAGGACCATTACCTGAGCTATACTGAAGAGGCCCGTCTCGCCCATCGCCTCCGTCGAGTGATTACTCAGGTCTTCATAATCCTCGGAGGACATTATGGAGGAGAGTTGCTCCAAAGCATGTTTAGGGTCGTCCCTAAGAAGGGGAGGAGGTTTCTTGTCACCAGACGACGGGCCCCCCATAAGGCCCTTACCAGCCCCGTGCTTGGCTGGGGTGACGGATTTAGTTCCTCCAGCCATAAGACCTAGGACGGGGTCTAGAGGAACCTTGGGTTTCTTGGATGGACGATCTCCCTTCAAGGGTTGTCTTTTCTTCGCTAACGGTTTTTGGGTACCCGTCTCCTTCGGCTCAGCATCACCCGTCACCCTTTTCTTTGCAGTATTTGCTCGAATCAGTGCCCTTCTCTTAGCGTCATCCATTTCTGCCAAAGTAGACGGAGTAAACTATAAAGAAGAGTAGTAGACGAACTAAAAAGAAAGTTCTAAGATTAGAAACTTACGTTGACGGACTTTCTTGTCGTACTTTCTTGCCGCTTCAGATGGATCAGGACCGTCACAATACCAATGAATAGTATCAAGGGTGACGAGCTTTGCCCAGGTCCTTTCCTCCGACGATGTCTTCTTAAAAATCTTTTCCAAGAAGTTGAATTCTTCTAATTCTATCTGGGGGCGCTGACGGACTGAAAAAACAGACGGTTGTAAAATTTAGTGAAAACTAGATCAAGTGAAATAAAGATGAAGATGAAGATATTTTTGTATGACGGGTATACCAGACTCGGCTAAAATGCCCCACGTTGTGTCTACTGGCATGTAATCCGTCTCCCCAGGACGGCACATCCAACCGTCTCCTTCTATGAAGAAGTAACGGCTCTTCCAGTCTCTGTTTGAATCTGGAGTTTCAAAGATAACCTTCAAGAGGGAGCTCCTGGGGACGAAGCTATACATTCCCCTCGACTTATCTATCTCGTCTGGACGGTAGCAGTGAAGGAATTCCCTCACCGTCAACCTACGCCTACCGTCCGACATGGCTTCGTACAGCACCTCCATGGCAATAAAGACTCGCCAAGCGTTTGGGGATATCTGGCTGACGGACAATCCCAAATATTGTAGGAGTTCGCGATGGAGTGAACTCAGTGGGAATCTAAGGCCAGCCTTGAGCACCTGCTCATATATCCCAACACCGTCGACCCCCTTGTAATAACACTTCTCAGACTTATAAGGTAGACGGAGGGGGATATATTCAGGGATTTGGTAGTTGTCCCTAATGGTGTTGAAATGTGGCTCCTTGATTTTTGAAGTAAATGCGTTGACCGTCCACTCCGGCAGCATGACGAACAGCCTAAGTCCGTCCGCTCCCACGACGGATCTATATTCCTCTACTTGCTCTTCATCTATTTCTACGATTTCCATATCCTCATTTGTTGAGGAAGGGGAAGATGCAGACGGACTCCTATCCTCGCTCAAATCCTCTCGGTCTTTATGACCTGACGGATACACCTCCTCATAACACTCGCCGTCGCGAACGACGGACTGGTTACTTGACGCACTAGACATTTTCCTACAGGTAAGGACAAAACCTAAGGCTATAATGGATATTACAAAATATGACGGGGAAAGAAAGGGAGTTGTTTTTTCATAGTTAATATAAGGAATTAAATATAAGACGGATAGAAATGGCTTACCTGGAAAAATTAGATGGAACGGAGGTATCGCTGACGGTTGCAGTAGGTGGACGGTCTCTCTCTGACAGGTGCGACGGTCTCTCTCTGACAATGAAATTCTTTCTGAAAGTGAAAAATGAGAGGAGGAGGAAGTAGTATTTATAAGAGAAGTGCACGGAAGACGAAGCGACGCCTCGATCCCATCTAATGGCCTGTAAAAGCGTGACACGTGTCGATGGCCATTTAATGCATTTCAGGCCTTGTCGATTACCAGATTACTAACTGTTTAAACCTTCTTACCGTCATCCTTGGTGACTAGGACCGACGACCCACAGCCCCTTTTAACCGTCATGCCTCAATATTATCGTCACCCCTTGATTCCGTCCACTAAAGTATGACGGACCCATGAGGTGAAGGGGGCAACTGAAGAGGAAGAATTTTGGCACAAAATGGGCCTTACGGTCCGTTACTGTGGGCCGATAATGGACGGGCCCAATATGAAATGTCAGTAGGCCCAAAGGCCATAAGGACCTTTAGTAAGAGATGCTTGCGGTCCACGTTTGATGTAAGAGTCTTATAAGGAAGGAATCCCGCGATCTACGATGAAGAGGATTCCTACATGGAAACGACTTCTACTCCAAGTAAGAGAAGTCCACCCTCTACTACTATAAAAGCTCCATGACCCTCACTAATCAAGGTACGCATAATTTTACCCTCTCTAGCACTCTAGAGTTGTGAGCATACTTTCTGACTTAACCTTCGGAGGGTATTTGGCCGGTACCACACCGGTGCTCTCTATAAGGTTTTCCCTTCTTTGTGTTGTGCAGATCGATATTCAAGCGCATAGGTACCGTGTGACTCATTGGTGAAATTCTTGACTTCATCAACTATTATACTATATCTCCATAGATTGTCTGGACTCTAGTGGTAAATAAATAAAGTTCTCCAAAATAGATTGGTTCCAAATTTATTTGATTCAAAAGGTTTGAGTTCCTAATACTCTGAAAGAGTGACTCTTATCTCATATTCCCTTTACCTTAGTAGCTAGCAGCTGAAATCAAACTGATTAAATACCTCAGGAGACAAAATCTACTCCTTTTTAATCATAGTGGCAAATCTGAAAAAGAATTAAACCATGTGAGAGATGAGTATACACTATAAACTACTAAAAAAATAAAAGAATTTTCTTTTATATTGCATCTCTATAGATTGTCTAGAGGTAAACCAAAATAGATGGGTTCCAAATTTATTTCATTCAAGAGCTTTGACTTCCTAATATTTTTTTTATCAAACAAGGCTAATTTCACATTTTGTGGTATCACCTAATTTAATAAAATCTTCTACAACTTCAAAGGTGGGTCTAAAATCATCTACAATTGCATTCTTGCACAGTTAATTTATTTTTTTGTTCCTCATGGACTTATCCATGGCCATGATCACCATTGGCAAACCACATCATATTTGTGCATTTGCTCTTTGCAAGAATAGTAACTTCTTTGGACTCAAACTATAGGTGAGTTTGGCATCAGCTTTAAGCTTTTAGTTTTTATGTACAGTTTTTTAAAACCTTACTTTTTTCGCATTTTCTCACTTTTTCAAAAAATTCAGGCTAAAAGTATACTTTAGTACACTTTCAGCAAAACACTATATAAGTTGTTTCCAAATAGACTCATATCTCTCGTACATTCAACATAACTAAGTTCTAAGCGTCTTTAGTTAGAACCTATGCGGACACAATTGGCGTTATTTTTTAGCCATTATTTATAGTCTTTAAGCGATGGGGAGAGGTTGAGGAACCAATTGGCATTCATTTGGAGCACTAGCTGTAGTATATTATTATACTACAAGCTTTTGGGCATGATCTTTGAGTGGTGCATTTGTACAAAATTTGAACTTTATTCTGCCTCCTTATTGTAATTTCCTTTTGGTCATATTCAAATCAATTTGTCCTCCTTGTGAGTTGCACTCTCTTCCTTTTTCTCAGACGTGCAAATGAAGGTAGATTTTGATTCTCTTTTGAATTTCATTAATAGTATTTTAATATAGTAGGTGGAAATTTAGAGAAGCAATGTTTTCAACATCTTATCTAGTACCTTCAATCTTACACTCTTCTGTTCTTTAGGAAATCTTTTTCTTTTATTTATTTATTTTTACTTTTTGGAGGGTTTTCACTAATTTGAAACACTTTAGGTCCAAAGTTTAACCACCTTTCCTATACTTGGGTGCTGAGTAGGATTGAAAGTTCAATATCAAGAAGGGCCCATGATTTATGGCTAAGAATGGGCTACAACTCTTATAAGTTAAAAACTCTTTCAGTCTCCCTAAGCTAAAGAATTAGCATGGACATGTTGAGAAAATAATAATAATAGAAAAAGGAAATGGTAGTAAGAAGTCATGACATGGATAAGTAAGATTAAAAAAATATAAAAGATTAGAAAAAAGAGAAAGAAAAAGTATATAACTCTAAGTTGTTGGCAAGCAAGAATATATTTTGGCTTGCTTGTGTTGTTGTTCTTTATTTATTTCCTTTTCTTTTGAGTTGGAGAAGGAATTTATTTTTTGATACGATAGGATACACTATATATAGTAGAAGTCCTTAATGAGTTCTTCATGACCTTAGTTCTAGCAATATTGAAATTGAGGCTAACTTGGAGGTTTTCCTAGGTGCGTTTTGAAGCTAAAATTGAATTCTTCTTGGTGTAAGTATTAATAGTTGTTTTTGCAAATTTATTCATATATATGTGTGTTGTTCTATTATTATTCATAAACAATAAGTTGCTACATTAAATGTAGTATATTTTTATTGCACTTGGATTAATACTATATTTTTGTAAGATATTACCACTAAATTGTTTGGTTTATGTTACTATATTATTGGATCCATGCTTTTATTTAATATATATTTATAAGTTAATCAGATGCAAAATTTCAAAATAATAAGTTGCCATTTATTGTTAAATCTATAAGGTTAGCCGTTTACTACTACTTTTTTTGTCAAAAATTTTGTTGGGTTGGCTTTGTTGTTTTGAGCTGTACTAATTGACTTGACCTAAGTAAAAAGCAAACTTAGTTGCACTTTCTACTTGATATATAGAACAAAGGAAAACTTAGATTTGGGTTAGATACTTTTTGATGAATTATAAGAAATTAAGAATTGACATAAGTGGAACAAAGTAAAACAAATTATGCTTTTTTAGTCTCAAGAATTAGGAGAAGAGACATGGTTCGAACTTTTGTTGTGAAAACATTCTTATTATTTATTCCTAACTTTTCCGTTTATTTCCTTTAAATAAAAAATCTGAATATTTTTATTTGTTTAAAGAAAAAAAAAACAATTAAAAAACTCATCTCTAACTCAATAGTTTTAAGTTTAACATTGCCGTCCACATTTGAGATTGCATAATAAAAAAGCAATAATTTATATCTTTAACCAGAGGAAGTTATTACAAATTGTATTGTCAATCTTTAGAAGAGATGATTTCATAATCAGTCATTACAGTTTTTTACCACAACCATAAATTTTTTTTGTCCCCTCCTGGGCCACGGCAATGCCTCTTAAACAAACAGGCCCAAATCCAATTTTCATTCAAAATCCAAACTTCTTTACTTACTTTTATTAGACACAAAATCAAACACCTAATGTGCAAGTGTTGCTCATTCGTAAACGTCAACCAAAGAAGCCTTCAATCTTTTTTTAAATTGAAAAAAAATCGGTGTTTCACATCAAAATCGAGCAATAAAAAAAATGCTTCGAAACTGAAAAGGCAGCAGTTCTCACGCCTATTGCTCTTTCTCTGTTTTTCTTTTTTGGATTCAGCTTTGTTATTTTGTTTGTGACTCTGTGCATGTGATACAAGAAGATGGAGCAACAACAGCTTCTACATTTTTCCCATTCAAAGCATCCCTTGGTCTACGTTCAACACTTCAGAGGTCGTGCTACTTGTTGTGGGTGCCAAGAATCAGTTTATGGTCCTAGCTACTTTTGTCCAAATTCAAAATGCAGTAGTTGGCACTGTCATCATAAATTATGTGCAGAAGTACCCCTTGGGTTGCACCATCCCTTGCACCCATTACATCCTCTTATTCTTTTTGACGAAAAAACCGGTTATCTTGAGAAAGAAAACAGCACATGCCAAGCCTGTAATGAATCTCGTAACGAATATACTTATCGTTGTTACCATTGCGACTTCAACCTTCACATCAAATGTGCTATTTTGCAACTTGAAGCCGAATTCCACGATCACCCATTGACTCCCATTGGCAAGACAATCACATTCACTTGCGACATTTGCGGCAAAGAAGGCAAGGGTGTGCCCAATTTGTGTGCCACATGTTGTTTTTGGATTCATAGAAGCTGCGCTTCTTTCCCACGTAGACTCAAGGTTGTACATCACAAGCATCCCCTCCACATCACCCATTCTTCTCTTGAACTCCGTGAATCCAACTCTCGATTTTGTCTACTCTGTGTTCAAAAGGTGGACACACGCTACGGCCTTTACTATTGTTCCAAATGCGATTTTGTTTCTCACCTCAATTGTGCTATAGACTGGAGAAACAGGGAGAACATAAATTTGCTAGAACTTAAAGATGAGGAGATAAAAGATGCAGAGCTTGATCAATCTGTTGAGTCAACAGCCACTGGTGGCTCCATGTAGAGTCCAGGGTGGTCACAAGACCACCCTAACTTGGAAAAAAATTTAATTATTATATGTAAATTTTAAAAAATTTATGATTTTTTATCCTTAAAAAAATATTTTGGACCACCCTAAATCTTTTTAGGCTCAACATAATTACACTTCGGACAAAATTTATCAATAAACTTATTTGTAGATTAAGACTACAACTCAACTCAATATATTTTTATTGGATATGAATTTTGACAAATCACAAGACCACCCTAACTTGGAAAAAAAATTTAATTATTATATGTAAATTTTAAAAAATTTATGATTTTTTATCCTTAAAAAAATATTTGGGACCACTCTAAATCTTTTTAGGCTTAACATAATTACACTTCAGACAAAATTTATCAATAAACTTGTTTGTAGATTAAGACTACAACCCAACTCAATATATTTTTATTGGATATGAATTTTGGCAAATCCATCATTGGATTACATTTTCTTCTTAAATCCTCCATATTTGCAAAATTTCAAAAAGATGAAATATCAATAGCTATGTCTTCACTCAAATCTTTAAATTTTGAATTTTTGTTGTCTAAAATTAGACATAAAAAATAAGTTTATAGATTAAATAGTAAATAAGTTCTGATTGACATGAAATTTGACATGTGTTTTAAGAACATAAAAAACATGCAATTTAACATTTAAATTTTCAAAATATGTAATCATATTAATTTGTTTAGTGAGAATTGTAGCCTTAGGTTACAGTTTAATTTGTAGTCAAACTTTTCTTTAAACTTTGATCCTTTAACAATATATTAGGTCCTAATAAACAAAAATAAAAAGCCCAAGAAAATTTTTTATGGAACTAAAATTTTGAAAAAAATGTAATTTACAGAATTGATAATGAGACTATTATGCAAAATTTTCAAAATAAGAAAATTCAGAAAGGAAATTGCAAGACTTTATGTCTTTGTGTGTGTATGCGTGCTTTTTTTTTTTTTTTTTTTTTTATGGCCAATATATGAAATTCTATTTTTATTAAATTTTGTATAATTTACATTTCTTAATGAAAATATTCTTGGAGCCACCACTGGCTAAATACAAGACATTTGGTTAATATATAATCTTTTCCCAATTGAGAAACTTCTTGAACCACTTGGTTGAGTTTTTAGGATATCTTTTCAACCCATCTTCATAATCTACATAGACTAACCCAAAGCGAACGGTGTAACCGTCGGCCCATTCAAAGTTGTCCAACAGTGACCAAGCAAAGTATCCTTCCACTTTGACCCCGTTCCTACCAAAATCCGAAGTCCAAACATTCAAATCATAGTCATTTATATTGCACACAAATAATCAAATGGCTTAGGAAGGCATAATTATGTTTAAAGACTCACATTAGAGCACTTTGTACAAAAGAAAGATGACTACTATGGTAGTCAATTCTCATGTTGTCCTCAAGTGAAATAGTACCATTATTAATCTCATCGACTCCTGAAAAACCGAGAGAGAGAGAGAGAGAGAGAGAGAGAGAGAATTACATATAGTAATTCAATGTACGTATCACTATGGATGCCATGTAAAGTAGATGATCTCCTGTTAGATAATACCATTCTCAGTTATATAGATGACTGGGTTGTTGAATTTGTTCTTTGTGTAAAGTAAAATATCTTGAATTCCTTGCGGATAAATAGAAAGCCACTGGGAAGCAGCCTGCATAGTCAATTAAAATGCAAATCATGAGACTCTAATTCAATGCATTGACACTACTGTATTTCTCTCTTTGTGCAAGTGCAGAATTGATAGTGCATTTTTTCTTCTTCTTCTTCATCTGAAAAAGAAAAATGTTATCATATGTGACAACATTGGAAATTTCTGGACAATTTATTTGAGCCAAAAGTTGTGTTCATTGATCAAAAGGTAAAGTGTAATATGATGCTTGAAATTGCCTTCAATAGAAGAATGATAGGTCATTTGATATCAAAATTGAAGGGAGAGGAAATTCTGCTTACTTGTAGGATACAGTATTCCAGATGTAGATGCTCAATGTTAGAGCAGGATTTAATTTTTGGAGGGACAAAATTTATTTCTAACTTACATGTACAAAAATGCACACACACGTGTATGTGTGTGTATATATAGATATTACTTGATGTCAATCTAAAAAATACGAAATCATTCAATAAAACACTAAAAAAAAAAAAATTTAAACAAGCCTTTTTTTTTTTTTCCAAAGTTAAATCTAATTCAACGTATGAGCGGAAGAATTTTAGTAACAAGATAGATATCAAGTGCAGACTACATAACTTTCTTTTTTTGAGAATAGATTTTCTATTATTTTGGTTAATATAGACTTAATTATAAAATATCACAATTAATTGTTACAATTTTAAAAATATGTCTACATTATTGGATGGGGGGGGGGGGGGGAGGTGGAGGTTGGCATGCAAATTTGAAATTCAATAAGGTCATGTAAACGGGTGCTCTTAAAACAATTGTTAATAAATCATAATAGGAAAGTGTTGACACTACTTTCATAAGAAACGTAAAAAGTTGTCAACAATATTTATTATTTTATTATTCTCCCAATAAATATTTCTTAAAATGTTTCTTAAAACAACGTCTTTAGGGCATTGGTAAACATTTTCCTATATTATAATAAAATAGGAAAAAAAATTTATATTTAAAAATATTAAGTTTGACATATAGAAGAGATAATACTGTATCAATCTAGCCATATAGGTGGAGGAAAGGTTAGGTTTGAATTTTTTGGCAAGGCAGGGGGCAATGCCCACTCGACCTTGGTTCTTCCCTTTCAAGTTTTTTTTTTTTTTTTTTTTTTTTTTTTTTTTTTTTTTGTTTTAGAAACAAATACACACACAAAAGAGAAAATGTGGCTCTAATATAAAGACACATCATAAATTCTATTAAAAAATTATTTCTATATTAGACATTTCCAAGTTGTAAAAAAATTCATTGTATATAAAAAACAAGTTGTAAAAGAATTCATACCTTTGGACCAATGGGAATCCCATTTCGCTCATCTGTCACAAACATATTATATTTCAACTTAACATGGTATAACTCTTTGTCCAAAATAAAAAGTGCAAACTAACTCAAATAAAGTAAACCTCATTAGTAAAACGAACCTGTGATGTTAATGCAAGAGTCTGTGAAGTAGCTAGGCTGTTGGTATTCACAAGGACCATCTGTAGCATAATTTGCACTATAATAGTTTATGCCAATGAAATCAAAAGACCCTTTGACCATAGAAGATTGCTCTTTAGAAAATTTTGGCAGTCGTTCATGGACGTGGGCAACCATTTCAGCTGGGTAGAGACCAGAATTTAGTGGTTCCATAAACCTAGAAAAGTTATAGAAGATCTACAATTAGCTGCGTTCCAAAACTTTGAACAGTAATTTTTCTTTTTTGGTTTGTGTTTATTATATTAGATAATATGTATATGAATTTCAAGTTTGTATTTAGAAATTGCTGATTTGTTGTATACCCTATCTTTTACTTAAAAATAAAAATACCATAGCCTCTCAATCTAAGTCAGTTCAGAGGTGACATCAAATTATTTGTCTGTTCTAATTTTATTAACTTATTTTTAATGTATAATTTTTAAAGTCTTACTTTTTAAAAATATATTTTATATATAACTATAATTTTGTAGAATAAATGGAAAACTACTTACCAATCATACATAAAAGCAAGGGCTCGAGATGCTGCATCGTTATCTTCAGTTGACTGGGAAAATGGCAATATCCACGGTGAATTTAGTGAAATCCCAATTTGACCCTTCTGAGACATCTACATAAATCATGCATTCTAAGTTTGGATTATTTAGTTTAGACTAATTGAGCTCTTCTCAAAACAAAAATAAAAGTTAGATTAATTGATTGAAAATCATACTGATTTTCAATTGATCGGTATTTACTTCATTATGTTAGTACATTATTCACTAAATACAAAGAGATTAATTTTTATAAGAATATAGTATGAAACCCAAGTTTTATATTCTTCAATCCCAACATGACGCATCATTACATTACATATTAAAGAATAAGTACAACTACACTCAATCAATTCTAATATCCATTTGAAAATCCAACTCAATCGTGAATTTATTGAGATGTTATTAAGTGTGTTAGGATTTATTGAGGTTTAAGTAAAAAGCTAACGTAGCAATCTCATATTAGATGGTATAAAATATGAGTTTTACACCTCATTCTTATCAAATTCAGACTCAAATAAAAGTAGCATATTAGTACTTGACAAAAATATAAATAAATCAAGCACTACCTTCACCGTGATACATTCTTAATTATTATTAGGTATCACGTTTAAATTCTAGTTGATTATGCTAGTGAATTACAATAATCATACATATACTATAACACTAACCTGGTACTTGTCCTTGTAGACTTTGACTGCAGCTGTATGAGCAAGAATTTGGTGGTGAGCAACTAGGTAAGGTTCAGTAGCTGAATCACCCTCATTACACTTTGAGGACAACCATTTTGAACATCTACCTGGGGCAAATGCACCATTTCCATACCCCATAGTAGTGAAGGTTTGTGGCTCATTTAAGGTGATCCAATGCTTCACCCTATCACCAAACTCTTTATAGCAAAGCTCAGCATAGTCCCTAAAGTCATTTCTGTTTATATAACCAGTTGAGATGTGTTAAACTATAATTTGGAATACAGTAATGTTACAAACACAATTTTGTTCACATTTTCTTAACTTACTAAGTTGATAATTTGTTATTGATTTTCAAATTGGATCACTATATATAGATATTACTATAACAATAGTGAAAATATTTGTGGACAATGTTTTGTCTATAGAATTGTTATTTGGATTATGTTATATGGATGAGAGTTGGGAGTCGGTAATTATAGTCATTGCTTACACAATTTGGTGATTTAAAAAACCGCCATAGGTGTCTTCAAGTGCCTGTGGAAGGTCCCAGTGGAATAGAGTCACAAATGGCTTCAATCCATTGGATTGAAGCTCATTGATGAAATTGTTGTAATATGTAATGCCTTCCTGATTCACTCCCCCACTTAAGTTTCCACCTAAGTAAAATAGAATTCAATAATATAATTGATTTAAATATATAATTCTATTTGGAATCACTATACAGGGGTTGATCATCTCAAATTTTATGATCCAAGTGATTTTAGTTTAATTGAACATAGAAACTAGAATTAAACAAAGCATAAATTCAAATCTAAGGATTAAAACCTTCTTGAGTATTTATAAGAAAAAAAAAAAGCGTAATTTAGTAATCTTACTCGGTAATAATCTAGACCATGAAATCGAAAATCTGTAAGCATCAAATCCAATGTCCTTCATTATACTCACGTCTTCCTGCCAAGTTATTCAATTCATTAAAATCAGTCCAAATAATACAAGTAAACGAAAAAGGTATCACTGCCACAAATACAGAAATGATTAATCTTCAATAACTTGGTCATATGAATGTAAAAGAAAATCCAAAATACAACAACTGAAGTCTTAAATCTGAAATCTTTGGAATCTGATGTAGCGTGCAACAGATTAAGCAAAGTTTCACCTAGAAAATCATGACAGAAGCATGATTAATGTTAAGTTGGGGTTTTGATGTAGCCCTCTACCTAATAATTAATTGAAAAACGACTATACGAGCAAAAGGACCTTAATGACATAACTTTCTTGAGACTATTATGAGTTAACTATTTCATACGTTTAGTATTGACTATAATTTTCTTAACTTCTCTTGAATTAGTACATCTGCATTATAATAAAACATTGCATTATGTCAACAATATATACCTTGTAACGATGATAGGAATCATCAGCAAGTACTCCATTTTTACCATCCTTTATCTTATCTGCAACACCAAAAAGTCTCGAATAATCAAGTTCAAATTAATATGTTTAAGCAACTAAAGATGGTTGGGTTCAAAAGCTTATTCTTATGAAGGCAATTTAACGTATTCCATATTAGCAACTTTTTTAAAAAAAATTCTTTAATTAAACAAATACATTCCATGCACTTTATTAGAGAGTAGTTGAGAGTAGTCATGGGTGGCCACCAACATTAGAAGGATAAAACCTAACAACATTAAAGCTATTTAAACTTATGCAGTAATCTAAAAGCAATTATATCTTTCTTATCACATGAATAATTAATGAACTCATATCATATATCTATGCTTATGCAGTAATCTAAGAGCAATTATATCATTCTTTTCACATGAATAATGAACTCATATCATAGAACCATGATACACATATCTCTACACAGAAAGAGAGAGGTGTTGCCTGGGTAGCGCTGAGTGAAAGAGTCCCATATACTAGCTCCTCTACCACCTTCATTTGTTGCACCTTCATACTGCACAATAACATAACAAACTAAATCAACAACCCCTAGTATCATAGATTTTTGCATACATATAAAATCTTTCCAATATGTTAGTTTTGATTGGAAAAACATGTATATATCTTAGATAATTTGATAGTTGTGGAAGGGAGGATTTATACCCTAGATGTCTTCATTAAAAACACTAGAAATTGTCAATTAAACTACAAAATGGTTTATAACAATAGGTATATTAATTCAAACACAAACCTGGTAAGAAGATGATGCTGTGCCAAATATGAAACCCTCTGGAAAACTGCTTCTATTAACAGAATATTTTGAGTCATAATTCTGAATTGCACCTTCACCCCAAGGCACTGAGCCAACCATGACAATCAGAAATGGGAGGAAAGGACCTCTATTAATCCCCATGATTGATTTCTTTTGATTCTCTAACATGTCCCCCCCCCCCATCAAGTCTACCTTTATATATATAGGACAACATGTCAATGGATTAATATATATATATATATATTTGTTTAGTTCAATAAAAACTTAAAATGACTCTGTGCCCTCAAGCTTTGAGAACTTTTTTGCAATTTCTTTTGGGTATTTTTGGCAATTCAGCTAGCCATAACACATCTCATTGTATACACATTTGGATCTTGTTGCATGCAATATACGTTGAGAATACTTTCAAAGTATAATTAGTCACATTTCCTCAAAAACTGTGTGACTCAGTAAAATTGTCTAGTTCTAACTCTTTATTCCCACGCCCCTACTTATTTTACGAACAAATAAGTCATTTTCATTTTAGGTAGGTTAACCAAACTTGTAGTTCTAATCTGCTAGAGAGACATCATGTAATTGAAGATTCAATCTTTATTGACAATATTGTATAAAACATGGCATGGCATTGTTATAGTTTGTAAAATATTGGTTAAAATATGATTTTGGTTCTTGATTTACTAGTTATAGATTTGGTTTCGTGTTTATATGCTTATTAATTATTTTTATTTAGTCCTTCAAATTTTAAAATTACTTCAATGCTAACTTTTACCATATCTTACTAGTTACTATCACGTAATGATGCATAACTTTTTTGTACACAAGCTCTTGTATAATGCAATACATGCAAATACTCGAAAATAAAAATATACTTAGATAGACAGTTGAATTTAATATCTATAAAATAAATAGAAAATATTATGGTAAATCTAACATGTAATTTTAGAAGAACAAAATCTTTTTTTCTGAGGTAAATGTAATTGTAAAAGCTATTTGCATATGTTAGGAGGCCACATAATATTCATTTTAATTTGCTTCATGCTTCTCAAATTCCCACTTGTCATGCATATTAAGTTCTACTTACGCGTGTCTATTTTCAATTAATTAACATGGACTGCATTTTGCATGTTAAAACAAAATATTTTTGTGTTTCCAATAAACTCTTATTTTAAATGGTGCCTTAACGTATTTATTAATAAACCATTTTAAAAAACTTTTATTATCACTTTTATGAGAAATATAATAAAGTGTAAAAGAATTAATTTTTTTTTTTTTTATAAAAAACTTAAAAATATTTCTTAAACTAATATCCTAGCTTGTTTAGATTGAGGGGAAAGAGAGGAAAAGTAGAGAGGAGTAGAGTAGAGTTAGCTGAAAATAAACTGATTTTGGGTTAATTTTCCTCTACTCTACTCCTCCTCCGTCTCTCTCAATCCAAACGGATGGCATTCATTAACTTTTGTTTCTCTAAACACTAAAGTTGACTGGAAAAAATGAACTAATCAATATTTTCCAATTAGAGTGGACCAACCTTTTGTAAGCCTCAATTGTAACAGTATTTGGTCCTTCTACGCTTCGTTTTTTTTTTTTGGATCATTTAAATATAATTATTTGTCGTATTGTAGCGATTTACCTTTTCTCTTCTTCTTTTTTATGAACATTTACGTTTTCTCTTCTTGTAGCTATGCTTTATTCAATTAACATGAATAGGTAAGAAAATTTGGTAATAATGATTGTGATATATAATAAATTTCAATTTTCATGAACAGGTAAGAAATATGGTAACAATTGTGAAATATAATAAATTTTGGTTGGAGGGTCATTTTGAGATCGGCCTTTGTTTACCTATCCAAATATTACCTAAATGATCAAAAGATTCAATACAGAGTTTGGAATCTTATTTATATCCTAATCTTCAAAGAAACTTAGCATAATACGGTACGGCAAATTGATATATACGAGTTGAAACTTAAACTTTTGAAACTTGAAAGTTAACAATAAATATTTTTTATTTTGTGTGTGCATATTTTAACAATAAATAATTCTTGTATAAAGTTCTTTAAATCATGACATGATAATCTATAATATGTCTATAATAAAAATAATAATAAAACTGAAGGTGTTGAAATTCTAGTTAACTTCATGATATTTTGCCACATAAATTTTTAAGACCTCATCAAAAGCCACTCACACCTTTATCAACTGTTGTGGCCTTTCGGAAAGAACTTGTTTATTTAAATTGTAAATTACACTTAAGATTTGTGATCAATTTGATTTTACTGCTTAAAGTTTAATTTAGATTTAGACCCTTAACACTGCCTGGCACTTTGAAACAAGCCCTATTCTCTATATCCGTTGCTAAAATTTTACCACCAATCGCAGATTCATAGCTAAAATAAAATGACTCCAAATCTCCTTTCACAACCCAAATCCAAAGCTAACCACTAAGCAAAAGCCCAACTTAGAGCAAAAATTCAAGCTTTAGTGACCCCAATAATAATAATAATAATAATAATAATAATTTTAACTCATAGATATATCATATATCAAATTAAACTAATTTTAGAAAAAGAAAGCGGAAAATAGCAAAATGCCAAAAGAAAAATACTTACATACCCATAATTCCCCGTTTTAACACTTGGGCCTTAACTCACATAGCAAAAGTTACCGTTTTGGGCCTCTTCATATTGTGGATCAGATATTTGAGATAAACTTATAATTAAGTAATAATTCAGCTACATATTGAGTTTAATTAGCTTGTCTAGAATGTATCTCAAAATTTGACTTTTCATTTATAATTACTAGTGTAAAATACCATGCATATACATGGATATATTTAAAAACAATCACAATTATATACATATATAAGTTTAAATTATACATGGTATCAAATATGTAATGACTTCTCATTATTTATAAATATATATATATATATATATATATATAAAATATTTAAAATCTAATCGGATTTGGATTTTTTATTTTTTGCACTTAATAATTCAATTGTCACAAAAATTAAAAAATTAGATAAAACACATAGCGTAAAATTGAACTCCAATTAAAATCCAATTTAAACTCTAATTGGATTTAAAACTTTTAATTTTTTCACCTAATAATTCACTTGACGTGAAAATTTAAAAATTAAATGAAACACGCGGGTCAAAATTAGACTCCAATTCAAAATCTAATTTTACTTTCTCTAAACTTTGGCTTTAACTATATATATATATAGATAACTCTCTCTCTCTCTCTCTCTCTCCACTTTTTTTTTCTCATTTTAGAGTAAATTAATAAAAAAAACCTAGAACCAAGTAAGTGATAGAAAGAGCTAAATACATACAACCACACAATTCTTGGCTTCGTTTCAATAGTTTCACACACTGCCTCTCGTTTTCCTTTGTTTTACACAGTGTGAGATAAAGTTGCTTAAAAAAAAATTAGTGAAAAGCAATAACCTTTAAAAAATAAGTTAAACTTTTAACAGAATTTTTTATTTATTAATTAAAGAAAATTTTCATTTAATCCATTTTTATGATGTTATCAAACATAAGAAATAATAGGAAAAATTATCTTCACATAATGTTTTCCTAATACGTTGTTTACAACTGTTTACACTAATAATTTTTATTATTATTAATTGTTCCAAACTTCCAATATTGCATCTAAGATGTGGTTCTACCTTAGCTATCAACCATGAATCTGATGCTGACATCGAATACTAAGGAGACAAACTCAGAATAATATTGTTTTATAAAATTACAATTGGATCTTATTATATTGATATAGAAGGGAAGGTACTATGTGTATCTTGTACCGATGTACGGCAACGTAATATTCTTTTTTTTTTTTTAATCTCTATAAGTTGCTAAGGTTGTCCATATTGCATGGATACATTAATGCCATAGAATAATAATGACATAATTGGTGTGAGCAATGGTACACTCTCTCAAATGAATACAAATCTTCTGTACTTTTTTTTTTTCTACTTTATATTTCATTAATCACAATTTGCCATATATTTATTTAACTTTTTTTTATAAAATAATCAAAGTTTAAAATGGAATAAAATAAACACATGATAAGTTGTAATTTGTGGAACATAAAATGAAATACAAAATGTGATACAGAATATTTGTATTCCTCTCAAATATTGTAGGACCATGCGGACAAATTGAACTACCAAAAGTGTCAAAACTATTAATAAACCTAAGCATATTCCAATAGAAAAAAGTTCTGTTTAGCTCATTGGACTAAGATTAACCTGGATTTCATATTCTAGTTCATGATTAGACAAGAAAGGCCTCAAAGATACCTATATAAATTACAACATAATTGACAAATGTGTTATAAACCATTATAAGCAAGGCTAGCTAGTCTCTGTGATTACTCACTGTTCTATATAATTGGCAAGAAACTTTAACTTTACTACCCTCTCTCACTCTCTGACACACACACACATATTTTAGAAGATGAAAAATACTAAAATAGGGGTTTGAATTTTGATATTTTCATTTTCAGGAATGGCTAAGAGACCAATTGTGGAGTATCTCCTTCAGATGATCAACTTCATCTTCACCCTCTGTGGCCTAGAAGTATTGTTCTATGGTTTATCTTGTTTGATCAAGTGGAAACATACACCAACACAGCCTGATCATGTGGACAAAACGAATTACAGGATGACTAATCGACTGTTGCTTGCAATTGATCCATCGAAGCTGTTGTCTAATAAGCTTCCTACGGCTTGGTGTGTGGGTTTTATTCACTCCAAATACTGTCACATTTTTTTTTTTTTCATTTGAAGGTTAGCTTGTGACTTTAATGGTATTTCTTAGTTATTGAATCTGTAGAAAGCAGCATAAAATCTTTAGACTATCAACATGTTCCATTAGTGTTAGTCACAATTAAAAATAAAAATCCTTAATTATTACAGAATTGATTTCTTCAGATAGTCTGTTTGTTTAATTGACTGATCAATGTGAGGAAAATCTACTAAATTAAATGATCAGGTATTTATTGGATGCCCTATAATTATCCCTAATGGCATGAATGTGTTTCCCTTAGCCCTTAACGGGCTTTTTTCAAAAATTAAAGGAAAAAAGAAAAAGCACATCAAATAACTAACTTAAGACTTTTTTTCTAATTATTTTTAAATATATATCGAATAACTTATGTTAATTTGGCTGTTTTCTCTCAAAAAAGAAAATGTCAATAACCTCTTTATTATAGCAAGTAGCCAAGTAGTACTCTCTTTTTTAAAGGAGATTATAGCAAGCGGCACTTAGTAGATAAGAATGATTTATAACTCTCTTTTTCAGGAGATTATAGCAAGCAGTACTTAGTAGATAAGAATGATAACTGTTGGTTTAAAAAAAATGATAACTCTTTTTTTAAGGAGATTATAGCAAGTAGTACTTAGTAGATAGGAATGATAACTATTAGTTTCAAAAAAACAGAAATGATTACTCTTTTTTTATAAGGAGATTATAGCAAGTATAGTAATTAGTAGATAAGAATGATAGCTCTCTCTTTTTTTCTAATAAAATAAGAATGATAACTCTTAAAATGGAAGTTATGCAACATTCCGTGTGCAACATTCCATATATATGTCACACTTTTAGCAATAATAATATATGATGAATTTTCTGTTTCATTCTCTCTCTTTTTTTTCTCTTTTTTTTTTTTTTCTTTTTTTGAGATGTAAACAAAAATGATAACTCTTTTTTTAAGGAGATTATAGCAAGTAGTACTTTTTTTTTTTTTGCTGAATTATAGCAAGTAGTACTTAGTAGATAAGAATGATGACTCTTAAAATCGAAGTTATGTAACACTCCATATATATGTCACACTTTTAGCAATAATAATATATGATGAAATTTCAGTTTCATTTTTTTTTTAAAAGAAATAATTACAATATGCTGCTATTTTCTCAATTCGAACCATTTATCCCCTAAACTTCCAAGTGCTTTATGTATGAGAATGTGTCAATTCAACTGCAAGACCCTTATACAGTTCCATAATTTCATTCTCTTTAAGTATATGTTATAAAATTATGATACAAATAAGTGAAATAACAAATTAAAATGCTACTTTTCTAAGAAAGTCTTCCCTATTGAAAGATCCAGATATATTGATATATGCAAATTGAGGTGCATCTGTTTTAGTGAAAAATATTTTTCGTATTTTCTAGTGTATTGTATGATGAAAAATGAAAATTGCAAATTAATGAGTTTTTGTGGTCTATAAAAAACAAGTCTAATACTCATAAAAAAAATAATAATAATAAAAGTCTAATAAAGAGAAAAACATTTCCAGTTTTTCAAAAGCAAAAAATGTATATACTCAATAAACAGACTCTCTCAATAGTAACATATCTCCCTTCACCTCTTTTTCTCTCTCCAATCCACCAACCAATCATTGACTAATGTTGACCAATTGTTTCTCTTTCTCTCCGGTCCACCAACCCATCCTTGACTAATTATTGACCAACTGTTGACTTTTTCCAGATAACTAAAAGCTTTCTCGCTTAATTTTTTCGTAAATACTAAAATTTAGGTCTATATTCCCATTGAAGTCGAAATGGGATAAAAATAGAAGGTGTGGGGAGTAAAGACTGAGAGCCACTTAACGAGCCTGGAGTACCGGGTTAAGAAGTATCATACTTCTGAAGAGATATAGTTGGGTAGGAACGGCCCATTTGAAGGCAAGAAGCCCAGAAGTAGAGGGGGAATACTGTCCGAAGAGACCACCACGTGTCCGAAGACGTCTCACTCCTCGGCCACAAATAGTCTTGATCAAACAAACGTGAGGAAGATCCACACAATCTTCCCAGCGATCCCAATGATAATGATAAGTTCTAGGTAGGTCTGGGGATGATCAGAACAATAAGATACCTAAAGGAAAAGCTGCCACCACCGTATTTAATGTGCTGCAACAACTTTTCTGGCCGCATTTACGTGGAGAAGACTCCTGAACAGTGCAACCTCAGCTACCGCCACTCACCAAGAACTAAAGCAGACACCTGACGTGACGTGCACTTAAGTGGATACGCAGATGAAGAACAGGTGGACGGTGGAGATGATGGGAGAGGATGCTATATAAAGAAGAAGGGTCCCTAACAAGAAAGAGAGAGAGAAAAAGGGGGAGAAAAGCTTGATTGTAGCTCTGAATGTTGTAATCACTGTTCACTCAATAAAACACCTCTTCGGACATTCATTCATGGAGTTGTTTGAGCATTATTTCATGTTATCCTCACTGGAAGTAATCTAGCCCACCACCGTCTACTTCATAACCAGCCCAACTCTTTTGCCCACTCTCTACAAATTCATTGTTCTGGGTTCGTTGGGCCTTTAACCCATATCCTTTGGACTTGGGCTACAAAAACCGACCCTACAGAAGGTATTTTCCTATTTAAGGTTTATTTTTGTAAATGAACGTATTCATCATATAATATAATTATTTAGAATTATAAGAATATTGATGATTTTCGGTGCAAATCAAACGACAAAAATGTTTTATAACCTATATTAAACATCACAACTAAGCACAAGAAAATGAATTAGCTATTCAAAAAAAAAAAAAAAAAAAATCTGTCAAAATATACGAGGTAAGAGTTTGAGTTATTTGCTGCAACATAAGAAGCAGGGGCGGAGGGAGGGGGGGGGCGAGGGGGGGCACCTGCCCCCCCTGAACTTTCAAATGTTTTGACCCCCCCCCCCCCTCTCTCCTACAAAAAAAAAAAAAAAAAAAAAAAAAAAAAAAAAAAACCAACTAAGTGAATTCACGTTACCTTTCCAACTTTTCTAGTAGTAGCAGACTTCTACTCTTAGTACAATTCTATATATAAAATTAATGGATCCCACTTAGTAAACTTGATGGACTAGACAAAGCCACCTGTAGAATTTTTTTATATGTCAAGTTTCTTTCTTGGATAGCCAACTTGAGACATACATCCCTGACATGCAGTCCACTGAAGAGTTTTCAGCAGTTAAAAGAATTGGATAGCTTGCTAAAAAGATGGTAGAAATGAAAAAGAATGTTTCATATCCATTGGTTTACTCATTAGTGACTTTGGCATTGATCTTACCAATTGCAATAGCTACTATTGAAAGAGTTTTTTCAGTAATGAACATAATTAAAAATCAATTACGCAATCGAATAGGAGATCAGTGATGAATGATTGCTTAGTCACATATATTGAGGAAGATATATTCAAGACTATTGAGTGTGAAAAAATCATGCAACGGTTTCAAAATATAAAAAATCGCCAAGGGCAATTGAGTAAAATAAGCTAGATGTGAAAAAATAAATTAAAGTTTACATTTTATATTAGATTCTGTATAACAATTACGTTATCATATAGTTGTTTACTTATTTTGTTATTAATATCGATTAATTTTTTTAGATTAATTTTTTACTTCCAATCTTGTCTTTTAATCTTGCCCCCCCTGACCTAAATTCCTGGCTCCGCCACTGATAAGAAGTGATGATTTTATCTTGATATGGAATTAAACTATTAAGTAGAAATGGTCAGTTTTTATTGAAATTTGATGTTCAAAAGCCAATTTCCATATTATAGCCATATGCATGTAAAATGAGCTTTTTTGTGCTTTTTCTTTTTTGTATGTAAAACAAAACATAACAAAGCTCTAAACAAGACTTAGAGGTCCCTAAAACCTAATTGCACACTAACACTCCCCTAGGCACACAAGTACGCTTTTCTTTTGAGCATCAATACGGAAATTTTCATTATTTGAAAGGAAAAAAAAAAAAAAAAAGTGGGAAAGAAACAACTTATGTATGCTCCTAATTTTATTTACACTAATAGAAAGAAAGCAGCTTCATTTGATTTTAAGTTTTTAACAAGCTGCAGATTTATGTTGACCATGTGAATATATTACAAATCATTTTTACACCATCCAAGAAAATTGGCAGAAAGACATTATGGGCCCGTTTGGTAGCAGTGTTTAAGTATTGTTATTCAGTTTTCAATGTTGTGAAAATACGTGCTTAAGTGTTATAGAAATACGTGTCAGAAATGTTATTGTTGTTTAAACATTGAAAACTGTTATTTAAACAACAGTGTCAAACAGCCCTTATATGTTTGAGTTAACAACTGTAAGTCATATATTATAGGAGGTCTACCAGTGGCGTAGCCACTTGAAGACTAAGGGGGGCTTCCCCCCCACCCCCCTCTATTTTCAATAAAAAATTAAAAAATAACCTTATTATTTTGTCCCCAATTGTTGATAATATATATATATTTATATATTTAAGAAAGTCTAAAAATAAACATAATTTTTATTTAAATAAAATACAATCTATAAATACATATTTTAACAAATTACAATAATTAAACATTCAGTATCTTAAAAATGAACACATAGATATTTTAATAATTACCTTAACAAAAAAGGGAAAAAATTATAATTTTCATCCCAACACATTTAGGACACATTTGGTAGACTGTAATAGACGTTGTAATGTAATAATTATTCATATAGTTTAGTTATTCTTTAGTTTGGCTATGTTTTTATTACAAGGAATAGTTATTCCTTATGAATAGTTATTCTTCAAAATGAGGAATAACTATTCCACTTTAAAAGGTGGTATTAGTTATTCCATAGTAAGTACAATAATTTTTATACTTAATATATTTCCAAATAAACAAAATTTTCAAATACATCTAACAATTATAAAAATAAAAAATCATAAAAAATAGCACATATCTCTCTTAAATTTAAAAATAACAATTTTTAAGGAGATATAATTGTATGAGTAAGATATTTTCTAAAATAAATGTTTAGTTTCATTCTAATGTTATAAGTACAACCAAACTAATGAATATGTTTAGTTATTACATTACAATACACTTTATTACTAGTAATAAAGATTACAATTCCTATTATAATCCTCATTCAGTGTACCAAACGTACCCTTAAGTCTTGCTTGTATGGTAGAAAAATTGAAAAGTCAAAAACTCTCTCTCTCTCTCTCTCTCTCTCTCTCCTCTCTCTCTCTCTCTCTCTCTCTCTCTCTCTCTCTCTCTCTCTCTCTCTCTCTCTCTCTCTCTCTCTCTCTGCGTGTTTGCGTAACCCTTTTTTTTGTACAAGGTCATAAGTGAAAGATTGAAGCTTTTGTTTGTGCGGTGGGCCGCTTGTCCTCATCCCCAGGTCACCTAACTATGCAAAAGTGCTCTATCTATGCCTACAGCTAACCGGCTCTATCAATACTATGATACTCGTTGTTTTTAACTCTTCCCAGGTACTATTTAGGCAAAAATGTAAAATTAACTCTTCAACTTTTAGCTTTTGTCATTTCAATCCTCTAACTTTCAGTTTTGTCATTTTAGTCTTTTAAGTATTAATTTTTATCAATGTAGTATTCTGTTAAATTTCAGTTACTGCTACCGTTAAGTTTTACCCCTTTTTTTTTAAATAAATTTTGTAATTAAAAGAAAAAAAAAATCTTGGAAAAAAAAAATGGAACTGGAAGGTCCCTTCGGCCTTCATCCTCAGCCTTCCCGATCTCTGCTCTCTCTCTCTACATTATTTAACACAAACACACGCTATATAACACCACCAACAAGATTTTCATTCTTCTTTTTCTCTCCCTGAAACGACGTCGTAGTGAGAATATGAACGACGATGAGTGGGTCAAGGAGGCCATGACCAACGACACGGTGGTGGTGGATTTTCTGTTAAGGCTCTTCCAAGCTTAACCTCCTCTGCCAAAGCCTGTTCAGGCTGTTCTCCGCCTCGGCTGGACTGTCCGCCAGTGTCGTTCTATGTCGGTGCCCAGACACAGTGACTCCACCACGAAGAAGAAGGCCGAGCCTAGGCGAGCTAGTTCTACCACGCTGCTGTCATGGAGCGGTGCCACCTCTGCCAACGGCGGTGCGCTCGTTGGCTTTAAGGAGTCAAGCCATCCTTCCAAACCGACTGAAAGCTGGAGATCTAAGGTTTGTTGCTCTGATTTTTCCGAGCAGCAAAAAAAAAAAGTTCCATGTTTTTTTTTTCCAAGCTTTTTTTATTTTCTTTTAATTACAAAAATTATTTTTAAAAAAAAAAGGGTCAAACTAAACGGTACCAGTAACTAAAACCTAACAAAATACTAAATTTACAAAAATTGAAAGTTAGAGGACTGAAATGACAAAAGTTAAAAGTTAGAAGGTCAGTTTTGCATTTGTACCTACTATTTATTACTTTATTTTGATTTTTTTAATTTACTTTTCATTGCTTTCTTTTTTATATTCCTTATAATATATTAAATCATTTTATCAATCTTGTCTCGTGATTGTTTAATTTTAATTGATACATTTTTGTTTATAACACATATTGAGTTATGAAGTACTATACATTACTATTTTACATTTCATACTCACACACACACACACAAAATTTTTATTTATAGCCCTCCAAAGATAAATTCTTGGCTCTACCATTGAAGTCTATGACCAAATTATAGTGTACTACAGCAGAAGTGGGACACGATACAATTTGTGAGTAGCTCTTAAAATGATGCTTGATCTGTATAACATTAGCACTAGAGACATGAAAATTGATTTGCTATATTTAAATGCATCATATTGTGCAACTCTCCTGACTGGCTCGTCAAATACTAGATATTTGCTTTGAAATTTAGCATTAATTTGCTTACATTTTGGTGATCATTATTTTTTAAGTTCTTAAATAAGACGTTCTGACACAATCATTATTTGTATCCATGCAAATTTCGCAGGTTTATATCTACCTTATAATCACAATTGGTGCAGTCTTATCCATAATTTCCTGCTTTAGATATGTAGGAACTGCATCAAGAAGTCCCTGTTGTCTGCTAAATGTATCCTCAAGTTACTTCCTTTTAGATTCTTCCTTCTTTGATATAGTTCATATCTTCTTTGCATACTTCTGCCTTCCTGAAAAGTCTAATTAATGTCCTTAAGAATTATTAGTACTCAGTATTTTTGGTGGGACTTGTCCTAGAATTAGGGGTTGCAGCATTCATGCTCATTGATCACAACTGGAACAAGGTGATGAAGACTTTTCATTGCTATTTCATGTTCTTTTTTTTTTTCATAGTGAAAATACTTCTATGATAATTAGTGCATAGTTAGTTTCCCATTTTTTTTCTGCTTTCAACTTGCAAGTACCTATTGTTTGGTTTTTCTTATTATATAGAAATTCCACCAAAGAATTTTTCTTTTCTTTTTGAACGAAGTACATCCAGAAATATTACACAATTTGAGAACCTCCTGCAGGTTATTACGACAGATAAAAGTGGCAATTTTCAATCAGTTTACCTCTTTTTGAACAAGAATTGGACAATCATCAGATGGGTTGCTCTCGTAGTAATTATTCTAGAGGTAAATAATTAAATACATTAAAGAAAAAAAATTAAAAAGGAGAGAAAATATATGCTCACCTTAAATCTTTCTTTGTATATATTGAAATCTCTAATATCATGGTTTTTTTTTTTTTTTTTTTTTTTCCCTCTCACTCTCAGGTTATTGCTCTAGTATTTTCTTTGTTCTTAAGATCTGTGATTACTCAAGCTAAATATGATGATAGCAGTGATGATGAAAGACTGTCTACAATTAATCTTAGTCGAGGATCAACTGTTGAGAGGAAGAATAACCAAGCCAGCTGCAAAGAACAGATTAGACTAAACAAGAAATATTAGTTGACTACTCTTGCAGTTGGTTATATTGTATGTAAAATCATTTTTGATAGCAAAGTGGAAAAACAGGTTGTCTACAAAGAAATATTTCAGGTCTCAAGCATGAAAAAATGTTGATTATTTCTTGACTCTTATCATATTTCACTTTGAAGTGTTTCATTTATCAAGGTCATAATAAATTGGCAGTTCTTTCATTAGGACAACTTTTTCTGTGAGAAATTAATTGCTCCACCAAGGGCCACTTTCTTTTATCAATGGTAGATATTGAGATAGATAGTGTTGGTACTGCTTAAGGCAAATGATTCCTCACTCTCATTTCTATGCTTTTTCTTTTCCTCAGAATTCTTAGTGAGAGTAAAATGATTTAGAGCAAGGTATTTGTTTTTCTCATGAAAAGAACTACACAATACGATTGAATAATAAGGTTCTTGGCTTCTATATCTCTTTTCTAACATGATTAGATAGTAAGAGAAATATCTTGTTTCCTATATATAAGATTCGGACTATAGATATTTTATAGTAGTCTCTTTTTCTTTTCTTTTTTTTCTTTTTTAGAATTATAGTGATTTTTTCATTTGTCTTTATTTTTTGTGTTTTGATTTATGTTTAGTCGTTTATTTACTTTAAAGATATTAAGTTTATGTGTATTATTAGCCTAAAGGTCCAATTGTATTACTCAGTTCATGTATATAACCATAATTCTTAATCTCTATATAAATCCTACTTAGGGTTCATTGTAATTAAACAATTAAAATTATAGTAAAGATATAACCATTAAATATTTGAGATGGTATCTCATACACCTGATGCATATGAAAATTTTTGCAAAGACTTACTCCATTGGACCATAAATATAGGTTGTTCTGTCAAACTACATAATCCTAGCGTCCTCTCTCTTCTCTCTATACTTTCTCTTTCTCTATATTTTCAATTGTACTAGGTACAATAAACCCTAAATAGGGTTTATATAATAAAGGTTAGGATCTAGTGTTAGGCAAGGTAATATCTCTCACAGTTTATTAACAAGGGAAGCTTTTATTGAAAAACAAAGAACAGGCCAACAGATATAGAGACATATATAGCAGGACATAGATCCTAGGCAACAGCATATACAACAGTTGGGGACCAACAAAATTAGTACAAACACATTAAAAAATCCCTGACACAGCTTAAAAAGACTATCTTACTAGCACATGCGCTGAAGTGCTAAAGCATTGGCATTAGCTCACGCAATTTTTTTTTTTTTTTTTTTGGTATTTTAGCGTAAGAATTTATCTTTTTATATTTTACCTACTTACTTATATTTATTTTATATTATATTTTAATAAAATATTAATTTTTTCACATATAACAACTATCATTCACTATTTTCTTTCAATTTTGAAATATATAGAAAAAATAATAATAAATTAAATACAAAATAAATAATATCGGTGTGAATTTATGCAATCATTATAATAAACTTGTAAATTTATATAATTATACACTAACTAATCTGTATTATTTTTATATAAAATTATATAAATTTTGCATATTTTCCATTATATACTCTAAAGTGAGTGGGCCTTTATTCAAAAATCATGAAAGTACCATATGGTGCTTTAAAGTTTAAACGAGGCTTTTGATATGACAGCATTCCACTAACTTGTTACGTACTGCTCAGTAAAATAAAAAAGTTTGGTACTGTGGGAATATTAAAAGTTGGATTAATCACATGATTTTGTGGTTTGTACACATTTGCCACCACAAGCTACTATATATTATTATATATGATTCTCAAAAAAAAAAAAAAAAAAAAGGCTAATATATATATATATATATATATGCGTAATCCACGACCAATGGCTTAGATTTTTTATCAGGGAAAGTCAAGTTCATCAACGTCAGAGAAATGACAGATCGAGAACCCTAGAGGACCACCTCTGCTAACGTGGTCTTGCATGAGTACTCAATAATTTCTCCTGTGTATTTCAAATTTGACCTGATAAAAAGTGGAACCTCATCTAAAATTTTAAACACACCACAAAAATTCATACAAATTTTAGAACATTTCTTAAATAACCTACCACCTTACACAAGAGTTGTTAAAAAAAAATACTTAAATAAGTCCTCCAAGACATACAACAAAAAGAGCATAATTATTTAATTTATTCTCTTATTGTTCGTTTGGCAAAGATTATTTTTGTCAACTTATTTTACTATTTAGTTTATTTTTACTACTATTCATATGTCTCACTACACTTTTAATTAGTACTATTCATCGTTTCTACTATACTATTTCAGCTAACTTTTACATTTATCTACAATACTTTTAGTAAAAAGTTTTCAGTTTCAGCAAAATAAGTGGATCTCAAACGGACCTTTAGTGTGCGTTTGGATTGCACGTTTCAGCCACAAGTTTCTGCGTTTGGCGTTTTGGACCAGCGTGCCACGCATTGTTCATGGACTAGCCAGACAAGGAAAAACACAACAAGTGTTCATATACAGTGCTTTTAGCTTATTTTATTATTTTACTACAATGTCTTTAGTAATAAGTTTTCAGATTTCAGCAAAATAAGCGGTATCCAAACAGACCATGTTGCACATGACCAATTAAAATATTTAAATTAACAAATTATTGTGGGTCCATATGTTAATTGATTCTAATTTAGGAATATTGTGCAATTGATGTGAATTTTTTTTCCAGCTTTATTTTATGATTCTAGTGTTCCACATAGATTAAGTGTAAGTTATTATGTGTATATAAAGTCTTGATCACACTTTTCTTGCTAACCTGTTTTCAAGAGTGATTGCTTATTAGTGGAATTCATTTTAACTATTTTTAAGGAGGATTTTGTTAAAAGATGCCCTATGAGCATTCATTTAGAAAATATGTTTAGAAACTATTATAGAAAAGGAAAAAAATATCGGATTTTTTTTAGTGTTTTTTAATATTTCTTATAAAAGTACAATAATACTAAAGATACAAATTTTTAAACAAAATTTTTTACAAACTGTTGATGTAGTAAGTAGTTATTAATAAATAAATCAGTGGTGTTAATGGTAGATTTAGATAAAAACCAATAAAAAAAACTGGTCATATTAACAATTTATAAAAATATTATAAAATAATTTATGATTGTAATATTGCTCTAAAAGCGGAATTAAAATTTTTCTAAAATAATTTAGGTACAAATATAGTTAAGACTTTTAAAAATAAGATCTGTAAAATATTCTTTAACAGTTGACATGTGTACGAGTCCCAAATTCTCGACCCCACATATAAAAAAAACAATCAACCCACATAGAATGGTCGTCTAAAAGCAACACGTGTGTCAAAAGTGAAAAGCACTAAAATAATGGTACCCATTCCATGCCAATGTGAGGAGGGGTCTTTTGACACCCATAATGAGATACATCAATTTAACTTATTTCATCAAAATCTGTTTTTAATTTTCTCATTTTGAATTTAAGATCTCGACTTGGCACTAATATCATTTTATCATTTACCATGAGCAAGTTTTCACCTCAATGGTTATTAAAATTTTTATAACTCTAAAGTTATATTGACTTGAAGGAGTTTACTTTTTCCTCCTATAATTCTATATAATAGGGAGTTTGGAAGTAGCATTGGGCAGCACACTTATAGCCATGGCACTCCAAGTCCAAGGTCCTTTCCTCTTCTTTCTCCTAGCCTTAGCCTGTTTGTCTGCTTGCACCGAATGTGCAAAACTGAGTCATTATTCAATGCCATTCAACCGGAGCAGTTTTCCTTCTGATTTTATATTTGGAGCTGGTTCAGCTGCTTACCAGGTATATACACACACATATATATGAAATGGAATTAGACTATTTCATGCTTTAAATTAGCTATCATGCATTTTTATCCAGCCAAGATTAACCACAAAATATACATAATTTAACATTTCTTTCTCTTTGTTCTCATGGCTAGTCTGAAGGAGCAGCACATACTGATGGAAGAGGCCCTAGTACATGGGACATTTTCACCAAGAAACATCCAGGTCGCTCTCTCTATTTGACTATTTCTCGATCTCTGGGGTTTTAAACTTTAACAGAATAACAGCTTCGTAATATTTTCTTCTGTGTCATTGAATTCTAATGCAACTCGTCATCACTTGTTATTGTAGGTGCAAATATCAACTTGATCTTGATTTTTTTGTCCTTCAATTTTTGCTTACATTATTTTTATTTTCTTGTAAAAGTACTCAATAATCCCAAAAACCTTCTGAACTCCTATGGGAGAGAGAGAGAGAGCGAAGTATTCCATTAAACTTATAGATTACCATTCTAAGAGCTCATGGCACCAGAAACTCATATTTTATATCTAATTAAAACTGAAAATTTTTTATTAAAAATATCGTCAATAAAAGTAAAAGATAGCTGAATAGTATCGTAAAATCTATGAATGATACCAAAAAAAATGTAATGGAACCAATAAATAATAGCAAAAATAAGTTAAAATAATAAATAAACTGAAATTTTCAACTTGTGTCAAACAAACATGTAATCAATATATAAGAAATTTATAAGATATTTCATGCTTTCATAAATAAATATTTTATTTATGAAAGCTTGAAATTTCTTATGAAAATTATTTCATGGGAGCCAAGGTTTTATCATTCTAAGTTTCTAACTCAAATTTGTAGTTTCTGTCGGCAGAGAAAATTGAATATATGTGCTGCTAGGTTTATTTCACGATTAAAGTTTTCAACTGAAAATAATGGCACCTATATGATTGAAAAGAAGTACATCCAAAGAGTCGGACCACAAGGTACAACTTGAATAGCCAATAAAACTGGCTCCTTCAGTACGTAATGTGACCAGACATCTTAAGAAATGATTGTCCTTGTATTTGGCATTTGGCATTGGTTAAGAAAAAAACTATTTTTTTATTATTTAATTTATTTTTATTTTTATTTATAAATTTTATTATACTTTTTATTATTATTTATAGATTTTAATATACATTTTTAATTAATTTTTAACTTTATTTACAATTTTTTTAACAATATATTTTTAATTTTAATTAAATAAACTATTCTCAAATCTGTACTAATAAGCTAAATAAGCTTTTTTTTTTTTTTTTTTACCGGCATTTTTTTTTTTGGCTAAAGAAGAAATCACTGCATAATGTTTTACCCATAGACCATAGTACAATTAATGATAACGTGTACTATGATAAAAGCATACGTGTAAGACTAATTTTTTTTAATAAAAGTACGTCTGAAATATTGTGTGATTAATAATACAAAATAATGGTTGTACTTGTACCAATGTGCCCGGCTTGATCCAGCTGTCTAAAGCGAAAGTTGAAACTGATGACTTTTATATATTTAAATATAATTTTAAAAAAATTAAATTTTATTATCTTATTTTAGATTCAAAGTGATTACTAATTAATGTGGACTATGAAGAATTTTTTTTTTTTTTTTTAAGGAGTCTATTAACACAAAATTTGACAAAATTTTTCATATTTATTGATATGGCAGATTGATAATAATAAGTAAAAAAATGATGTTAATAGTGTACTTAGATGAGAACTAGTAAAAATTTGTCAACTCAACTATCGTGAAAAATGTTGTGAATTTTTTTATTTATTGCTTTTTTTTTTTAAAAGTACTACATTTATAATATTTTCACAACAAATCATGTGTTAAGTTGTTATTTGTTCTAATTTGAAACCACTAGTGAAATTAGTTTTTTGCCATCAATAACAGCCTATAACAACCTGTGTAGGGGCTGGGTTTTTCGGCTGCCCAAGCCCAATGGACCCGGGTCAAAAGCTCAACGAACCCCGCAATGAATTTGTAGAGAGTGGGTTGAAGGTCTAGGCACCAGCCGGCGCTCGGGTGGCGCGGACTCCGGCCTCTTTTATTTAAAGAACAAAGGACTTAGATAAAATTACATCTGGGATGGGCTCCTCGGTCATGGGCCGAGGAGGCTCTTACCCCTTTTTCTCTCTCTTCCTCTTTCTCGTTCCTTTCTTTTCCAAATCTACCTCCCGGCCCCCTATAGGAGCGATTCCTTTACATTATATATCCCCCTTACAATTGATCCTAGCCCTCCACTTGTTGAGCGATTAGCCTCCTTGGCTCAGGTGCTTGTCCCATCAGCCGCCTTCCCAGTCTCTTTGGGAGTCACGGCCTCCAAGGTGATACTGGTGAGGTCTTTTCCTTATTAAGGCGGCCTGGGTGATTGTCAGGTGTATTTAATGCTGAGGTGACCGTTCGGTTCGAGCTTATCCTTTAAACCCTCGGATGTCCGATGATGAGGTCGTCCTCGGACTTGGATTGTCTCCTCGGCTCGGGCCTTCGGTCCAGGAAAGCAGCGGGCTGGGCCACAGGATTATTTGGCCCCACAACCTGCTACTTAGGATTTGTTGTAAAAGTGCTGTAAAAAATGTTGTGAATATAGCATTTTTTTTTTCATTTGATAAAAAAAATTATTTTATTTATTGACTAATATTTAGGTTTAATTAAATTAAAATTTGGGACATTTTTTTTTACTTAAGACTTTATATGACTGTCTCAATTGCTTATATAGTAGTGTGTGCGCTGCCTCCAATTACAAAATCCGAAGGGCTAAAAATTTTGTCTCACGTAACAGAAAATAAACTCAAGCTCGAAATATACAGAAAACTAAATTTACTCCAAAAACTAATTAGCATTTTAGCCAAATAAAACTAAATTTTTAGTGCTACTTTATATGAAAAGAAAAAAAAAATTCCATACTAGCAAATAATAAAAGGTGTCAGACTAGGCTCTAGCATTGTAGCATTCTGTAAAAAAAAATTCTTCTATTAGTTTATTCAATCAATCTCTCTCTCTCTCTCTCTCTCTCTCTCTCTCTCTCTCAAATTTTTTTATAAAAAAGTCATTTAGGATGAAAATTTAAAATTTTTGAATGTATATATAAAAATGAAGAGTGTAAGATGTATTTGAAAAACAAGTATCAAATTCTATTTAAAAATTTGGTTAAAGTTTATAAACTAGATGCGAACGCTCTTATAGAGCTCTTAATTACATAATGATTACCTTTTGAAAGAAAGAAAAAAAAAGTACATATGATTACATATTTAAAATAAAATTGAGCAATTTTGTGTTCCCACACTTGTATTTCAAGGCTATTTGGTAATGTTGTTCTAGTAATATTGTTCGTATTTTTTGGAAATAGGTATGTGTGAAAAAGTGTGTAAAAATATATGTAATTTTGTTTAAATACTGAAAACTGTTACTCAAAACACCTTACCGAACAGCCGCCTGATTTCTCTTTGTTTTAAACACTGTGAAACTTGCATGAACATCACAGAAAAAATTGCGGATGGCAGCAATGGAGATGTGGCTGATGACTTTTATCATCGTTATAAGGTAAAGTCTAGCTAGCAGATGATTTACAGAATGGTCAAGATTTCTTTGTAAGTCTATCTAAAAAAAAATTTGTAGGACTATTTTTTTTTTTTTAATAATGAAGAAATGTTTCAGGAGGACATAAAGCTGATGAAAAAAATTGGATTGGACTCTTTCAGATTCTCTATCTCATGGTCAAGAATATTGCCAAGTAAGATCACCCAACTTGAATCCATCTTCACCATTTGTACATAGTAATTAAGCAAATAAGGGGCGTTTGGTTTGCTGTGTATCTTTAATAAGATGCATATATTACGATGATGTGACATTAAAGTTTTTTATTTATTTTATTTTTTCTAACATTATTATAATTTGGAATTACAAAAAGTAATAACAAATTTCAATAATATTTTTGAATTTATTAAAAAAAATTATGTATATACAACTTTTTTTTTTTTTTTTTGAGGGTCGTATATGCAACTTGTTGAGATGATAAATTATGATTAGTGCAACATAATTTCCATGCAATCTTATTACTAACATTATTTTTATTATATATTAATTACAACATACTATCTTGTAAAAACAATTAGGAAATTATTATTATTATTTTTTAGTCTTTAGACTTTTTTTTTTTTTTTTGAGAATCTAGTCTTTTGACTTATTGTAAGAATTCATGTAAGCTTTTATTGGATTCCATGATGTTGAACATATTCAATTTTATTTACAGAGGGCAAATTAAGCGGGGGAGTGAATGCAATGGGAGTCAAATTCTACAACAACCTCATCAATGAGCTCCTGTACAATGGTGAAGTTCTATTTTACTTTTATTTTCAATTATAATTTTTGTAATGCTAACTGTATATATGAACTTATATGGATGAACCATTAGTATAGTGATAATTAGCTGCACAATAATTAAGGTAATCAAATCCCTTTCCTTTCAAAAAATTAACAGAATATTTGTTCATATTAAGTTATCACGTGATTAGGAACTTTATTGGTTTTATTAGAATGGTTTGAAAGCATAAAAATTTAAAAGTCCTAATTCGGTAAGGATGGAATGTAAAACTCACATTTTATATTATTCAATAAGACATTGACATATTAGTTTTTTACTTAAAACTCAATTATTCTTACCACACATAATAACATTTCAACAAACTCACAATTAATTTGGATTTTCAAATTGTTATTAAAACTGATTGAGTGTGGTTGTGCCCATTCTTTAATATGTAATATAATGATGTGGTATGTTAAAATGGGATGGGTAAAACTTGAGTTTTACACCACATCCTTGTAGAATTTAATTTCAAAATTGAAATTTTCACCATTTTCAAATGAAGATTGCTAAAGATGTTACTAATTTTTGTACAAAACCCTTAACAACTAATGTAAATGTAATTGGTGTCACACGAATAATATAATAAATACTTTACTTTTTTTGACACGTTAATTTGCAAGATCTATGTATTATAAAATTTGTAATACTTGTAGCATTACTCTGTTCATATATATCCTTTTCTTTAATTTTAAATTTCACATTGTGGACAGGTATCAAGCCCTTTGTGACTTTGTTCCATTATGATCCTCCCCAAGCTCTAGAAGATGAGTATGGTGGACTCTTAAGTCCTAAGATAGTGTAAGTTTAAGCAATTCAACCAAATATATACCCTCCAAATGCTTAGAAGGTTGTGCAATATTAGTAATAATTAACTATCCGTTTTTATGAATAGGAATGATTATCGAGATTATGTGGATTTTTGCTTCAAAACATTTGGGGATCGAGTTAAACACTGGGTCACATTGAACGAACCAAATAATTTAGGAGTCAATGGGTACACCTCTGGTTCTTTTGCACCAGGACGATGTTCTAGCTATCTTGGAAATTGTACTGCTGGTAACTCTGCCACTGAATCCTACATTGTTGCCCATCACCTTATTCTTGCTCATGGAGCCGCTGTGAAATTGTACAAGGACAAATACCAGGTTTGTATAATTAAAAAAGAGAAGGAAAAGAAATGATTATATTAATATTTAATTTTGAAGAAAACAAATTAAGATTATAATTGTTCCACTATTAATGTTTTAATGCTAATTTAACCAATTGAATCTGTGATGTTGGAGAAATTTTGATTGACTTAATATATGTGCAGCCTTACCAAAAGGGGATAATTGGGATTACAATAGTGAGTCATTGGTTCATGCCAAAATACAATACTTCTTCTTGTAGCAAGGCTGCCTCTAGAGCCCTTGATTTCACATTTGGTTGGTGAGTATTACTGATATAGATTTTTTTTTATTTTTTTTATATAAGATAAAAATTCTACTCTAGTATAATCTAAATGTGTATGTGTGTGAAGTTCCCTCCTAGAGACTTGAACCCCAGCTATTGCCCCCCACACCCCACAAACACTTATACTGTTATAGATTTTTTATCTTCTCTCCCCCTTCCTTTTTCTTTTTCAATATTTATGGTATATTGTATTTCTAGAGCTAGCTCTAGAGGTGTGCCCGGATTGATCATGAGTTGGATGGGGGGTTTTAGGTATTATTCAATAAAACTAATTTTCTCAAATTAAGAAATTTTCAATCTAGCCAACCTATGGTAACTCTAAAAGCCAACAGGATTAGGTTGAATATTTGTCGGGCTAAAATCATTTTGTTAGACCTAACAAAAATAATGGATTTTCTTTCAAATATTTAAGCTTATTATCAATTAAATAATTACAATTCATACAATTGGGCATTATATTCCAACTTCATTGAAACCATATAAATCTTAAAATACTAAAATAAATCAACCTAACAAATTTAAACTAAATCTCAAAAAATATATCTATATACATATATATTTTTTCAAATTATCAATGGCGTGAGTTGGGTTAGGTTACTTAAATTAAAATTTTGCTAACTCAAACATAACCGAACATGAGTTTCAAAAAATTTAACACCTAACACAACCTAACCCATCAATTCACAAAAACCAACACAAGATATTAGGTTGAATCAGGTTTGTTGAGTTGGTGAATTAAATACACACCAAGTTACATTTGATTTGTTAATCTTGATTCTATCTTCTGTATACATATTTCAATTTCCAATAACTTTCTTGAAGGCCTGTAATTGTAGTTTTTAGTTTTATACATAAACTTTCATTAATTATATTCAAACAAATGCTTAACAATGTCATCCACAATCTGTACAGGTTTGCCCATCCAATCACATATGGTGACTATCCCCAGAGCATGAAATCTTTGGTGGGTAATCGACTACCAAAATTTACTGAAGCTGAATCCAAATTGCTAAAAGGGTCCCTCGATTTTCTTGGTCTGAATTACTACACAACAAATTATGCGGAAAGTGTTGCATCCAACAGTGTTAACATTAGTTATGTTAGAGCATTAGCATTGGAAAATTCTAATGCTACTCTATTTTACAATTCTAAAAAGCCACTTTATTATTATATCATACCATTTTACAATACCTCCACATCTCAAACTTCTATTTTCCTCTTTTACTCATTAAAATAATATATCTACATAATAAAATAATATATCTCAAAATTATATCTTCTCTCCCATCTCTCTCCTCTCTCTCATTTTCAGCTTTCTTCCAAATAAAATATTTTTTTTTTTTACAATACTGTGAACAGTACAATTCTATGTTTAGAATTGTATTGTAGCACTATTGCAAAAAAATTTGCAATAGTTGTGTTTACAATTGTCTGATGCAAAGGATTTTAAGGCTTAAAATGTCAAATTGTCCTTAGATATGGCATTAGCATTCTCCAATGCTAATGCTCTTACAGATAGATGCCTCACTCTCACGAGTATGCTTCAAATCATAGCCCTTTAAAAAATAAAAAAAAATAAAAAATTCTTTTCCATTCAATGATTTTGTCCTCTATTAGCTTAATACATTTACCTTGATCCACAGCTGTTAAAAATGGGACTCCTATTGGTACACCGGTACATTCTCTCTCTCTCTCTCTCTCTCTCTCTCTCTCTGCATTTATATTGTGAAAATTAAAAAAATGGTAAATTGTAAATTATACTCTTAAAGTTTGGGAGTGTTTAAATTTTACACTCTTAAGTTACAGAATTTGGAATTTACCTCTTCAAGTTTGGGAGTGTTTGGATTTTACACTCTATTTTTTCAGAATTTGGATTTTACCCCTCAAAGTTTGGAGGCGTTTGAATTTTACACTTGCAAGTTTTGAAAGTTTAGGGTGTAAAATCTTAACACCAAAAAACTTTAGGGGTGTAATATCCAAATATCACTAAAATTTAGGGGGTAAAATCCAATTTTTGAAACATTAGAATGTAAAATCCAAATATCCTCAAACTTTAAGGGGTAAAATCCAACTTCTTAAACTTCAAAGTGTAAGATCCAAACACCTCCAAACTTTTAGAGTGTAAGTTGTAATTTACTTAAAAAATAAAAACTTTTGTTCCATGTCACACTTAATAATTTATACTCTACTAATTGTAGTATGACATGCGTCTATTTATTTTTCCTTTATAATTTGCTGTTCCATGTTCCATTTTTCCCATTTACCTAATGGAAATGGTGCGAATTGTTTTGTAGACTGCTTTGGATTGGCTTTACGTCTATCCTAAAGGAATTCGAGAGCTTGTGCTATACATAAAGAAAAATTACAACAATCCAATGATATACATAACAGAGAATGGTATACTTTTTTTTTTCCCCTCTCTTGTTATTACTATTTTTAATAATTTTTTTGTAGTGTCTAAACTTGTACTACTTGTGTAATTTGTTGTACTCTTCTTTTGTAGGCGTTGCTGATGAAAATAATAGCTCTTTGCCGATTAAAGATGTCCGCAAAGATAGTTTAAGGATAAGATACCATTATGCACATTTATCATATCTTTCAAAGGCTATCAAGTGAGTGTTGATGAACATAAAATCGTGCCAATTTTTTTTCCAAAAAACTAAAAAGGAAAAAGGGGACATTAATTTCAAACTAAAATTAAAGAATACATAAAAACAATTTATTTATTATTATAAAAAAGGATATTAATGGTGAAATTTTGACATGTAGGGAGGGTGTGAATGTGAGAGGATACTATGCTTGGTCGTTTTTTGACGACTTTGAATGGGATGCTGGTTACTCTGTTCGATTTGGCCTTACTTTTGTGGATTTTAAAAACAACTTGAAAAGACACCTCAAATACTCTGCCTACTGGTTCAAGATGTTCCTCCTAAAATAAGTTGTAACTCTGAGGAATTTAAGCCAATTAGAGAGGAAATAGTCTTCCTCTAACCTAGCTTTATGGTTCATAAGAGATTCTACCTACTATCTAGTCTTGTATGTGTGGTTGTGTGTACAAGATCTGTTTATGTACTAATCCTAATTTAAAAATAAATAAAAGACACATCTCACATGAGTCTCGTTTTTATCATTTGTGTGGCATATGCCACATTTTTTTTTTTTTTGAAAAAAAAAGTATTAACTATGACTAATTATTATAGAGTAATGTTAAAAATACAAACTTTTTTACAAAAAGTTTTTCAAACTGCTGATGTGGTGAGTGGTTATTGATAAATGATAAAATGATATTAATAGTGAGTTTAAATAAAAACCAATAAGAAATTAATCACATTAACAGTTTGTAAAATGTTGTAAAATAGTTTTTTCTGTGACCACGTCAAACTCTTCTTCTCAAAAAATATTTTCAGACAAACTCTTACTACTCTCAATTTATTGTTTTGACACCTGAAATATTAGAAATAACAAAATTGACCCCTCTCTCACAATTGTGTAGTTGTAGACTTGTAGTGCATGTAATGTAACTATTTTATTATATATAGAAAGTTCATTTTTTAATGACTTTACTAAAAAAAACCTCATTTCAAAATTATATAAAATCATTTAAAAAATAAAATAAAATAAAATATTTTCTTGAATGGAATTTTAAGAAAGCACTAAACAATATATATTTTTTAATTGGAAGGATGGTGGCCATGGTGGTTCTTGGCTGTAGGAATGTTGGATAGAGAAAATAAAAAGATATGGGGAGACAGTAGAAGGAAAAAGAAAAAATGTAATTTTTTTTGTTAACAAATTCCATTATAATAAAAAAATATTAATTTTAAAATAATTTTTTTATTTTATTTAAGTCTATAAAAATATATATTTTTTATTATAACAAAGTGATCATGTGTAATGCAAGTAATCAGTACTCCCATAACTTACAACTGATGGAAGTTAGATTGAATGGTCAACTTTATTATTTAAGATATCTTAGGGGTTAGTAGCACTAAACTAATAATACAAGTAGTCTGTTCAGCTAATTCTTGTTAGGGTACTTTTTTTTTACACACATAATTTTATTTGAATACCATCTATTTATTTTTCAAAATACACATCATATTCTATTTAAAGCCCAAAAATACTTATGCTTGGTAATATTTAAAAAAACTCATGATTCAAATCCATAACAGAACAATTTTATTAATGGAATTCAAATCCATAATCAAAGCCCATGATTTAAACCTATGGCAATTTATTTATCCAAAAGCCCAATCCTCGATCATTGGCAATATTTGAAGCCCAATTTTTCATTGACAACATCAAAGCTCAATTCTCTTTGGCAATATCAAAAGCCCAGTTCCCGCTGACAATATCAAAAGCCTAATCTTCATTGGCACTATTTTATCAAAAAACCCGAGATTATTAACGGTTGGCAAAGAGAAAAGTATCATGGCATAATTATTGCTTAAGTATTACTATGGCAAAAAACCATGGCAATTGTTTTATAAAAGCTCATAGGGAGTTATCTTGAAAAATATGTTCTCACATTATAACCCATGAAACACATGGTCATCACTTGCATCACAACATCCATAAAATATATCTTCGACGCTCATGGAAAATACTCGATCCCACAAGCTTATCATTTAAACTATGATTCGATTATTAGAAACCATGAACATTATTTGTAACATGGAATTCATCAAAGTGAATATTATTTACAAAAGTATTTTGAAACTTGTCCTATTGTTTCAAACATTATAAATAATTGCCCAAGGACCCATTGCAAGTATTTATGAAGAACCCAAAAATATTTACTAATAAAAGTCCATGAGGAATGAAAACCCATGGCAAGCATATACACACAACCCAGCCCAAGGGAACCAGCCCATGTGAGCAAGCCCAAGCAAAAAACACCAGCAAGAGGCAAAGGAATTGAGAGTGGACAAACAGCCATTGTTCATCCCTAACCAAAAAAGAGCAACTAGGGACTCATACAAGGGAACCAAGACTTTAAGAATGGACTAAGGGCTGTCCCATCAATTTTCTGTCACCCCCTGCCTGACGTGAACAGTGCCCAAGGGCTGCCATATCAGCTGAAGTCTAAAGGATGATGGGACTCCATCATCTTCCTCAAGACTACACCTCCAACAAAAGGGGAGCTGAAACTAAAATATCCAAATTTCAACAAATTGTTGCAATAAATGTTAAAAACGTTCAAGATGTGATTCATGTGCCAAGCTCATGAATCCTAAAAGGGGAAAAATTGGGAACATGTGGTTTGGAGGGCATAAAGGGATCTCCAACGGAACCCTCTGAAGTGGGCTTAAAGTTTGACACCTGGCTTGGGGTGTTGAATCCTACTTCATAGGGTCCAAATCTCAGTTGCAGCGCTAGGATTCTTCCTTAATACTTGCCTTAATCCCATTGGCTGAATACAATCTCAGCAATCTTAGTATTTAATGCAAGATTACTCCAAATATTACCCATGTGGACATTGCCCAAAGAAGCAAAACAGCCCCAAAAGCAAATCTCCCATTTTTAGGCCAAATCCAGGTTATTAACTCAGCTGTCTGGCTTCCCTGAATTAAAGCTACGTTTTATGGATTCTTGTTGATTAATGCTTCTCTAAAAAACTTCATTATAAAAGGATAAGCATCTCAGCTCACAAACCAGCAACTACTCCCTCTGAAACCTCTGGTCTATTTGCCATTTTGCTAGCAGTTTAGCTCTCTTGAAGCTTACTACTCATCCCTTTCAACCCACGTTCATCTAACCTCATATATCATTTTCCTCTCCCTTACACTACCACAACTCATAAATGTCTTCTAGTGAGTCACACACAGACCATTACTCATAAAAGACTTCAGTTTAACATCTCTCCCATACCACTCACTCAAAAGACAGGCCTCATTCCGCTCGTCCATGCCTTATAAACACACACTCACCAAAAGTTTAGCTAAATATTTGCTGCACTGAGCTGGGGATCTTCCTCTCCCTTCACACCATGCCAATTAATCCTCCTTTTCTTTTTCCTATGGAACCTTTGATGTTTACTTTTTATTTTACAATAGAAGAATCTGATGTATTCGTAACGATCGAACTCTTCCTTCACATTAATCTAATAATAGCTAAAAGCACAATAAATTCCTCTTGAATGAGACACATAAGGACCTAAAATTTGCTTAAATTTATCTAATTGTTGATTGCTGGACAGTATAATTTTACCCCTGTTGTTGGACAGTTTATCTCTTTGGACTTAAGTGAAACATTACCCTTACCGCTGGAGAATTTATTTCCTTTGCACTATCAGAACATGACCACTAATGTACTAACTAAGTATTGTAAAGTATTTTTTTTATTGGGCTTTTGTTGCTGATTTGTTAAATGCAGCCTTTGTTTCCTTGCTTGGGTAGGCTTGTTATCACACCGATAGCCTTTGGGTGTCATCTCAAGAGCCCATAGTTGAGTTTCGATTTGGTTTTCCAACATCTTATTCAGATGCATCAATTTCCCCCTCGATAATTCTTAAGGAAAAAAAAAAACAAATCGGCCTATTAAATTGATCCAAATTAATTTTAGGAGGCCATTTTGCATTTTTATCATGATTATAGTAGTAGTTAACTCTCCCTTTAATAGCACCGCACACTTTTGGTGTGATGGTCACTCCATATGTATAAATGCTTATGGGATGTGGGGGGCAAGGGTCGGGTTCAAGTCTCGAGGAGGGAGTTTTACACATATATATACTTAGATTAGGCTAAAGTAGAATTTCTATCTTGTAAAAAAAAAAAAAAAAAACTCTCCCTTTAATGAATTATTATTATTATTACAACGATTATTATTTGTCATTGTTATTATTATATTAGAAGCATCTAAAATATTGTATACCAAGCATGACTCATTACCTCTCTCTTCAATTTTTATTTTTTAATAATTCAATAGTTGAGGAAGGGGGATTTGAACCTTAAAGGTTTTCCTTGGAAACTTTGGAAATTGCTAATCATATATATGGTCAAACTTAAGAGAAAATCTAATTATATTTTCAAATTAGATTTCAATTAAGCTGTAATTTAGTGACATGTGTCAATTCAATTTTTTTATTTTGGTGAAAGTATTTACTACTCATTTCAAAAACCGAGAAGTTTGTTAATTTTTCTAGGGAAATGCTAACGGATATCTTTAGGGCAATGGTTAACAATTCATTTTAAAAAAAAATTTTATGGAAAAAGAAAAAAAAGTAATAAATGTTTTGATAGTTTTTTTTTTTTTTTTTTTTTCATTTTCTATAAAAGTAGTGTCTAACTTTCCTAAAATGGATTGTTAATCATTGCCTTAAGGGTCCTAAAGGTACTTGCTAGTATGACTCATTTTTATATTAAAGATAGCACCACATTTAAGGAGAATTATTATTTTTAAATATAATAATTTTATAGCAATTTCTTAATTTTGGTGTTGATTTTTAGTTATTTACTACTCATTACAATATTCAAGGTGTTTGTTAATTTTATATTAAAAAAAACACCATATTTATTGATATATATTTCTTAAATATTCTTACAAGTTTTTTAAAAAGTTAATAAAATATAAGAATGATCACCAATAAGATTTATTTTTAATATTATATATTTTTAAATGTAGCCATGCATATGCATGAGATTACAAACTAGTTAAGCTAAAGTTCTTGGCTTATTCCTTCAATTTCTATATCAAATATCCTAGTATAGTCTTATATATTAAAGACAATTTCTACTACATCTATACTTTGTTTTTTATTATTAAACGATTCCTTTACCTTTTGGCTAAAATAAAAGTGTCGAATCTGAAATGTGTTACAAGAAGAGAAATATAATATTAACAAAGTATAATAGTATCAAAGTATTTTGTGCCTTTGAGTGGAGTTTGTTATGTGCTTTTGTGTTAAAACCCTATTTCCTTCTCTTTATATGTGTATGTTTGTTTCTTAAAAAAAAAAGGAAAAAGAAAGTATATTGCGGAATATAATTCTTTACCCATTGAATTCAACTACAATGATTTGAATAATAAAATGACATTACGTGTTGCTTGGAGTTAGATGAACTTCATAATGATAAAATCTCACATGAGGACATAATAAATATTTTTTTTTGAGAGAAATGAGGACATAATAATTGACTACAATAATAGTCATATTTCTTTTGTACAAAAACTAGAATGTGAGTATTTTAAATAATTGGATACAACTTATGTACAATTCCTTAGGTGCTCTACCTTATATTAGTTGCATTGATTAATATAACATAAGCAACATAAATACAATGCAACTATATTGTTTTGTCTTAAATAATTTAAGCCTTTCGTTCCAACTTCCAAGACCTTGGATTATTTGTGCCCAATAACTAACTCTAAAATTTGAATGTTTGAGCTTTGGAAAGAATGGGATCAATGTGAGGGGATATTTTTATGGTCACTATTGGATAGCTTTGAATGGGGCAATGGTTGCAATGTTTGCTTGAACATAAGACATGTCTTCGGCTCTTTGCTCCATATATGGCATTTTTTCGGTTGTTACAAGCCCATTCAAAAAAGTGTCTAAAACTCACTCCACTCTTTCGTACAAGCCCACAACCCCCAAAAGACAAACGCTACCTTCTAACATAGGCATGCCCATTTTAGAGGTAGATAGACTACCTGCACCAACTTACAGGTATCAACAACCCTTTCTTTTTTTTCTTTTTTGATACCAGGGAGTAGTAATTTATTAATTGCAAATCATTCTATTGCAAAGGTCGGCAATGGCTCCATCACAAGTGGTTGATTATCAGAATCAATAACTGAATAATCTTCAAGCCATGTACATGAAAAAGATTGAATCATACCAACTCATCAATGGTTACCATATAAAGCCATCATTTTAATACCAATATCTATGTGATTAGAGTTGTTGAACACCAAAAAAGAAGAAGTAGTAATTACTTATCCAAAAACTGAAAAGTAATTAGGGTTGTCAAGCACCCAAAATATATTAATTCAATATATTTTCTAATTTCTTTTCTCAAGTAATTTTTGATGTTTATTTTTACATATATGAATGATAAATCAATGGGGCCTATAATCTAAATGTAGACTTGTGAAATACAAAAAATTATTGATGATACATTCTTAAATAACACTACACCATAAATTCCAAAATTAAGATAAAATTAAAATTTTCATTTTAACTATATTAAGTGATAGTGTAGTGACAAAATTTTATTTTATTTTATACGTGTGATGAATTCTAGTTAATTTGTTGAGTAGCCATAATTAACTTCAAAAAAAAATATGAAACTAAGATTTTATCACTGTTGTAATTAAATTAAGTAATAATACAAGGACAATTTAAAAAAAAAAAAAAACGACACCAACAAAAATATTTACTAGTAAAATTAAGATAAATTGAGAATGGGGATTGAATAACAACATATTTAGGTGGGAGCATACACAAAAAAAGGGTAAAATTGCAAATTTGCAAATCCATTTATCCCATTATCATCTCTATTTTTATTCAAAAAAATAATTTATTTATAAAAAAATAGAAAACTAGCAACAAAAATAGAAAAAAAAAAAAAGTAGTAGAAAGAAGAAGTGTAAACCTAAAAAAGGTCTAGGCCCAACTCCCAAAGCCCATTAAAAGGTTGGGTTTCCAAATAATCAGAAAGCTTTCTCACTCTCTCTCTCTCTTTCTCTGTGTCTTTTTGTCTCTCTTTCATCACATAAAAAGGGCGAAATTTCGCCGCCTCTCACAGCCTCAGCCACTCCTCCCTCTGCTCCTCCCTCTATACCCCCCTTTTGCTTAAACCCCACTCTCTCTCTCTCTCTCTGTGAGTAATTTCATCGAACACTTCAGCTGCGATTGGTGGAGAGCTTTATCTCATTGGTAAGACTGCTATATTTTCTTATTGCTTTTACACTCCTGCTTCGTTTTCTTTATTTTCCCTTCTAATTATCCGTTTGTTTCTCGAGAAAATGTTGAGTACAGAGAAAAAGAAGTGAAATTTTGAATCTTTGTGTTGTTTACTCTATTGGGTTTTTGAAGAACAGCCAAAACTTGTGTTAGAGTGAGTCAAAGTAATTGTATTGGCTTCAGTTTTCAGTGAAGGTTTTTAGTATCAGTATTTGGCAGCTGAAATAGTAGGCTTTATATGTCTATAGTTTGCTTTGTGCTGTTGTTAATGCTTAGTATTAGTGCTTATGATTAAAGCTCCGTTTTTTTTTTTTTTTTTTTGGGTTTTATTTGCTTTCATTGTAGTTTGAATTTGCATTTGGTGGATTTATGGTAATTGGGTATCTGTTTCTTTGTGGGATAATGGCAATTTTGCTGTAAAGTTTTCATTTTGGGGAGTTTTTGACAATTTTGTTTTGGTGAGTATGTGGGTTACTGGGTTTGCTGTACATTTGTATGAATTGGGGTGTTGGAGGGTTAGTGTGTTTCTGAATAGGGCATCATAAGATTACTCTGAAAGAAATGATGGGATCAATTATTTGATAGCGTGTGTTGCCGTATGTGTATGTGTGTTTGTGTGAGCCGTGATTTAAATGTATAGTTGTTACATTCTTTGCATTGGTGTTCTTGGGCTTTATTGTTTGAGTGAATGAAAATTTTCCACTGATTTAATAAGTGCAGAGAATGTAGGTTTGCGTCTGCTGCTAATCGCTTTGTAATATATTGCAAGAGAGTAATTCTATGTGACCTTTCTACTGATGCAGATTGTCTGAATTAGGGGGCAGAGATGGCGGGGAAATCGAACAAAGGGAAGAACAGGAGAGGAGCACATAATACTACAAATTCTTCTGAATCAGTGGTTTCATCTGATGCTCCTGCAAAAGATAATTTAAGTGCTTCAGAGGCCACTAAAGCTGATGCAAATGGTGTTCCTACTGTGGATGTAACAACTAATGTGGTGCCAGAGGTAAAGGAGTCTGAATCAGAAAATGCAGCTGGCCAACAGAAGCAAGGTGAAGGTAGTTGCATGAGTATAGCAAGTGGCTTAGTATATATTTGTTTGGAATATTGAAATCACCTTAAATGTTGAATTAACTTCAATTTTATCTTTTCAATGCCATAGAAAAATTTAACCACATGAAGGAAATAAAATCCACTTTCAATAGCTTATGACATTAACTCCAATACACACGTTGGATAAGATTGTAAAAACTTTAGATGGCAGTTTAATCTAAAGAAGAAGAAAGTTCAACGCTAATTTTTGAGGGTTTCTGCTAGGTGGGAACATTATGCGTTAATATATACCTTATCTATGTATAGGCATGAACACATATCTTATACATGCTGAAAATATTATATATATATATATGTATGTATATGTGTATGTATATGTATGTATGTATGTATATGTGCATAAAAACAAGTTGGATAACATTACAAAAACTGTAGATGGAATTTTAACCTAAAGAAGAAGAAAGTTAAATGTTAATTTTGAGGTTTTTGGCAAGGTGGAAACAGAATGTGGCAATACATGTCTTAGCATGAACATGTACATGTATACGCAATCATATATTGACAGAGACACAAATATTTGTCTGCTTAGCTTTTGTGTTTTTTTTTTAATAAGTTTTTTTGGTTACTTAAATTATTGAAGTGGGAAGAAAACCTTTTTAACTGATTGATTTATTACATCTGATTTCTTTTAAGTTTAAAAGGAGATAGGTTTTGTATTATATGTACAGATACTGACTTTTTGGTCAATTTAGTGGGTGATGACATATTACTCATAATAATTTGTGTTCAAACTTAATCCTTTGATTGCCAGCTCTTATCTTTCATTTATAATGATATATTTGGGTGCAAAATATCGACCAACTCAAAAAGCCTCATTCGAATATATTTTAGTTTTTGGCTGTTGCAATGGATTATGATACTTGATCTTCAGCTCTCTGTCATTTATCTCATTCAGTTTCTTCTCCTTGGCATAGCAGGTGACATTCATCTTTACCCTGTCTCTGTCAAGACGCAAAGTGGCGAGAAACTTGAGCTACAAGTGAGTAAACTTTACTTTTGGCTTTACTCCACTTTTAATTGATTTAAAATGCAGAACAATGCGTGCATTCAGTAGTTTAATTTCTAGGCACTTGGATTATTCTGTTCATAGTTGCAAGTGGAAGGCAGTTAGTCCTTCATTCTGGCATTTGATTTATTTATCCTTGGCATCATATTTACCTTATCCATTATAAGATCTGGACTGCTGAGTTGAATTTCTTAATCTACTTGCAGCTGAATCCAGGAGATTCTGTCATGGACATAAGACAATTTCTTCTTGATGCTCCAGAGACATGCTATTTCACATGCTATGACTTATTGCTGCACACGAAGGATGGTTCCACTCACCATCTAGAAGATTTTAATGAAATTTCAGAAGTAGCTGACATTACTACCGGTGGTTGCTCGTTGGAGATGGTTCCCGGTATATTGACAGTTTGACACAGCTATGTTATTTTGACATTATGATCTATTTGTGGGCTCTAACATAGAAAGTATTTTGGCAGCATTGTATGACGATAGATCTATAAGGGCTCATGTTCACCGTACTAGAGAATTGCTTTCACTTTCCACACTTCATGCCTCTCTATCAACATCCCTTGCATTGCAGTATGAGACAACACAAAACAAAGCTTCTAGTCCAGGAGGTTTGAGATATTGAACATGCAATCAGTTTCCATCATTCATTTTCCACATTATTAATTCTTTAAGACACTTAAGCTTCCATGTTTTACTTTGACCTAGATACGGCAAAAACTGAGGTCCCAGAGCTTGATGGTCTGGGTTTTATGGAGGACGTTGCTGGATCACTGAATAATTTGCTATCATCATCTTCAACAGAGATCAAATGTGTGGAGAGCATTGTGTTTTCCTCCTTTAATCCTCCTCCAAGCTACAGAAGGTGGATTTTAGAATTTCCTCTGCACCATTACCTTATTGCCTAAAATCATTAAGACTGTTTTCTGTGGGAACCAAATTGATAACATACCGATGGTGCTTTTGTTGATGTCAGGCTTGTTGGTGATTTGATTTATTTGGATGTAGTAACATTGGAGGGTAATAAATTCTGTATAACTGGAACTACAAAAATGTTTTATGTCAACTCAAGCCCTGGGAATACACTTGACCCAAGGCCAAGTAAGACCTCCTCTGAAGCAACCACCCTTGTTGGGCTCTTGCAAAAAATAAGCTCCAAGTTCAAGAAAGGTAACTGGTCATGGTTTAGATGTATAATTCTGTTAAAGTTTGAAGTGGTCTAATCTTACAACTGACATTGAATAAATTTGTTTTTCTGTGTTCTTATTTTGAAGCATTTCGTGAAATTTTGGAGAGAAGAGCCTCTGCACATCCTTTTGAAAATGTTCAATCTTTGTTACCACCAAACTCCTGGCTGGGATCATATCCAGTTCCTGGTGAGTTCAACATCAAAGAGTTGTAAAGAGCCTGCTGTTTTCCTTTGAAGTTGATACTTAACAACCTCTTTTCTACTATAATATCAAAAAGTATTGCAATTAGTTTCAGCATGCTGGGTAACCTCTTTTTGATGGTGCATTAAATTGACCCTTACTAAAATGCCTCAACTGGAAATACGTCTTTGCTATAATACTAAAAGTATGGTTAGTTGCTTTTATTATTGTAAATAGAAAATAAAACAACACATTTTGTGAGGTTTTTAGCATATATATCTGCATGACTTACAAATGAGTTTATTTTGTGAACTTTGAGGTTGCTTGATGCCATTGTTTGTTTTCTTCACTTCTAAATTAATTTTGGTTGTGTTCCACCTGCCAGAACATAAACGTGATGCAGCCAGAGCAGAGGACGCATTGACTCTTTCATATGGCAGTGAGCTGATTGGCATGCAAAGAGATTGGAATGAGGAGTTGCAATCTTGTCGAGAATTTCCCCATACAACTCCTCAGGAAAGGTATTTGATCTTTGGTGGACTTGTTACAGTGATTCTCATTCCCTTAGCTTTTTCTGTACTTTGATAACTAATGCTAAATTATAGTTTCTTCTATATGGTTTTCACCATCTCTACAACTAAAGAAGGTAATTTTGTTGCAGGATTTTGCGGGATAGGGCCCTCTACAAAGTAACATCAGATTTTGTTGATGCAGCGATTAGCGGTGCTATTGGAGTGATCAGCAGATGTATACCCCCAATAAACCCAACAGATCCAGAGTGCTTTCATATGTTAGTGGGACCTTCAATAATAATCTATTTTTTAAATTATTTTTTCGTTACTTTTTTTCAGATTTTAAGGCATTAATTTGATATTATTTGTAACTTATAAAAGTAATATGTTTTGTCCACATGCTGTTGTTTAACACATATTAGTCCCTCAATGTTGAGAACTTGTCTTTCAGCACAGTAAGCTAATCAATATTAACTGTACTCTAGTGCAGGCTATAAGCTATCTTGAATTAGATGAACTGTTACATGTTAAATTTGTGACATTGCTTTGCTTTGCCTTTTAGTATAGATGCTTATTGCCTGTGGGAATTATTTACATTCTGTAATGCGCTATTATGCAGTCTTATTATTGAGATAAAAAAAAAGTCTTATTATTAAGTGACAGATGCATTAATTTGTCAGATTAACATTAGGTTGTATCTTTTTATTTTTGGATATAGGTATGTTCACAACAATATATTCTTTAGTTTTGCTGTGGATGCGGACCTTGAGCAGTTGTCCAAGAAGCGTTCATTAAATGCTAATTCAAACATTGAGAATTCAAGCTTGTCAAACAGTTCATCTGATAAGGCTTCCAGTTTGTTGCACGGAGACAGTGGTATTCCCAATGGGGAAAAATGTGAACCAAAAATTACAGGGGAAGGTGATAATGTAGTGGAAGTTCCTTCCAATGTGTCTGCTGAAACACAATTGACAGAGAGTGAGCAAGCTACATATGCTTCTGCAAATAATGATTTGAAAGGCACCAAGGCATACCAGGAAGCTGATGTCTCTGGACTTTATAATCTTGCTATGGCCATAATTGATTACAGAGGTCATAGAGTTGTAGCTCAGGTGTGTATTAAAGATATATATATATATATATATATTTAAAATTTTTTTATTGTTAAGTTACACATGCACCCAGTGGTTCTTAAACTCATGATCTCACAATCCAACTGATTATTGTGGGAGACAGAAGTGCCAGTTGAGCTATGGCCTATAGCTCATTATTAAAAATAAGGTCTGTACTGTATTTGATATATCATTTATTCTTAGAAGTGTTTTTATAATATAACACATTTTCTGCAAAGGTATCTGTTAAAAACTGGGATTGCTTTCTCTTTCATGCTTGTGTTTTCCTGTTCCTGGCTCTCTCTCTCTCTCTCACATAAAGTATTAGTTACATCTTCTGTTGCAGCTGACTCTATTGGCATTCTTATTGACGGGAAAGGATATAAGCACTTATAGAAAAAAAAAAAAAAAACTTATTATTATTAATTTTATTGATGGACTCGTTGGCAAGTATTTTTTACAGTAACATTAGTTACATGACCTGTTATTTATTATCAGCAATTTTTGCTTGTGTTTACTAAATTGTGTTGTTTTAGGACATATTTGTACACATACATGGAAGCTTTTGTTCATGATAGCTATTTCTATTTCGGCTTGCTTAAATTGATCTCTAGCTGGCCCTCAATTGCTTTTATACATTCTGTTGCAGAGCGTTTTACCTGGCATTCTTCAAGGGGATAAGTCAGACTCTCTTCTGTACGGTTCTGTTGACAATGGCAAGAAGATATGTTGGAATGAAGATTTTCATTCCAAGGTGAGGGAGCATATAAGATTTGTTGCATGTCATGTTTCAGATTTTGCATAATGTCTTTCTTAATTGCTATGTGAGAGTACTTCTTAAACTTCTCTTGGGTTAAGATATCCATGATGGCTTAATTGTGCTGTCTTACAAGAAATATAATTTTCATTTATACCTATAAAAATAATATATAATTTTCATTTATGGTGTAAATGTAATTGTTATGCTTTATAAGAACATGTTATTTCAATGAAGATTCCAGTTTGATCTCTCTTTCTGGGTTTGTCTATGTGAATTGTGAAATGAGTTTCCTTGTTAGAAGTGCTAAGCTTTTATTATCCTTAGGTTCTTGAGGCTGCTAAGCGCCTTCATTTGAAGGAACACACTGTCCTAGATGGATCTGGAAATGTTTTCAAATTAGCTGCCCCAGTGGAATGCAAGGGTATTGTTGGTAGTGATGACAGGTGATACTCTCTTGGATTGGTCTATTAGTCACACAAACCTAACTACTTGGTTACGTTCTTCTTCTTAGTGCTTGGATTTCTTTATATTTAACTAAATTCTGTTAAAAATTCTTAGTTAAATATGCTTAAATTTGCTTAATTCCAGTACCCAGCACTTTAAGCACGCATTTTCCTCAAACATTATTTTAGCTAGCTAGCTTGATGATTTAAATATTAATATTTTATTAGCTATAAAGTCGTAAAACTCTGTTTCTATGCTCCTAGTTTCTGACTTTATTCATAATTATTCCACAACTGTTACATAACATGCTTATTTATATTTATAAAGCATGTGCACTTGTTTATGTTTTTTTTTTTTTTTTTTTTTCCTTTTTCTAGGCATTATCTTCTGGATTTAATGAGAGTAACTCCTCGCGATGCAAACTATACTGGACCTGGATCCAGATTCTGTATCTTGAGACCAGAACTAATTACTGCCTTTTGCCAGGTAAGTAATGACATTCTGATATTAACTACACTTTGGAACTTGTTTTATATGTTCCATTTTTAATATAAACATTTGCTTTATGGGAGAAGGCCCAAGCTGCAGAAAGATCAAAATTTAAGTCTGAAGGAGATGCTCATGTGACCACTGATTCTTCAACAGTTGCAGGTGTTAACAAACAGGTGAGAAGAGTGGCAAATGCAACCGCAGCTTTTGATTGCTGTATAGTGGTGTTTTTGTTAGGAGTGTATTGCATCCTTGAAAGTTTATTCTGTGATTAAATATTTGTTTATATTTTATTGGTTTTGTCCCCTTTTTTTCCCCACCTTGTATTCTTGGACTACCTACTGCTAACTCACTTTATGTGCCAATTATATATGATGTGGTATGATTCACAATGGAATTAGCAGTGATTTCAACTTTTTCTGTGTGTAATGCATGCATATTTATTAAATGACAATATCTCAATGCCCTTGAATTAGCAGAATCTGTCATGTTTGTGTTTCTAGAAGCTGCTTTGGTGTGAATATAGCTGCTATAGTTGAAGCAACAAATTGAGTTATACACTTAACCCCCATTGGAGTCACTTTTAGCAATTTGCCTATTTCTTGCAGTAAAGGTTGCCATACTTGAAATCGTAACTCTATGTGTTCTCACTCTCTTTCTCTCATTTTTATTATTATTATTTTTTCTAATGGATATGGTTCTGGAGTAGCACCTCCATCATGCCTATGGTCCGTTTCTTGTGTCATTATTATTTCTGGTTTACTAGAGTGTTTAGTGAATGGGATATTTATGGGGGCCTATAGAATTAGCACATTCCAAGGTTGAATTGGAGTATATATTTTCATATTTTGTTAAAATTAATTGACGGAAAAAAATCTGGTGGGTGCAGTGGTTGTGGGCGTACATTTTCATTTAAGGAATTGTGTATTTACTTGGATTTGGGCATGAAACTATAAATCACATGTTTATGTTACTATCATCATGTAAGACCAGTTCAATTTCTGTTCGGTATATATTATAATAAGAAATAGCTTGTGCCCTGAATTTCCTCTTAGTAATCTGCAATATGTGGTTCTTTCTGTTTCTGTTCACAGGATGTAACAAAAGAAGGGAGGGATGAGAATGTTAAGGATTGTGCTTCTTCCCAAGCTGAAACTGAACCACATGAGGACATTCTTTTCAACCCTAATGTCTTAACTGAATTTAAGTTATCCGGGAGTCAAGAGGCAAGTTTGAACCTATTAATATTGTTTGTCAAGTTCGTTGGATTCTAAATTTGCTAATATTCAGTCAGAAAATAAAAAAATGAAAAGAAATATCTGATATGTTTTTGATCCTATGCCTTCACCAGGAGATAGCAGAAGATGAAGAAAATGTAAGGAAAGTGAGTTCATATCTTACGAATGTTGTGCTTCCAAAGTTTGTACAAGATCTTTGCACGCTTGAAGTTTCACCTATGGATGGACAAACATTAACTGAAGCACTCCATGCTCATGGAATTAATGTTCGCTATATTGGAAAAGTAAGCGTTTGTGAATGCTTAAATATTAGCATATAACTATGGGAAATATATATAAATCAATGCCTGAATTGAAATTTATTATTGGTGTTAAAGCTGTCATGTTCATAACTTTTCCATCTTTCTGCAAATGATTGTATTGCTTTTGACATGTCTGGAGCTTTGCTACAGGTGGCTGATGGGACAAAACATTTACCTCATTTGTGGGATCTTTGTTCTAATGAGATTGTTGTTAGGTCTGCAAAGCACATCCTCAAGGTGATAAGCATAATCTAAGCAGCTTCTACATTATAAATGGTGTTGCCAAACGTATACATTGTTTCAATTAATTCCTCAGTTTCACCACAATACTTTGCAAAGAGGTGTCGCATGTTACTATGTCAATTGTAAAATGTGACATCTTTTTCCTGAAGTTGGTGTTAGAGACAGAAACCATCAACTTTGCCTACAAGAGGGCAGTCTGGCATAGCTTGCACACGTGCATGTGGAAACACATTTCCTGTTCACATCCACTCATCCCTTCCTAGTCTGATTAAACTGACTCCATCTTGAGCAGGATGTTTTGAGAGATATAGAGGATCATGATATTGCGCCAGCTATATCACATTTCTTTAACTGCTTTTTTGGAAGTATTCAAGCTGTTGGCTCAAAAGTTGCTGCCAACAATATGCAGTCCAGAACCCACAAAAAGGTATGTGTCACATGGATCGATAGTTTCAGGATTTCTTATGGTTTTTTTTTTTTTTTTTGGCTTTTACTGCCTTTCAGCTTTGAGCTTTTTGTGAGCTAACTCTTGAGGCCATATGTTCACTCCATTTGTGGTCTGTCATTGTAATTGTACAACAATCAAAGCAATTTAGTTGCATCTTTTTCTTCAGAAGAAAGTTAAAATTTTTTCTTAAATTATTAAATGATGTTTAGAATCTAAAATCTTTACTAAATTCACTCAATTTTCTTAAATGGAAATGGTAACATGAAATTTTACTCTTGATGGAGAAATCTTGACCCAAGGCTGTTCTTTATGTTTATATTTTTTTTAGGACCAAGGAGGCCATCAATCTTCAGGAAAGCCTTCTAAGGGGCAAGGAAGATTTAAAGGTGGGGCGTCTGCAAGGAAGAATCAATTGTCATTTATGAATGTTAGCTCAGAAACTCTATGGTCAGACATACAAGAATTTGCTAAACTCAAATATCAGGTATCAGTTTTTATCAAGTCTCTACAAGGACACTTGATATTTCTAGAAGGTTGAAGGAGTCATTTCTTGCAAAAAGTATTTAAAATAAAAATATTTATTTTGGGTTGCATCTTAGTAAATTTATTAGGCTATATCAAAAAAAATTTAATTAGGTGATTATTATTATTACTTTTTTTTTCCCCTTGCTTAGTTAAAAAACTTGTGCAATTGGGAGATCTTTTACTGTGATTTTTTTTTCCCAATAGTACATCTGACGTCAAGGGGCCATATTCCGAAATGGGATGACATTTTAGATTGGTCCTTTTCCTTTTGATGCTGTAGAAAATAAAATGGACTAATCTGTATCATATGGGATCCTTAATCACATTCTTTCTTCCTTCTGTGATTCATGTCTAATGTGTGTCGGTGTATGTTTGAAATATATTTTCTCATTGTTGTAGTTCGAGTTGCCAGAGGATGCAAGGTCACGTGTAAAGAAAGTTTCTGTTATACGGAATCTTTGCCAGAAGGTAATTATAAGTTCATCTTCTCAAATTGATTCCTGTTTGAATTTCATTACGCCACAATATATTGCAGTGAAAATTAGGGGTGTTGTCCTTTTGTAATATGATTGCCCATTCTTTATAAAAAAAAAAAATGATTGTCCATTCTTTAGCTACTATTGCCTAATGTTTAAAAAAAAAAAAAATTATGTTGAGCACATGCTCTGAAGGATGGATAATAGTTTTAAGATTAGTTCAATTGCATATTTATGGTATATGATGTCTTACATTTATGCATTTTCCTTCTTATGCTTGGTGCTTTCTCATGCTATTGTCTGCTTTGTCTAGATATTTCCTATTATATACATGGCAGGAGTTCGGGTCTTTTATAGTTGGACGTGTCTAACTTATTATGCCTTAAATCATGTTCCACAAGTATTGATTTGTTAATATCTGAACATAAGGAACTACTATATATTATAGGGGTAAATTACTGTGCTTAGAATCCCAGAATATGCTATTTCAGTTACAATATGTATAGTTGCAACAACAGAAATGGATGTAAATATTTTGCCATTTTGGTTCCCATGTTACCTGTGTGAACAATGATGTTATTTGTTACTTCAACAGTTTGTCTACCAGGATTACTCAGCTTCAAAATTCATTTTAAACCCCAAGTATTAGATGGGAATTTCACTTCCAGAATTTGGAAAACTTATACCACACTTGCCAAACTAGCTGGTCTTCTTGAAACTAGCTATCATCCAACACTTTGAAATAGCACTTTTCTAATATGTTTTTCTTGGTATACACTGCCTATTTTGATAAGTACTTGTGGAATAAGATTAGTTCTTGGAACCTGAGTACAGCCACCTAAATTCTTAATATTCTGGGTCCTGGGATTGCTTAATTTGATTTAGTTTGTACATGTGAGTTTCCTGTTTTGCAGCCCTGCTCCATTCTAGTTAGTTCAAGTGCTAAAATTTATCTGCCTTGATGAAACTAATCGCATATCTCATGTTAATATTTCTATAGCTTAAGCTTCTGAAATAGCATACAACTTGCTTGAATATTGTTTTCTTTACAGGTAGGCATAACTATTGCAGCTCGCAAATATGATTTTAATTCTGCAGCACCTTTCCAAACGTCCGACATCATGAATCTCCAACCTGTAGTGAAACATTCAGTTCCCTTGTGTTCAGAAGCCAAGGATCTTGTGGAAACTGGTAAAATCCAATTGGCTGAGGTATGATTTGCGCTTTGCTCTATTGTTGAGATCCTTACACGAATATGTATTGTCTAGTCAACAGAATGCCACATTAATCATAAAAAAACTTACAATCCCAAACATAATTTAGGATCACAAATTTGGTGGCCATTGTGATATTCATCTTGAGTATAATAATGCTTGGTCAAATTGGTTTAAAATTGAATCAACATTGGTTTAAGCTATTATTTACTATTGAAAGAGCATATAATGTATTTTGGAGTCATTTGAGTCTTTAAAAGAATTTTTCCAGGGCATCTGTTAAGATAAAAAGTACACTAGGTAGAACCAGTCGAGATAGATTTCATGAAACTTACACACGACTACCTATTGCAGAAAATTAAAAGTTCTGCCGAGTGATTGTTGTCATGACTTTTTATTTTGTATTCTTGTATGGAAAGATATGTTATTTAGTTGTGTGACTCTTTGTTCCAGGGAATGCTTAGTGAAGCCTACACATTATTTTCTGAGGCATTTTCAATACTTCAGCAGGTATGTTATTCCATTATTTTGCCCTCTTTGAATTCCTTTGGTATGGTTTATAATTTATTTATTTTTAATTGTGTTGCAGGTTACTGGACCAATGCATCGGGAAGTTGCAAATTGCTGTCGGTAGACATCTCAACTAAAATGATTCTGCATATTTGTTGCTAATATTGTTTGGTTGATCTTAGTGATATAAAAATTTATGCATCTTGTACTTTGATTTTGATCATAGCTATCAGGCACTAATGTTCCCCTGCAAGACATGACTGATTATAAAATTATGCATCTTTAAATTAGCTATTATTTGGTTATAAGATTGATTTTCAATTCATTGATCTGCACTTACAAGAGTAAAACAGATCAATATAAAAATTTGTTTATGATTTGCTTGAGCCTGACTGGTGTTCCCTTTCTTAACTTTTCAGGTATCTTGCCATGGTTTTGTATCATGCAGGAGACATGGCTGGTGCGATAATGCAACAGCACAAGGAACTTATAATAAATGAACGGTGCCTGGGTTTGGACCACCCTGACACTGCTCACAGGCATGCTCTTCTATTCTTTTCTTTTGTTTAATGCATTGAGGTGTTTGGATGGTATCTGTCAATTTGTAATGTTTGATGATATAAACTCATTGAACGTAGTTATTTACTTATCCCCCCCCACCCCCCCCCCCTCCCCCCCAAAAAAAAAAAAAACAATTACGGACGTGGTTATTTCAAATACCACAAGTTACTATTTCAAATATTAGCCAATGAGCTCTTTCTCAAATGACTCCTTCTGTTCTAAGTGCAAGTAGGAGGGTGAGGTCATGAGTTCAAAACCTACTTTATGCGTACATAATTTACCAATAAAAACTAAGAATTCTCATATAGTGTCTGTTTGGCAAGATTATTTTTGCTAACTTATTTTACTATTCAGCTTATTTTTGCCATTATTCATGGGTTCCATTATATTTTTTGGTACTATTCATAGGTCCCATTGTACTGTTTCGGCTAACTTTTACATTTATTTACAGTACTTTTAGCAAAAAGTTTTCAGTTTTAGCAAAATAAGTAGATCTCAAACAGACCCATAATGAAATCAAAGTGGATGCAGTTTTCAGAATGAGTTAGAAAATCATGTGTAACATGAAATAGATTTGTTTCTATGTATTACTTATCAAAAAAAGAAAAGAAAAAAGATTTGTTTCTATTTCTGTGTATTAATAGGAGAAAATTTTGTTTTCTTTTTGGTGTCCAAGCAACCCTCTCTTACAGTCACATAGAGATCTAATTCTTGGTTAACTGCAGTTATGGCAATATGGCTCTTTTCTACCATGGACTTAACCAAACAGAACTTGCATTACGGCACATGTCTCGGGCATTGCTCTTGCTAAGCTTGTCATCAGGCCCAGATCACCCTGATGTCGCTGCAACTTTTATAAATGTTGCAATGATGTACCAAGACATTGGAAATATGAACACAGCTCTTCGTTATCTGCAAGAAGCTTTGAAAAAAAATGAAAGGCTTCTAGGTGAGGAACATATCCAAACTGCTGTATGCTATCATGCTCTTGCCATTGCATTCAATTGTATGGGTGCCTTCAAGCTTTCTCACCAGGTATGTGCCTTAGTAAAATTTAATTTTTATAATTGGGATACAATTAATTATAATTCACTAATTATTGCCTTTGGCATGCCAGCATGAGAAGAAAACCTATGATATACTTGTCAAACAACTTGGTGAGGAGGATTCAAGGACACGGGACTCCCAAAACTGGATGAAAACATTTAAGATGCGTGAGTTACAGGTAATATAGGATCTATAGAATTTCTTGGACAGTTGTTGTGTTCTTAACAAGATTTTGTATTCCCTTTTGGTTTCTGAATTTTGTAAACCTTGTTTGACAGATGAATGCACAAAAGCAAAAAGGCCAAGCTTTGAATGCAGCTTCTGCTCAAAAAGCTATTGATATTTTGAAGGTACTTTTGTTTCTACTTATTTGTTCTGGACATTTTCATCTTCATCCAAGATGAAAGGGAAGCGATCAGATCTCAGAACTGCTTCTGCTTGATAGATATAAATGCTTTCCTGTGCTCATGCTTTTTTCCTTTTTTGCATGGTCTGTTTCTCATTCTCTGTATGGTGTCTACAACCCCTACATTTCTGGTTTTGTGTTCTTAAAAACCAGGTCTTTTTATCCTGGTACTACAGTATAGCGTATTAAAATCCCTTGATGGATTCCTTTTCAAATTATTTTTTTTGTTAAAAGAAAAAGGCTTTAAATACACTGTCAACTCCTAAAGTTCAGTACGCAAGAAATTTTTTATTTTTTATTTATAAGTCCAGCGCACAAGAAATTTTAGCCCTTGAAGTTTAAAAATGTTGCTTTTACTCAGATGATGCGACCAAATTAAAAACTGACATGTCATCACTCAATTAGACACATTAGGAACTAAAAGTGATCACTTTCAAACTTTAAGCTTTCCAGGGACTAAAAAGGATCTCTTTAAGTTTGTAGGGACTAAAAGCTAGCACTTAAAACTTTAGGAACAAAATTGTTCATGGACTAAAGTTTAGGGACTAATAGTGTATTTTGGCCAAAGAAAAAAAAGAAAAAGTAAGAATTGCGAAGAGCTTTGTAGCTCAATTGATACCTTTTAGTGTTTTTAATGGAGACATCAAAGGTTCATATTCCCCACCCCCAAGTATTGAATTATCAAAAAGAAAAATTGAGAACTGTAAAACGCTTCTGGGTGTCAATCAGGTGTTTGTTTCTTGCTTGGAGCTGTCCTAACTTCCCTAAAAGATATATTGTTTCTTTTTTGGTGGGTACTTAGAATTTCTCATTTGATATTTGATGTTGCACGACAGGCCCATCCTGACTTAATACAGGCATTCCAAGCTGCTGCAACAGCTGGAGGGTCTGGGAGTTCGGGCACCTCTGTCAACAAATCTCTTAATGCTGCGATAATTAGTGACAATCCTCCTCGAGGGAGGGGAGTTGATGAAAGAGCTGCCCGTGCGGCAGCTGAAGTCAGAAAGAAAGCTGCAGCTAGGGGCCTCTTGATACGTCCACATGGCGTTCCGGTACAAGCTATGCCACCACTTACTCAACTCCTCAATATTATCAATTCAGGTATGACCCCTGATGCGGCAGAAGGTGGGGAAACGGATGGAGTGAAGAAGGAAGCCAATGGCCATCCTTCAAATAGCCCAGTGGATTCCAAAAATGATGAATTGACATCAGGGCAAGAAGATCAGGCCCCTGTTGGATTGGGCACAGGCTTAGCATCATTGGATGCCAAGAAACAAAAAGCAAAAGCCAAAGCTGCTGCTTGAATTGTTGCACAGTTGAGATTACGCTGATCGGTAAGGAAACCCCTTATTTATTTATGAGAATTGGAATGATTTCCAATATGGCATCAGAGCCTTTTGTTTTGTTGTTTGAGTGATGAACAATCCCGTTTATCCATGGATCTCAGAAGCTATAAAGGGTATTGAGATGTGCCCGTTGATCGACAGGTATTCATTTTCGTTTTAACCAATAATCAGGGTCATATACTCCGGAGATCATGCCAGCCAATAGATTAAATATATTCTTCTAGGTATTGACTGAAGAATGAACTTGTCAGTTTTCCTATCTTTTGATTTTTAATTAAATTTTGAGCAATTTTGGGGCGTCATGTGAAAGCATTTCAATGTTTAATATGTAAAACAGTGTTAATTTCCCTAAAAAATGAGATGAGCTTATTTCCTTTGTTTGAGAATCAGCTCTCTTTTTGATTCTTTGTTCTGTATAGTTTTAGAAATCATTGTTTTGATGAAGAAAATCCTCCATTCATTGGAAAATTTTACTCAACTAAAATTGAGCTGGTACTCTAAATCAATAAAAACCAGTTACCTAATTCCAAAATATGACTTAAGTTCTACAGGCAACTTTTCAACTCCTAATGTAGCACTAATTCAAACCAACGGCAACAGTCACATTCGCAGCACTCATTCAAACCATTAGCAAAAGTCACATTCGCAGCAACGGTAATAAATTAAGAACAACCCCGTTTAGCAAATATGATGAGTATTCTTAAAAAAAAAAAAAATTCTTAAGAGATGCCTTGTGGGAAGAAACTAAAGCCGCATTTGCGAGCAATTTTAAAAGCTGATATTCCAGGATTATTTTCCTTTTTGAGAGTGATGCACAATGTGATCACCTCTATGTATAGAAAATTATCTTTTAGATTGTCTCATGTTGCATAACTCTTACAGCATGTGGGTTCTCAGGTGGGGACAATCAAATATGAGAGGAATAGTCCACGAGATTGTTTCAGAAGGTAATTTTTTTTTCTTCATTGATAAGGAACTTTATTTTTCATTACCTTTTTATTTTATATTGGTTGAAAAAAATATAAAATAAAAACTTTCAAGGGGTGGGTGGAAAGATATGATAGGGTGCGAAGTCTTCAACTATAGTGGTCTAGGTTATCTCAAATAATGCAAAGTTCTAGACAAGTATTCATTATGAAACACTTTCCAAGAAGGTAAGATGCAAATTTACTTTTAAATTTCATGGTTCTTATAAAAAAAAAAAAAAGCCTTCATATTATGGAAAATTATTAAGTAATCATGATGAATGAAACACTTTCCAGGAAGGCAAGATACAAATTTAGCTTTAAATTTCATGGTTCTTATAAAGAAAAGCCTTCATATTATGGAAGATTTATTAAGTAATCATGGTGTATAATTGATGTGGCACTTCAAACCAATAAAAGCACCTTCTCTAATTCAAAAATATGACATAAAAACAAACAACTTTTCAACTCTTCTCCACCGTAACTTTCCACTGATACGTATCTTTAGCAAAAGTCACATTATAGAGACAATAAGAAATTAATAACCTCTTTTAGTTTAGCATAAGTGATGAGAAACTTGTTATTTAAAGAAAAAAAAAAAATCCTAGGGATGCCTTGTTGGAGGAAGTTATGTCATGTTACTTTTGTGGGAGATTAGTGACGCATACAGTGAAATTATCTTATAAGATTGTCTTATTATGGTGTACCTTTCTTTTTTATTTTTATTTTTCAGGCTTTTTGATTTACAAAATTACTGATTATATTTTTAAATTTAAGTTTTTCTAACATCTATTTTTAACATTTTTCAAATGATTTTTATTTACCTTAAATAAAGTGATACATGGTGAAACAAAATTGACATCTAATTTCCAATTTGATTATGAGAGAGAGAGAGATTATTTGGTGTACAGTCATGTGAAAGATTGGATGGCTAATATTGACATTCCATTGTGTGGGAGAGGGACATATAAAAAATTAAAATCTAAAGTCATTATGAGAAATTAACTTTAATGATAATTTGATGCATTCATATGATTTTATTTTTGTCAAAAAATTTAGGATTTTAAATGAGTTGGGTTTTTATTATTCCCACCATTTTAGAGGCCTTCTTGAAGTGAGGGAGTTCACATTTTTTTTTTTAATTATAAAAAATAATTATTAATTTAAAATTTTTGCCGCCCTAGGCAATGGCTTAAGTGGCCTTGCCCAAGGGCCAGCCGGGCTCATTGTGCCAATATTTTTTATTTTTTCATGTTGGCACTACATCTTTATATCTTTTTATAATATTCATAGTATTTTCAACTCTTTGGTGAATGCACATATCCTTTGTCTTTTTTTCTTTTCTCAAAGAAAATGAATAATTTTTTCCCACCTTTTATTTTAGTTGAAAAACAATTTCCATGGGGGTGGGTGTATGGATACAATGTATGTCAAAGTCTTCAACTCTCGTAGTCTAGGTGCAAACTTCATAATACTAGTGATATAGACTAGCATTTACTATGAAACAATTTCCAAAAAAGCACTGGATATGAATTCATAAAAGGTAGTTGATCTGATGAGGCCTAAATTCTCGGCATTTAGTTGAGTCCCAGTCTTCAAAAAGAGGGAAAAGTCAAGGTATGGCCTAACAATTGCCCCAAAAGTCTTTGGCCTTAATTTTCTTGAGTTTGGGTATTCTTAATTAATGCAAAGCTGGTAGTATCGATAGACTAGTCATACGAAACATTTTCCAAGATAGTACTAGATACAAAATTAGAATCAGCAACATTCAAACCAAAGACTCTAGCCTCTTCTTGAGCGTTGGTCTTCTTGAGTAGGACCAAAGAAAACCAACACTCCAAGATAGTACTATATATATATATATATATATATTGCTTTCTTTTGTGTTTTGTGTTTTGTTTTGTTTTGTTTTTTTTTTTTTTTTTTAGATGTGATTTTTTTTTCTAGACATGATTTTTTTTTTAATAAATTTAGGTGATTGATTTTTTTGGTTGTTTATCCCTTTTTTGGTTTTAATTGGGCATCATTTTTTAACAAGGGTATATACGTAAATTTATACAAATTCACTCTTTCCATACTTCTACATTTCTACTCTCAACCAAACAAAAAGTAAAAAGTAGGGAAATTAAAATATTTCTATCATTTCACTTTTCCATTCTCCCACCATTTTCTATCCTCTCATTTTCTTACTTCTCCAACCAAACGGACCTTTGAGGGATCTACTAATTGCCCCAAAATTCTTTGGCCTTAATTTTCTTGAGTTTAGGTATATTATCAATTAATGTCAAGCTGGTAGTACCAATAGACTAGTCATAACTAAACATTTTCCCCAGATATGAAATTAGGACCAGCACCATTTAAACCAAAGACTTTGGCCTCTTCTTGAGTATTGGTTTTCTTGAGTAGGACATAACTGCAAACTTACAGACGAAAGAAAACAAATCACTACAAAGAACACGCTTTGCATTATTAGACCAACCGCAATAATATAACATGGACCGTTTGATATAAGTATATATGTAGCATGCTTGCTTGTGGCCTATTTCAACTGAAGACCACTTTGTTTGGAGAAAACTTTGTCTTATTATTGTCACAGAAATTCAGGAAAAGAAAAATGAGATGAGTTGGGACTTTTTTGCTTTTTGGTGGTAGGTGGTGTTAATTTTGTTCAATTAGATATTAATGGGTGCTTTGGTTGTTGGGAGTAAGAGAGAATAGCTCTCTTATAACTAAAAGCTTCCATGACCAACTATAGACAAATATAATTTTACATCTTGGGACTCAAGCAAAAACATTATGAAATGATATTGAAATCAACCAAAAGTCAAATCTCTTTCATAAAAGTGTATCCGCAAGGCCATTGATTCTTTTTTATTCCCTCAATGAAAGTATTCCTTCATTAAAAGAAAAGAAAATATTTTCTTGAAACTTTTCAATTTAGAAAAGGTTGTCATTGTGGTGGGTGGAAAGACACCATGACGCAAAGTTTTAGAGTGTGTTTGACATCAACTTTTAGTTTTTAACTTTATGTTCAACTTTTTAAAACTTCACTTTTTCAAAATTTTTTAAGATACAAATATACTTTAACAAACTTTTTTACAAAAATTTTGAACATAAAGCTATATAATTTGTTTCCAAACGGACATTTAGTCTTACTCATCTTGTTTCTCACATAGAAAAAAGAAATAAAAGAAATTTTAGTCATCTCAAATAATGGATGTAACTTTTTTGCTTTGGAAAAAAAGCACAAATATGATATGAGAAAGCTCCTTTGTATAGGGATGAAGCCAGGTGGGGTCCCAAGGGGCCCAAGTGGAAAGAGAAAAAATATATTCTCCACAATTTTATATTTGGCTCCATTTTTCTTATAATTTTACAATGAATTTATTATAATAATGTAGTAAGAAATAATGATATTTTGTGTCTTGTAATGTATTACATATAAAACAATGTTTTTGTGTCTTTGTCTTTGTCTTTGGAATTTTATAAATTTTTTTTCTTAAACTTTGCCTTCCTAACTCGAAATTTTGGTTCTGTCCTTGACTACCTTTGTATTAGTAGTGGATGTAGCTTTCCAGCTTCTTGATTGAATTAGACAAAAAAAAAACTAAGATAGAGAGGAAAACGTGAATGAATTAGATAAAAGCAAAAATAGATAAATAAATAAGTGTGTTAATTTTCTTCTATTTTCTTTTGTTTTTGTCTATCAAAGATCTAAGAATTTGGTAAATTCCTAGAAAAGAGTGCAACAACATTATGAGATCAAGCAAAAGTGAAACTTGATACAATGAAACTATATCGATAAGTCCATTGGTTCCTTTTACTTCCCTCAATCAAAATATTTATTGATCATCAAAAGAAAATAAATTATCTTGTTGCACCTTTTTTATTTAGAAAAGATCGTCGTTGTATGTAGCTGGGTGGAAAGACACCACGATGCGGACTTGAAAGTCTTAGTCCAAGTCATTCATATAATGGATGTAACTAGGATAGGATATTTGAGAAAGTTGTATACGTAGTAGGTATATATAGGATGGGGGTAGTGTTATTTCAACTCAAAACCTATTGTGCTTGGAATTATAATTCAGAGTTGAGCAAAAACTTTGTTAGTCTTATTGTTATAGAAAATCAGGAAAACAAAAATTAATGGAGTTGGGACGTTATTGGTGGTGGCCGGTGGTGTTACTTTTGGTTCATTTAGGTATGAATGGGTGCTTTGGTTGCTGGGAGCAAGAGAGAATTGCACTCTTGCAATACAAAGCTTCCGTCAACTACACTGATGATTATCATGTTACACCCTGGGACTCAGTCGACAAAGAGAGTGATTGCTGTGAGTGGGAAGGTGTCAAGTGCAACATCACTACTGGCCGTGTAATCCAACTTGCTCTTAATAGCACGATTTCCTATTGGAGTGGAGAAAGTGGGGGAGGTTCGTACTTTAATGCCTCTCTGTTTCTTCCCTTTGAAGAGCTCCAGTACCTCGATTTGAGTGAAAATTGGATTCGTGGATGGGTCCCAAATGAAGGTGCTGAGTTTATATCCTAAGAAAAGTAGGGAGTATTTAATTTGTTGATATTCTAATTTAACTATTACATCCTCTTTTTTATTTATTTTTTATTTTTTATTTTTATTTATTTATAAATAGTTGAGAAAAAAATAGTTGTATTTTAGGAATCATTTTATACTGCTTTCTGGGAATATATAGTTGCAGATGTGAAAATTGAAGCATCTAAATAACAGGTTTTGAAAGATTATTTGCATTGAGCAAGTTGGAGGTGCTTCACTTGGAGTACAATAATTTCAATGACAGCATTCTTTCATCCTTGAGTGGAATTGCTTCCCTCAAGGAACTATATTTGGGGTACAACAATTTGAATGGATCAATCCCCATCCAAGGTAAGCCTTTCGGGTAAAATCCTCCAACAAATTTGTTTGACCAAAGTAAATTGTTTGAAATTATTATTTTCTTTTTTACCTTTTCTTTAAAAATAAATGTAGACCACAGATTAGTTGCATGTTAAGATTCATTTTGTATTGTTTTGTGGGAATATAAAGTCACAGATATGCAAATTGAATAATCTAAATTGCAGGTTTTGAAAGATTCTCTTTGTTGAGCAAGCTGGAGGTGCTTCACTTGGATCATAATAATTTCAATCACAGCATTCTGCAATCTGTAAGTGGTATTGCATCACTCAAGGAACTAGATTTGAGTAACAACAATTTGAATGGATCAATCCATATCAAAGGTAAAACTCTCATTAATTTGCAAAGGAATATTATTGGAAGAGTGTTTCATGCACGCTTATTGAGCATGTAACAATATTTCTTATTTCCCTCCTATCAATCATTGATATTTATGCAGCTAAATTTCACCCTTTTTTCCTTAGCTATTTTAAATGAAAAGTATTTATGCACCTAAAGTTCCTTTTTTTTTTCTCATGATTTTTTTATGTAATTTTTTTATTGTAGAATTTAAAGAATTTAGCAACTTGGAGGAGCTTTACTTGAGTCAGAATAATATCCATGACTTCGTGACAACAAAAGGTATATAGGCTATAAAAATATATGTTCATTGATTCAAATCAAATACTTCTTTGGTATGATATGCCAAATGAAATTATCACGTCGTTGTTTTTGAGATATTTCTTTTTGCCCTATAGATTCAAACATCTTAACTAAGCTGCAACTCCTAGACTTGAGTGGGAATGATTTCAGTGCACAAGTTCTTAAGTCATTAATTGCCTTCCCATTATTGAAGACTTTAGATCTTTCAAATAATAATTTGGAGGGATCGTTTACCACTAAAGGTAAGTTATACCATTGACATCAAGGTGGCGTTGTTTTGCATTTTACTTTTAATCACTGGCATAATAGTAGAAAATCTCTATAAAAACCCTATTCTAAATATCGATAATCAAATTTCTTGAAATTCAATGAGACTAAACTTATTGTCTTTCATAAGTATCATTATCTATTTTCGTCTTGTTAAAATTTTGTATTCAAAATGTTAAAAACAAAGACTACACAACGAAGATTTTAATATCGGTTTTTTAGCATACCTTTCTTGGCCTAAGCCAACAATCACATAAGAGCTTCAAGGTCGTTCTACGTTGCCCAGAGTGAGCAATTTTAGTAACCCACGAATAGAGTTCCAGTTAGCTCAGCTGGTAAAGCCTCTTATGGTTGTATAAGAGATCTGGGGTTCAATTCCCGCCTATGCCAAAAACTTATTGATGTCTTGGTTTGATGATAAAAAACTGTTATCAGGAGCGAATGCTATAGGTTGAAACTTTCTAAAAAAAAGAAGAAGTAATCGACGAATAAAATGTTTCTCCAACGGTGTTACACAAGACTAGAGTAATGCAAACATAACCCACGTCTTAAGAGCCTCACAACAATATTACAATAGATTCATATTCTAAATTATATTAATCTTAAAAAAATACATTATCTATTTTTCTAATGACTTATAAATAATTGAAGTTCATTTGTCAAATATTATAATACTTATTTAGTATTATAAATTGATCATAAAAACAATTTCTTATTAAATATTTCAAAATAAACTTATAGCATACACGCACATCAAATGGGACACCAGCTAGATTTTACAAATTGAAGAGTTCAAATAAAAAAAATGGTTTTGATATGATTTGTGTAAAAAGGAATTTACCTAAATCGGAAGTAACTGTAGCAACAAAAAAGAAACGAAAAGAAAAGATTTAGATGTTGTAGAAAAACGGGGAAAAAAAAGGTTTAACAACACACTCTTAAAATAAGACTGAGATCTTCAAGGAAAAGCAATTAGTACTACTTTATGCTTTACCGTATCAATTTCTACTTTATGCTTTATGCTTTTGCTTTAGAGCTGAGCAAACTAAGCAACCTTGAGCAGTTGAAGTTGGATGGTTCATCGATTGATAAAAGTCTTCTTCGTAAAATTGGAGTTATGACTTCTCTTAATGTATTGGCAGTGAGCTATTGTGGACTGAATGGCACCCTACCTGATCAAGGTAAGTTTTTTCTGTTAACATTACATATAGATCCAAATATAAATAGTAAAGGTGGATATTTTCTAAATATTTCTTGAAATTTTAGACTTGCCAAATCTTATAACATATTAAAGTAAAGACTTAAAAAAATATAAAAATTAGATCCTGGTTAAATTCTAAATTTTAACGGTCATATCTAAGTCTAATATTACTGAGAGACTCAACTAAAGGGTAGCCACTTGGTGCGTAGAGAAGATAGACATTTGACGCAACCACTGCTTGTAGGACTAACATCTATTATAGTAATTTCTTTTTTTGGTTAAAATTAGTTGTTAATTTTTTAGAACAAATTAGTTGTTAATTTGAAATCACCAAAGTATAGAGAAACTGTGTAATTTACTTAAGTATATGATAAAATGTAGTCACGTAGTAGAGAGAGAGGATAGTCACTTGGTGTAACCACAACTTTTATGACCCATCTTTTATATATATATATATAGACATCTTTTATTATATAATATATTAGTTGCTGACTTGTGTGATGCACTTGAAAGTCTAGCAAAAAAATTTATATATGATATATGTTTAATTAGTAAGTATTGAGTTGCTTTTTTATTAAGAAAAATGAGGAATTCTAAATAATTCCAACCGGAAAAATTGCATTGATCTCCCTCCTAATTTTAGATTGTACATTAACCTTTTTTACCTTCAAAATAAATTGCACTCACCTTCCCTACACTGTAACATGCACCATTAAATGCACTAACGGAAATGGATATATTTAAGCTTTTTACTTACACTTTTTATTTAAAATTCCCATTTTACACTCACTTAAAAATGGCGAAAATTTCCATTTTACCCTTAGTCACTTACTTCAATATTTCTGTGTGGTATGTATGTTTTGCAATTACTTCTTCATGTTCTATCATATCGATCACTTTTAATTAATTTACATACCTCTAAAAATTTTACTTTTGTTTTAGAGTTGGGTAAACTAAACAACCTTGAGCAGCTGTATTCATCAATTGATAAAAGCTTTCTTCAAAAAATTGCAGTTATGACTTCTCTTAATAAATTGGGAATGCGCAGCTGTGAATTGAAGGGAAACTTACCTACCCAAGGTAGGGTTTTTTTTTTTTTTTTTTTACTGCTAAGAATAATTACAATAGTAGAACCTAATAACTAATTATCTCATTTTACAGGCTGGTGTGACCTTAAAAATCTCCAAGAGATAGACCTTAGTGAAAATAAATTGGAAGGGATATTGCCTTCGTGTATGGTGAACTTCACATCACTCAACATATTGGATCTCTCTTATAATCACTTCAATGGGAATATTGTCCAGTCTCCACTATCAAGTTTGTCATCACTTGAGTACCTTTCTTTCTCAAATAACAGCTTCTTCATTCCATCCACATTCTCCTTCCTTTTCAACCTCTCCAATCTTAAGATCCTATTAAGTGATAACAATATATTAGCTTTGGAACCTGACTCTCTTACTTTGATTCCAACCTTCCAATTAAAGGTTCTCAGTTTGTCAAATTGCTCAATCAACATTCACAATAGGACACCTCCCAGATTTCTTCATTACCAATATGATTTGCGAGTAATTAATCTCTCTCACAACAAGTTGGTTGGTCAGTTCCCTTACTGGTTGATAGAGAACAATACAAGATTGGAGATTTTTATTGTAAATAATAACTCTTTCACAGGGCCTTTTATGGTGCCATATGATATTCGTCCCAACATGTTGAACATAGATATTTCTGATAATTACTTACATGGCCCAATTCCCACAAACCTTGGTTTAATTTTTCCAAATTTAGAATCTTTAAAAATGTCAAGAAATGAATTTCAAGGCAATATTCCTTCTTCTTTTGGGAATTTGGTTTTCTTACGGAGTCTAGACTTGTCTGAGAATCATTTCTCAGGAACCATACCAATGCATTTCATAATGGGTTGCTACAATATAGAGTATCTCATATTATCAAACAATAGCTTCAGTGGCCAAATATTTCCTACCAATTCTAGTTGGACTAAGCTAGAAACTTTACATTTGGACAACAATCACTTCTCAGGCACGCTTCCAACATGGATAGGGAATGGGACATCTTTAAGAGATATTGTTATGGCCAAAAATCATTTTGAAGGTCCTATTCCAATTGAGTTATGCAAACTAGTTTATCTTACATTTCTTGACCTTTCTGACAACAATCTTTTTGGCTCTGTTCCATCTTGCTTCAATTCCTCAAGTATCAGATTTTTTCAATTAAATAAAAATTGCTTGAGCGGTCCAATTCCAAGTTCTTTCCAAAACAACTCCAATCTACTTACACTGAATCTTCGAGATAACCATCTAACTGGAAACATTCCCAATTGGATTGGCAGCCTCTCATCATTGAGAATTCTGCTCTTGAAAGCGAATCATTTAGGAGGTCAAATTCCAATTCAAGTATGCCTTCTGCAAAATTTAAGCATTTTGGATCTTTCCTACAATAATTTTTCCGGTTTAATTCCTCATTGCTTGAGTAACATTACTTTCAATGCATCTGCCCATGATCCTTTTTTAAGTGGTACACAATCGGAGGAAGGTCGATACAGTATCGTGTCATTATATTTGAACACAGAGTCAAATTTTATCAAATTTCTTCCTGATGATATATCTGTGTTTAACGAATTTGTGAATGTTGAGGAAGAAGTAGAGTTCACAACAAAAACTAGAAATTACTACTACAAGGGTGACATCCTTGAGTACATGTTTGGAATTGACCTCTCTTGCAACAACCTAGCAGGTGAAATCCCACTGGAACTCGGTAGGATGAGCAGCAACATTCGTGCATTGAACTTGTCCCACAACAATCTATCCGGACCAATCCCAGTAACATTCTCAAATCTAAATCAAATAGAAAGTCTGGATCTTTCCTACAATAATTTGAGTGGCAAAATTCCACCTCAGTTGACCGAAATGACCTCTCTAGCGGTCTTCATTGTGGCACACAACAACTTATCAGGTGCAACACCCGACATAAAAAATCAATTCATTACTTTTGATGAAAGCAGTTATGAGGGGAACCCTTTCCTGTGTGGACCTCCATTACATAATAGTTGCACCAAAATGAGACCACCGTATACAATATCAGTGGATATTGAGAGGGAAGGTGGTAGTTTCATGGACATGAGTGTCTTCTACATAAGCTTTGTGGTGGCTTACATAACTATCCTGCTGGGAATTGTTGTAGTTCTCTACATAAATCCATACTGGCGTAGGGTGTGGTTTAACCTCATTGAAGTGTGCATTGACACTTGCTACTGCTTTTCTGTGGTTCATTACCATAAGTTGTTCAATTTCAGCCTTGCATAGCCTTGTATTGCTACTATTTTGTTGCGGTTTATTACCGTAAGTTGTGTTTAATTTCAGACTTGCATAGCCTTGCATTTTAATGATTACATGTATGTGTGTCTCTTCTTGTTGGATTTTGAATTTAAAGATTGAATTTTAATACTACGTTGTGCAAAATCTATATTTGTTGTGAAATTTTAAAGGACTAAGATTGTATTTTTGCGTTGTTGCTTTAATTGAATATGTGAGTTATGCAAAGCCAGAGAAATACAGCTACCCCTAAGGGGCTAGGAGTCTAGCCATGAAGTGCCATGTAACAGCAAGAAAATCTTAAGTCTTGCTAATTATTTTGAAATATTGTCTAACTCTTTTTCTACTCACCATGAACTCTGCCAAATCACATAAAACATGCTCATGAATTCGCAATGTTCAAAACCAGAATATGGGGACATCCAATCCTATGCATAAGCACTTGTATGATCTAACAGCTCCAAAGAAAACCAATTGAATAATGTTTAACTTTCTAAATGCTTCAGTAAATATTGAACCATCTATATATTCAAAAGATTTAATCCAAGTGACATCTAAATATCTATGAACGCGACATTATTCATAACATAAAAAAAAATGACAGATAAACTAACTTGACGTTCTCGATAGTGAAAAATATTAAAGAACAATAAATAATATGTACAATAACAACTTAGATATTCTAGATGCAAGTGATCAAATGTTGTCACCTCAAATAAAACTACCATTGGGATTTGTAAGAAAAAAATTACACACCCCTAACAACCTTCTCTTACCTCCCCACACACACACGCAAAAAAGGACAAAAACGACCCAGTCACTCCTACAAAACTTATAGAGTGGGTGGGTCTTTCAACAATAGATGCTTTTTCTTCAGTTGCCCTTATCGTTTTTTTGCTAAGAATTAGCAAACAAATGACACCAATTGGTCTACATTTTACCCTGATGCTCTAGCAGTAGCACGCTTATCATATTCCCCTTGCTTTTCTTTGGCAAACTCTTCAATCAATTCACGTTGCCTTGGGGTCAAATTCCTGCACAAATCAAGCATTTTAATCTACTATAAAAATGAGAGGCTACAAGCACATTCCCATATGATGCTATAGATCACAGTAATATGACACTTTTTTCCCCATATATAGTCCACACATTGGATTGAACTGAACCATAAAAATACATTCTGGAGGGTGAAAATCCTGCAACAACAATGGCTAAGAACAAGGAAACCTACAATGGAATGCTAACATTGAAGTGCACATATTGATCACCAAATGAGTAAGAGTTCCTTGTTTTGATCCCTGCATAAAAACAACGAATTCAGAGGGAAAACACATGCAATTTCAATATATATATATATATATATATATATATATTTTAAGTTTTTACGCTCAAGATATTTAGAATCTTAATAGACAAATAAAATTAATGATATTATATTTAATAAGTTGCTTAACTAGGGTAAAATCTCATCAAAAAAAAAAAAAACTAGGGTAAAATCATCAAATCCTACATTGAAATGATGATCAACAACAAATTGCATATTTTATGTGACTCATGTGGACTCTTAACGTTAGTCATAGAGGATACTCTTCTATCAAATTTTCTTGTTGATTCCTTACTTTAAAATAAAAAAAAAATAAATCATGGCAGTAAGAAAAAACCACATTGACACAAGCTGAGGAAGTTGCTTCAATTAAAATTCTGGGGGTTTAATGATACAAGGAACAAAGTGGCTAAAGTGTAAAAGGATCAATTATGTCACACACTATTCTCGATAAAGAGCAGGATGCAAATGGCAAGCAAAAATAGAATCATTTATCCCACACAAATTTTTATAAGTGAACCTAATGAAATTTGGCATGTCTAGCTCACCAACCTTTCTTCTTCAAAACTACCTTTTGACTGGGCTGGGTGCCAGAGTGAACCTAAATATTAGAAATTAGTTAGATCATTATACTATAGAGAATTAGAACAAGAAAGAACCTCTACAAGAAGCCAGTAATCTTAGGCTAAAAGCCAACCCCATAGGAATGACATGGAGGGATAGAGAGACGCTATTTGGCTTTGGTTTTTTCCTGTCCCAACAAAGGGACAAGGACATGAAAGAACCTCAACAAACAAACCAGATCTCATTTTGATCCGGTTACCGTCCCATGTGGGTGTCAAGTTCAATAATCAAGTCGCATGAGTTGCATGAGTAAATTCCAAATGAACTGACAGAATCTCAACAAAGAAAATAGTCAAAAATGAAATTTTCCCATTGCGCAAGTACTTATAAAAAAAATAAAATAAAAAAATAAAAAAAAACAATAAACAAACCTTGAGGACTAAATCTCCTGTGAGAGTTGGGACTTGGATTGTTCCCCCCAAAATTGCCTGCAATCCAATAAACCCAAAAAAAAAAATAATAAAAATAAAAAAATCCTAGATCAATTTTTTTTTTTTGATAAGTAATAAAGATTTTATTAATTGAAAAAATGTAATTCAATTATTTTTATCATTCCTCCAACGGCTTTTAGCGATCTAATAATTATAGAAACAAATCAAAAGTACCTAAATTTTTTTGCTACCAGAAAATTCCTGAAATGTATCTTTAAGAACATCTATTTTTAGCTTTATATTCCAACTTTTTGAAATCATAATCAACCTACAAACCCTAAAACCTACTTCCTTAATTGCTAATAGGTGACTGAGAAGGTGTTAAGAAACAGCATAACAGGTGATTTCCTAGAATTTGTCTACAAAACTCAAAAACTCGCTGGAAAATCTTTTGTAAAGATAATTTTTCACATTTTCAAGTGTTAGTTCTTATCGTTTTTATCACCATACTCTTTAGTCCATTTCCAATTTTCGTCCTCGTATACATAGTGAGAAGAAGTACATTGTGGGTACTCTTCTTTCATCCATTAAATATATACTATTTGAGATGTTTATGTTCACGTGACAGAAAATAGGCTGACCTCCAAAAATGTTGATTCAATCAACCACAAATACATGTTAAGAATATATAAGCATCCCCAAGTCAGTTTCCCATGTGTTTGACATTTAAGTTTAACATCTATTCTTTCTCAAAAAAAAAGTTTAACATCTATTCACTTCATAATTTCAGATTACTAAATTGCCCATTAGTCCAATATCTAATAAGTGTAAGTTATACTTATACATTAATGTTGAAAAAATGACAAGCTTCGTACACAATGGCTGCAAAACTTCTTTGACAATTATCTAAGCCAATTTTGATTATGTAGGTGCATTTTGTTAGAATTTGGACATGTCAATTTGAACAATTTGGCATTTTGCTATTTATCAAAGTATTTGTACTAGATTATTTTGTAGGTTAAACTATTTGGCCTATGTGGCATTTTGAACTATTTAAAATGGAGCTTATGGTTATTTTGAATTATGAGAATTACTGTCCATATATATGAGCAAGATGATGGGTAGAGATCATGAAAATTGAGCAACTATTTTTTATTGAATTTATTGTCAAAATCTTAGTATGAAAACCAAATTCATTCTTTGTTTTTTATTTATATTGATTACATTAGTTGGTTTAAATAATACACGTTTTAAATTATACAAGAAATGTTATAAAAAATTTATGCATACCAAACACAAGAAAACGTTCGCAAGTTCATTTTCAAGGTCTTTATCAAACACTGAAAAATGAGATAGTTTTTCAGAAAATGTACTTTAGAAAATGACTCATTTTTCAAAAAACGTTAATACTGAAACAAACAAAGCGTAAATATTCAAAATAAAGTCAAAGATAATTTTAGCTTAGGCATTTAACTTTTTCTCAGCAAAGACCTGAATGCAATTAATATTTCCTAACGCTAAACACAATAGCTATTTTATTCAAAAATCTCATACAACGCACTGTTCAAGACATCCATGCACTACAGGCCACCGATGCCTTCAAAACGAAGACATTGGAAAGCATTACCTGAGTAATACTCAAAACAGCATCTACATGAATGTCAGCACCTTCTCTTCGGAAAACAGGATCTTCGCGAACCTGCAGAGAAGCAAATGATATTTTACAGTTTAGGGGTTGGGGGGAAGGCATCCAAGCAGTGAAGTACCCACTAAAAATAAACAAATGATGACACACTAAACAAATATATATATATATATATATATATAGTTACCTTAATGACAATATAAAGATCACCAGGTTGATTTCCATCAGGATCTGCTCCACCACTTCTACTCACCTTTATGGTCTCATCATTATCTACTCCTGCATCTATAAAAAATAGCATATACAAAACCTATAAAACCGGTTATTTTTCTTTTCTTCTTAAAGCTTAAAAAACGAAGTCTGATTTTTGCTACCTGATGCAAACAGACCTATAATTATAAAATAAAGCCTGCAAACCCATCCATTTCATTCCCAAATCCCTACTCTACTACATCCTAACAAACCATATACAAATTTTAAGGCCTGAATTGATAAGATCATGCATTGGACTTTGTAGCAGAGGAATTTATTCTACACCAAGCTAGGATAAGAATAGCTTGACAACAGCACGAAATTTTAGCAATGCAACCACCAGAGCCAAAAAAAACAAAAACAAAAATAATTTTTTTAAAAAATCCTAAAATGAAAAAAGAAATACCTGGCACGATATTAAGCTTGACTGACTTCGTTCCTAATACAACTCGCCTTCCTTTGCATGACTTGCAGATATACTTAGGCTGCGGAAAAAAAAATTAATTGGTATTAGAGACTTAGAAAAACCATGAACTATTTATCTCTAATATAGCAAACCCGTAAAAAGGAACAATAGGGGTAGAAATATATAATATGGTAAACTTTGCACCAACCATCATACGTAATCAACACAAATGAAAGTGAAGAAACCACTTAATATCAATGCCTAATAGAGTCACTGAGATTCATGTATAGTACATGGATTAAACCGCAAAAAAGTTTCACACTGGCATCAACTTCACCTGCAGATGAGCCCCACATCTAAAAAGTAAAAACTATCCCTGAATTTCCCTAGAACCCAAAACTTATATAACTGCAATTAGTACGTCCAGTCATCCAGCATGAGAAGGCTAAAAAAATTATGTCTCCGACTGTTGATCACTTCTTAAAAAGTGAGCTTTCAAATTTAATTCAAAGGGGATCCCACTGATCGTTGCTCCACCTCTGGCCTCCTTGTTTTCCTTGGTCCCTGCCCTATATCTTGGTCCTCAAAAAAGCAAAGCACGAAGAGTCTGGTTTTAGGGATTGCAGCGCTTGAGATTGAAGATAGAATATGGGAGTTACCGTTAGAATTTGAATTAAGAAGCAAAACGCACCGTTTCCCACTAGAATGCATTTATCAGAACGCACCGTATTGCTTATGTCATATGTGTTAGTAATTGAGTCTTAAAACGGTGCCGTTCTTTGTGAACTCAGAAACTGTTAAAGACTTGGCGCGAAAATCTGTTGAGCTTAGCTCCTTGAATCACGGATTAGATCTGTATAATGTGGAATGGTTGTTATATAGTTAAGCTTGGGAACCTTTCCTCGAAACTAAATTAACTCTACCAACCAAACAGAGCAAAACAACCAAAATTCTGGAAAAATATCTGCCAGCAGTAAAACTGCAGAATCATTTGAAACACTTGATTAGTGAATAAAAACCACCACACCACAAGGTTCACATGGCAAATGAGTTTGAAATGTCACTGTTTTGGTGCTTCCCTGAACAGCCTCCATTATCAGAGCTTAAATACGAAGACCAAGATCAGTAGCAAGAGCAGTGGAGAAGCAAGCAACACAAAGGATCAAGCAACTGTTCACAGAGTTGTTGATCAAATAACAGAGCATAAACGGCAAGTAGTTACAAGTGAAGAATAGTGATCAAACGACTTGTAGTTTAGTATATTTAGAAGTGTTCTTAAGTGTCTACACGTGTGATGGTTAGTTAGGACTGTAGCTGGCACGTGTAAGAGTTTGTTAGTTCTGGTACTTGGTTAGTTCCGTGTTCACACCTGTATAAACTAATATATATATCTCTGATGTAATCTCTTTTGATTGATTTAATGCAAATACAGATTTCCAATTCTATTTTCTGATATCCATGAAGGATAGTTCAAGAGATACCTGTGATCTGTGATGATAAATCAATGATGAAATGCATGTACATGAAAATATTGCATTAGATTTCAAAGGTGAATTTAACCTCCTTAAACACAAAATAAAAGCTACAAATGCAGACAATGAAGCCATCTCTGGTCTACCTTTTACCCAGATGCTCCAGCAGTAGCACACTTAACAATTATATTCCCCTTGCTTTTCTTTGACAAACTCTTCAATTAATTCACATTGCCTTGGGGTCTGATTCATGCAAAATATATGGATTCTCCAAATCAAGCACACTTCAATCTACTTTGAACATGTGATTTTGAAAAATAAGTTCTATGTTCAAGAGTTTTAGAATCTGACAGAATCAAAGCAAAAATAAAACACACCAAACTATGGAAAACTAAGAAAATTAGAATCAGAAGAAGAGAAACAGTCTCCTGCAGGAGTCCATCAGTCTTTTAAGAAGTGCTTGCTTATGCAATCTCTAAACTGGTAATAGAATTCGATGTGTCCATCTTCTAGTTTTCCTAGCTTTTTTTTTTTTTTAAATAAAATTTTGAGACAATTTCGGGTTATCATATGAAAGAATTTCAATGTTTAATATGTAAAATGAGGTGACCATATTTTCTTTTCTTTTGTAAAAAATTGAGAACATCACACTTTCAAATTCTCTGTTTTGTGTAAATTTAGAAATCATGGTTTTGATGAAGAAAATCCTCCATTCTATGGGAATTTTTAGCTAATCACGAACTACAATTGATGTGGTACTCCAAATCAATAAAAACAACATTTCGGTCCATTTTGGTCCAGTTTGGTCCAATTCGGTCCATGTGTTCAACTTCTATCCAATTCAGTCCTTTCAGTCTATTTCGGTCCACTTCGGACTAACTCGGTCCTTCTGGTCAACTTTCAGTCCATTCAGTCCACTTCTGTCCATTTAGTCCATTTCGATCTAAATCTGTCCATTTCTGTCCCTTTGGTCCGTTTCAGTCTACTTTAGTCCATTCCATCCACTTCTTTCTATTTGGTCCATTTTGATCTAAATCAGTCCACTTCGGTTTCTTTGGTCCGTTTCGGTCTACTTTGCTCCATTCAGTGCACTTCTGTCTATTTCGTCCACTTCGGTCTAACTGGGTTCACTTTGGTCCCTTTTGTTCGTTTCGGTCTACTTTGGTCCATTCGGTTTATTTAAGAATGTTTTTCATTCACATTTGTGGATAATCCATCCATGCGGTTTAGACCGAAGTTATTTGCATTTGGTAGGAAATACTTTTTTCGTTTATATCATCCAAGTTACCAGCTCTTTTTTGTTTTTTTTAATCTAGAAAAAACGTAGATTAATAAACAATAAAGCAAAATGATAAATTTCTTGTTCATCATTTCTAAAATCAAAAAGATGTTATACTATAAAATGATAGACTGACTTTGACTTTACAATTAACATGCATACATCAATTCCAGTAGTAAAGAATGATAAACAATATTTACAATAACAACTTGGATATCTGGATGCAAGATTTTAAATGTTCTCTGCCTCAATGATAGGCTTATCATATTCTGCTTGCTCTTCTTTGGCATGCTCTTTCAATTCACGTTGCTTTGGAGTCAGATTCATTCACAAATGACGATTCAGGTAGTCAATTGGGTTCCTACCAATGTTGTCAATACCTTTTTGAAATGCAAACTGGAACAAGAAACCCTATTTCTCCTTTGAATAAAATTATGGGTCATTTTAGTCTATTTCGGTCCATTTCAACTGAAATTGGAGTTTGGGCCTATAGTAAGTTATCAGGCTGTATCTTAATTATTTTTTTCTCCCACTTATAAGAGCATCAGCATCAGCAAATTCTAATTCTACTCTATTTTACCATTCCAAAAACCTACTTTATCATTATACCATATCATTTTACAATACTTCCTCCATTCCAAAACTCTATTTTTATTAAAATATTATTTTTTAATATTTCTTTATTATTTCTTTCTAACCGTAATTTTTTTTTTTAGCCTTGGTTTTCTTGGGCTTTCCAACAGTATTTTTTTTCCTTCTCTTTCTCCCTCAACCTCTAGCACCGGTTCAACACACAAAGCCCCACACACACACACACACACACACACACAGAGATCAACCTATCCAAACCCATCACCACACACACAAAGCCACACACACACTGCCCACTGCCTACTGCCCACCAAAATCCCAGAAAATACCCAGCGGAACAGAGAGACTTGCCCAGAAAACGCATCGGAACAAAAATACCCAGAAAACCCATATTAAAAATACCTAGAAATACCCAGAAAATGCATCGGAACAAAAATACCCAGAAAACCCATATTAAAAATACCCAGAAATACCCAGAAAATGCATCGGAACAAAAATACCCAGAAAACCCATATTAAAAATACCCAGAAATACCCAGGAAACGCATCGGAACAAAAATACCCAGAAAACCCATATTAAAAATACCAAGAAAACGCAGATGATCAACCCAGAAAAACTCAAGCCACCACTGCCCACTGTCCACCAAAATCCCACCAGAACAAAAACCCATATTAAAAAAAAAAAAACCCATCGGAAACCCAGAAGAACCAGCCAACCATGCGGTGACCCACGCCGATCTCCACCAAACCCATCACTGTGACCCACGCTGATCTCGCCATGACCTCGCCGGACCCAAACACTGGCGATCTCGACGACCAACAACCCACTTCAGCCACAACCCACACACTGGACCCAACCACGACTAACGACCTAAACACTGGACCCAACCACGACCCACAACCCACTTCAGCCATACCCGCTTCTTCATTTAAGAACTGGTCATAGTAAAAAAAAAAAAAAAAAAACAACCACCACAGTGAAGAGAGGAGAGAGCAGATGAGAAAGAGAGAAGCTAGAGAGAGAAGAGAACAGAGAAAATGAGAAAGAGGGCAGAGAAAATCACATCAGTTATATATAAAATATTATTATTATTTTTACAATACTGCTACAGTACAATTCCAAAAGAGTGGAATTGTACTGTAGCAGTATTGTAAAAAAATTTACAATACCTGCTGATAGCATTTCCTGATGCACTTCGTTTTGGCATTTGAAATGCTAAATATACCTTAGATATGGCATTAGCATTCTCCAATGCTAATGCTCTAAGTAACCCACAAAATACAAATTCCAAAGCAATTGAAATTTTAATTACAATAAAATTTTGGCACCAAATATGGATTAATAGTGGTAAGTAAAAGAGTGATGTTAGTGGTCGATCTAAATGAAAACTAGTAAAACTTTGCCAACTAAACTATTATGAAAATTGTTGTAAATTTTTTCGTGTATTGTTTTTTTTTTTTTTTTTTTTTTTTTTTGGAGAAGTGCTACGTCAAATTGTTTTGTTTCTTAACAAACTCATGAACACTGAACCCTAGAAAAAAAACAATCCAAACATGATGGTTGGTAGAAACTGGAAAGACACGAAGTCTTCGACTATTGTAGTCAAGCTGGTGTCTTCCCCGATAATGAAAGGATTATCCAAGAAAGCACAATATAAGTCATTGGCGTCTTTGTTAAGTTTAGCTGTTTAGGTCTTCCTAAATAATGCAAATTTCGTATATTACTAGTGGTGGATGCAACTTTTTTGCCTGTTGAATGAAGACTATCTTTCCAAAAAACAAACAAGAGCGTAATTAATCAAGAGATAGAGAGGAAAAGGAGAACGATTAGAGTCGTTGTAATACTGACATAGCCACGTGTTTCTTGCCTGCATTTTGATGATTGCATATTCACGTGTTTCATCTTCTTGGATTTTTTTTCCGAAGTTGAATTTTTTTAATTGATCTTTATGACTGAAAATTTTGAATTTTTCTTCGTGTAATTCTAGTGGACGAAGATTGTGTTTCACATTTTTGGTTTAATTGCTGTTGGTAATTTAATATGTGATTCGTGCAAAGATAGAGAGAATATTCACCTTCCCCATGCAAAGCTCAATAATTACAGTCTATATTGTACCTCTATTATGATGCATATATACTCCCTCAAATGTACATTCCCCCGGCGATGAACAAATTGAATGATATGCCCAAACTATCCAATCTCTTGCTCATTTGTTGTGTTTTTAGCTTTACTTCTATCTAAGGATTTAATTGTTATTTTGAATACATTAGATTTCGATCTTTATATCATAAGTTGTCTATAATTTGATTACTTTTTTATTTTTTAAAAATCTCAATTTCAATGAATGATCCAAAATAACGATATTATTGTTTGTCCAAGTGTCACATAATTAGTTAAGTTCAAATACCATACTTTTGTTTTCAATGAATGATCCAAAACTATCCAATCTCTTCCACTTTTTTATTTTATATTTGCAAAATAAAAAGAAGATACTATGACAGTGGGTGAAAAGACACCATTGATGCGAAGTCTTAGTCCAGGTCTCCTCAAATAATGCAAACTTTGGAAAAAAAGCACGAGATACGAGTTTGGAAAGGGCCATTCTTTGTTAAAAGGATCCCTAATAAAACTAAAAGGAAGAAGTGATTGACACTGAAGAAAAATGGAAAAAGACAAAAGATGTAACAATACCAGTAGTCACTAGCTAGCGGATGTAATGTAGCTTTTTTGCTTGTTGAAAAAATAATTATAAATGAAAAAGTGTTGGTTAAAGTTGGAATCTGGGAATAGCTTTAAGGAACGCGCTTTGCATTATTAGCAAGAGAGTCAATACCGTACCGGAGACCGTTTCGGTTTAGTTAAAAAAATGAAATATTTTGGTACCGGTTGATACCGGTGTACCGTTTCGGGGTTACCGCTATATATCATAAATACTTAAAATTTACATATTTTTGCATAAGTTTAAATTTTTTTTTTTTTTTTGATGAGTTCATAAGTTTAATATATTAGTCATTATACATTACTCCAATATATTAACATAAATAGTATTTTTATAATAATTAAAAAATAAAAGATGCACACGTGACTTCTCAAAAGATGTAGGCAAATGTGCTTTAATCCCACACCACTCCAACTCCTACCTAACCATCTGACACAGTTTAATGAGAAATTTTAAAATACTCAAAAGCACAAAGTTATCATGCATTGCTAGTGGAGATATCAAGAAGCAAAAAAGGGAAAGTAACGAAAAAGAAGGAGAAGAAAGAAGAAGCTGTAGTGACAAGCTGCTACGGAGGCTGAACAAGTTCCAAATAAGAATATGTTTTAGAAGGAAAAATGAAAGATTTGGAGCACAGATCAGAACCCACAAATTAGGCACTGTATGGCCAACCCATTCTTCTCTTTCTATAATTCTTTTTCTTTTTATTCTCTGTTCTATACCGGTCCGAAATATCTTTTCCGGCCGAAATGGCCGGAATGTCCCGAAATGGCCGGAACAGACCGGTACAACCCGGTATCTGAGGCGGTACGAATCACAGCTATTTCTGTACCGGTTTGGACTCCGGTGCGAAAAATTCCGGCCGTACCGGCCGGTATGGTACGGAATTCACTCCATTGATTATTAGAGTAAATGTGGGAGTTTTTATAATTATATGTTTAACTAATCCAATTATTAATAAGTTTATAATTATACATAATTATGACCCTATCATTATTTCTTCATAATTATGATCCAATGTATAATTAATTCATTTCTTCATAAAATTCATATGCATTTTTTAATTGAAGAGTTCAAATAATAATTGATTTTGATACAATTCTTTGTTAAAAGGATCCCTAATAAAACTAAAAGGAAAAAGTGATTGTCACTGAAGAAAAATGGAAAAAGAAAAAAGATGTAACAATACTGTTCAAAATAAATTGGAAAATTTAATCGAGTGAATAGAAATGTATTGCGAAACGCGTCATTGACCCCAAGTCCTTCGCGCCTTTTTTAAGTTTAGCTGTTTAGCTCTTCCTAAATAATGCAAAATTCGTATATTACTAGTGGTCGATGCAACTTTTTTGCCTGATGAATGAAGACTATCTTTCCAAAAAAACAAACAAGTGTGTAATTAATTAAGAGATAGAGAAGAAAAGGATAGAATGGTTAGAGTCCTTGAAATACTGACACATCATCTCATCAAAGACTTACTCTTGGGTAATTAATTAAGAGATAGAGAGGAAAATGATAGAATGGTTAGAGTCCTTGAAATATTGGCACATCATCTCATCAAGGACTTACTCTTGGAAATGCGCTTTGCATTATCATTAAAGTATATTAGCACCATTTATGCTTAAGAGCCCATATGGATTGAAGATGAGAGAGGAGGAGTTAGCAAGAAATTAGCTTAATTTTTTGCTAACTCTACTTTACTCCCCTCCACTCCCTCTCCCTCACCCTCACCCGCCCCCTCAATCCAAATGCGCCATAAATCTCTAGCATCTTCTTGATTTTAGGTATTCTCATATAATGCAATGTTCATAATACCAAGGACATAGGTTAGCCATCACTAAACATTACCTATGAAGAAATTACTAAATACATTGATAAAGTCTTTGGCTTCTTATTGGAGAGAAATTATTAGGTTTATTAGGAGGGCTGTTGACATGGTCTTCCCTGACCTCTCAATCGATAAAATGTTATTATTTATACAAATGTGATATCATCAGATAATGTCTCTATATGTTAAATTAAATGCCCAATTAGTGGCTTTTCATGATATTATCTTCCCAACAAAAACAAATCATGGAAGTAAGTGAATAATGATCACTACAAAGAACACGCTTTGCATTATTAGACTAACTACGATACTATGACCGTTTGATGCAAGTATATATGTAGCATGCTTGTGGCTATTTTAATTGAAGATCACTTTGTTTGGAGAAAACTTTGTCTTATTTTTGTCAAGAAAATTCAGGAAAAGAAAATTAGATGAGTTGAGATGTTTTTGCTTTTTGGTGGTGTTAATTTTTGTTCAATTAGATTTTAGTTGGTGCTTTGGTTGCTGGAAGCAAATAGAATAGCTCTCTTACAACTCAAAGCTTCCATGATCAAATACACAGATGATAATAATTTTACATCTTGGGACTCAAGCAAAAACATTATGAAATGATATTGAAATCAACCTAAAGTCAAATCTCTTTCATAAAAGTGTATCCACAAGGCCATTGGTTGTGTTTTATTCCCTCAATGAAAGTATTCATTCATTAAAAGAAAAGAAAATACCTTCTTGCACGTTTTCTATTTAGTAGAAAAGGTTGCCATTGTAGTGGCTGGAAAGACACCACGATGTGGAGTTTTAGAGTTTGTTTGACATCAGCTTTTAGTATTAGTTTTTAACTTTTAACTTTTATGTACAACTTTTTAAAATCTCTTTTTTTTTTCTTTTTCTTTTTCTCGTTTTTTCTCACTTTTTAAAATTTTCTTAAGGTACAAATATAGTTTAACACACTTTTAGCAAAAAAAATTTAACAAATAGTTAGATAAACTATTCCTAAATGAACACTTAGTCATGGTCATCATGTTTCTCACATAAAAAAAATAAAATAAAATAAAAGAAGTCTTGGTCATCTCAAATAATGGATGTAACATTTTTGCTTTCGAAAAAAGCACAAATATGATATGAGAAAGTTCCTTTGTATAGGGATGAACCAGGTGAGGTTCAAAGGGGCCCGTTCAGAAAGAGAAAGAGTATATTTTCTACAATTTTATATTTGGCTCCCTTTTACAAAAATATTGGCCATTTTTTCTTATAATTTTGCATTGATTTCATTATAATAGTGTAGTAAGAAACAATGGTATTTTTTGCCTTGTAATGTATTTCATACAAAACAAAATTGTTGTGTCTTTGTCTTTGTTATTAGTTTATTAAAACTAAATGGATATTTAATTAATTGGAATTTTATAATTTTATGTTCTTCTACTTTGCCTTCCTAACACAAAATTCTAGCTCTATCCTTGCCTACCTTTGTGTTAGTAGTGGATGTAGCTTTCCTACTTGTTGAATGGATTAGACAAAAACTAAGATAGTGAGGAAAACGTGAATGAATTAGATGAAAACAAAAATAAATAAATAAATAAGCTTCTTATTTTTCTTCTATTTTCTTTTATTTTTTTCTCTCACAAATCTTGGAATTTGGTAAATTTTTGTAAAAGAGTGCAACAACATTATGAGATCAAACAAAAGTCAAATTTCATTCGTTTGAAACTATATCAATAAGGTTTACTTCCCTCAATCAAAGTTTTTACTCATCAAAAGAAAATAAATTATCTTCTTGCACCTTTTTTATTTAGAAAAGACCGTCATCGTAGCTAGGTGAAAAGACACCATGATGGGAACTACGAAGTATTAGTCTAGGTCATCTCAAATAATGGATGAACATTGTTTTACACCTTGGGACTCAGCTGACAAAGAGAGTGATTGCTGTGAGTGGGATGGTGCCAAGTGCAACATTACTACTGGTCATGTAATCGATTGACGCCAATAACTATGAAGCATTTTGCAAAGAACGTATTACATTCAAATTACGAAAACACCATTGACCCCAAGTCCTTGGCGTCTTTCTTAAGTTTAGCTGTTTAGGCCTTCCTAAATAATGCAAAATTCGTATATTACTAGTTGTCAAATATTAGCATTAATACACCATGTTGAATATGCTTGTATGGATGCAGAAGCGAAAGCATAATGTATAGAACACAGTAACACACGAGAGTTATGTGGTTCAACCTAATGACCTACATCCACAGAGGAAGCCCTAAAGGGCTACATCAATAATATATTAGAGTGTAGTACAAATCTTGTGTTACAATCAATAATAACATGTGTATATATAGTAGACTAAACCTTAGACTAATAGACTTTTAGTACAAGTAAGAGACTTGGTTTGCACACAAAGTAGAATTAAGTTTGGACATATGCTAATGGGCTCATATATCTCTAACCCTAGTGTTGAATGAAAACTATCTTACCAAAAAATCAAACAAGAGGGTAATTAATTAAGATATAGAGAGGAAAAGGAGAATGATTAGAGACCTTGAAGTACTGACATAGCCTAGCATTTTGATGATTGCATATTCACGTGTTTCTTCTTCTTGGATTTTTATTCCGAAGTTGAATCTTTTTTAATTGATCTTTATGTCTGAAAATTTTGAATTTTTCTTCGTATAATTCAAGTGGACGAAGATTGTGTTTCACAGTTTTGGTTTAATTGCTGTTGGTAATTTGATATGTGATTCGTGCAAAGATCAAGGAAGTCGATACCGTACCGGTACCGGCCGTACCGGCCGGTACGTATCGTACCGGTTTCATACCGGTATCGAAACATTAACGTTTCGTACCGGTTTAAATACCGGCCGTACCGGCCATGTACCGGCCATATCGGCCAATTTCGGGCAATACCGGCCAGTACCGGGCGTACCGGCCGGTGCAGAAAAAAAGTTTTTTTTTTGTTTTTTTTTTTTAAGTTTTGTAATTTTTGAATTTTTGTTAGGGTAGAATGATAAATTATTTCCATTAACTTATTAGAATTATTTGTTTTCTTAGTATGCAATGGTAACTTTTAAGCTTTCTATTTTTTATATTGTGTGTTTTTTTTCTTCTTTTAATTAATACTAAAGTCTAAAATTATGAATAATTAGTTTTGAATTGAGGAAATATTTTATGGTAAACTTTTATATTTATTATAATATATATACACACACATACATATATATTTATTTAAAAATATAAAAAATAGCGGTATACCCGAAACGGTACAACGGTATTGACTGGTATCCGAAATATACCGTACCGCTGGGCAAACCGGTACAGCCTCCGGTACGGTATTGACTCCCTTGGCAAAGATAGAGAGAGAATTCACCTTCCCCAAGTAAAGCTCAAACAATTATGTTCAAGTGTGTACCTCTATATTGTACCTCTATTATGACGCATATATACTCCCTCAAATGTACATTCCCCTGGCGACGAACAAATTGAATGACATGCCCAAAGTATCCAATCTCTTGCTCATTTGTTGTGTTTTTAGCTTTACTTTTATCTAAGGATTTAATTGTTATTTTCAATACATTAGATTTCGATCTTTATATCAAAAGTTGTCTATAATTTGCTTACTTTTTTATTTTTAAAAATTCTCAATTTCAATGAATAATCCAAGATTATCGTATTATTGTCTATCCAAGTGTCACATAATTAGTTACTTTCAAATACCGTACTTTTGTTTTCAATGAATGATCCGAAACTATCCAATCTCTTCCACTCTTTTATTTTATATTTGCAAAATAAAAAGAAGATACCATGATAGTGGGTGGAAAGACACCATTGATGCGAAGTCTTAGTCCAGGTCTCCTCAAATAATGCAAACTTTGGAAAGAAAAAGCACGAGATACGATTTTGGAAAGGGCCATTCTTTGTTAAAAGAATCCCTAATAAAACAAAAAGGAAAAAGTGATTGACACTGAAGAAAAATGGAAAAAGAAAAAAGATGTAACAATACCAGTAGACACTAGCTAGTGGTAATGTATCTTTTTTGCTTGTTGAAAAAATAATTAGAAATGAAAAAGTGTTGGTTAAAGTTGGAATGTGGGCGTTTTTATAACAGTATACATGTAGGATGGTGGCGGTCGATTTATTATCATAAAAGATATGTTTAACCTATCCAATGGTCTAGATTATTAATAAGTTTATAATTTTACATAATTATGACCCTATCAAATTTAATGAGGAATCGCTTTATTATAGTTTATTAGCATGTAACCCATGCAAACGCATGGATGCATTTAAAATGAAACATAATTTTTATTAAAAATATAAATAATTAATCAAATTATTTAAAATAAAATAAAATAGCATGTAACACATGCATACATATAGATACATTTAAAATTAAACACAATTTTTATCTTAAAAATATAAATAATCAGCCAATTTGTTTTTAAAGAAAATGTAAATAGTCACATATTAAAATTCTTATCCAAATTTAATACTACTTATGATCATTTTTTTTTCTAATTTTTAATAAGATAGAATGTGTGGTGATTTTTATTGAGTATATGTGATTAGTTTTTATTTTAATTTTAATTTTATAATTCATTAATATTAGATTTTTAGTATTATGCACTCATTAACTCACTTGGCACGAAAATTAAAACACCTATGAAGACACATGACATAAACTTAAATGGATAATTATGATGTGGTCCCTAAATAAATTTAGACACATGGCGCATTATTGGATTCTAATTTTGAATTCTAATTAAACTTTCTCTGAGTTTTGTCTATTAATATATATATATATATATATAGATTACTTTATTCCTTATTAGAGTTGTTGAATAATTAAATTTCAGTATTACTTTCGTAAAATTCATATGAATTTTTTAATTGAAGAGTTCAAATAATAATTGATTTGATACGATTCTTTGCTAAAAGGATCCCTATAAAGATGTAACAATACCGTTCAAAATAGATTGGAAAATTTAATCGAGTGAACAAAAATGTATTGCGAAACTTGTCATTGACCCCAAGTCCTGGGCGTCTTTTTTAAGTTTAGCTGTTTAGGTCTTCCTAAATAATGCAAAATTCGTACATTACTAGTGGTCGATGCAACTTTTTTGCCTGATGACTGAAGACTATCTTTCCAAAAAAACAAACAAGTGTGTAATTAATTAAGAGATAGAGAGGAAAAGGATACAATGGTTAGAGTCCTTGAAATACTGACACATCATCTCATCAAGGACTTACTCTTGGAAATGCTCTTTGCATTATTATTACAGTATATTAGCACCATTTATGCTTAAGAGCTCGTTTGGATTGAAGATGAGAGAGGGGGAGTAGAAGAGAGTAGAATAAAGTTAGCAAGAAATTAGCCTAATTTTTTGCTAACTCTACTCTACTGTCCTCCACTCCCTCCCCCTCACCCTCACCCTCACCCTCAATCCAAACACACCATAAATCTCTAGCATCTTCTTGATTTTAAGTATTCTCATATGAATGTTCAAATAGCGTATAAAACACTATGAACATTTAGACCCCCAATTACAAAATTATCAATTCAAGCTTAATGTCAAACAATAAATGTGCGGAACATGAACATAAGCTAATAACAGAATTGATAAACAATCTAAACCAATTAAAATCACATTCACGGCAGAAATTAAAAGGCAAAGATTAAGGGAAAAGAGATGCAAACACAAAGACAACACAACAATGTGTTATCGAAGAGGAAACCGAAGCCGTTGGCATAAAACCTCTCCGCCGCCCTCCAAGCGGTCAATAATACACTAAATAATGAAGTTGGGATACATGAACAGCAGAAGACCCTCAAAACCTAATCTACCCAATGTACCTAAGCTCTCCAAGCTTCTTGCTCCAATGAGGTTGCGCCGACCTTTGTCTTCTTTAGCTTACCGGATTCCGCTATAGCCTATAGCGTCAATCAATAACCATTGATCCCTTCCTAACTGCTTCCCAAAGCACCAAATAGCCTTCTCACAAATGTGGGTATGGTGAGAAAAGGATTTGGGTAAGAACCTCTCAAGGATGTAACAATAGAGAGGGTGAGAGTAGATGAATTTGAAGAGTTTCTATACAAAGATTGTGGATGAATCAATCTTGTTGTTCTCTAGGGTTTCTCTCTCAAAATTCTCTCTGGAATATCTCTACATTTTATAGGTATAATGAGCTATATATAGTGGTGTGTGTTTGGAATGCGAAGAGTCATTTTTCGAAAACAAGACTGGCCGGCAGCTTGGCCTCATGACTTGACTGAGCCGTGAGTTCAAGCCACGAGATAACTGAATGGCCAGTCTGGACTTTTTGTCCTGTAGTGCTCCAGCTGGCATCACGCTTCATCTTCTCCGCATGCTTGGCACGTGAGCATCTTTTGGTGGCTTGCAAGCCGCGAGCTACCCGCGAGATCTAGTCGCGAGTCCCTGCTTCACTGCACAATCTTGAGCAATTCTTCACACTCTCTCACACACTACCCTTACATGAATCCCACCTAAATACAGGGTTTCTAAATGCTAAATACAAGCAAATTTGGCATGGAATAAAGCCAACAAAATGGTTGATTAAATTCAACCTTACAATCTCCCCCTTTGGCTATTCCGTGACAAAACCCTACAACAAATTCTAGACTTAACACGTGAGTTTGGAACAATTGATCAAAACTCACTCACACCCAACTCTAGAATCTGTGAAGATCTTGAACCATAAGAACAAGTATCTCCTTAAACACAACAACACAATATGATCATTGTATATAGAAAACTTGTAATGCATATGGAGCAAGCACAATGCGATCAAGCATAATGAAAATAAGTAATAAATCAAGGCTTGACCAGAAACAAACAATCACTATAAAAAGTGATCACAATACTCATTCACACATGGAATGAACATCTGGACATGCAAACTAATAAGCTCAATTGCAAAGTATCATTTGCATGTCCAACAGTCAACCAATGCAACAACACTAGGAAATTGCATTAAGGATATAAAATCCAACAAAGGGCACAAGAGTGATGTACTTAAAGAAAATGCATGACATTTAACAACAAGTACTTAAGCTACAAAGCATGGGTATAAAAACCTTAAAAGCTTACAAAAGCAACAAGTACAAACCTAAACACATACTGAATAACATCTTAAGTATTAACAAACCAAAGTTTCACACCCAAACATATCCATGAGTTTTAAAAACCAGCAGAACAACCAAACACCATCATAAACATAAAATAAGACTGAACAATAAACTAGATAAACGTTGTTTTTGGCTGCTCCCCCTCAAAATGGCACTCCCCTTCAAGAGCTGCTTAAAAAATTATCCCCCTTTTTGACTGGAATGGCTAAAGGTTCACTGCTGGGTGTTGATGCTGTCAAACTTGGCTGAAAGTATGTTGAGCTGATCTTGAATTGCTGCCATCCTGTCAGTATGCTCATTCTGGACCTCTCTGAGTCCATCAATCCTTTCCAAGATGATCTGAAATGCATCTAGAGGTACAACTGATGAGGTTGAAGCCCTGTTCCTCTTGCTTCTGCTTCTAGATGTGGGCATCTGTCCTGCAGCCTTTGCTTTAGTTTCCATTGGATCACCTTCTCCTTGGTCACCCTCCTCTTCATCACCTAGAAGACGAACTTGTATCCTGATAATGGTCATCTTGTTGATGGCTGAAGGTGTAGACATGGGGCTGATATCTTGAGGGATTGCAACACCTTTTGCTCTGAAAAGCCTTATGAGAAGGCTAGGAAAGATCAACTTGGGCCTAGAGGTGGTTCTAGTCTCATCCACAATTATGTCAAATATGTGAGAGCTGATGTCAATGAAGGTTTTCTCCTTGAGCTCCATGGGGAAGATAGCTCTGGCATTGTTGATTGTAGTCAGCTTCCTCACTGGATACAAGTTGAACATCATGATGGTGGTGAGGCACCTCATGTCAACTGGAAATGCTGTAGTGTTGAGACATCTCCCCCCTCTCTATCCACCAATGCGATTTTGGACAGTTTATATAGATAACATCCTGTCCTTGTAATTGGTGAAATCATGATCCTTTAAACCCTCAAGCCCTAGTACCTCATCGATATCATGTGCATCTAGGGTGAACTCATGTCCTCTGATCCAGCAATTCAGCTCATCCTCCCTTATAATAGCATTTGGATAGAATTCCCTTATTAAAGGCTCACAAACTACAGGTAGGTTACTCAGCAACTTATCCCATCCTTTGCCCTCAAAACAATCTGGAATGAAGGTGTCCTTCAAGTCCCCTAAGTCTACAAACTTTTCATGAATAATGGTTCCCTTCAAGAAAGAATCTTTGTATCTCTCAAAGTGTTGAACAGACCTAAATAGGTTATGGTCCATTTTCAGCCTTTTGTCAGCCTTCTTAGCAGGAGTCTTCTTCTTTGTAGGTGTGGGAGTCATCTGTAAATAAGCAGAAGAGATCACAACAAGAACAGAACACAATAGGTGGAAATATACACGTATTAGTAACAAGTTAGTTACATAGGAAGTAACAGAGTGTTAAGACAGCATATAGACTAAACACAGTTGAGAACTAAAGAAAAATAGCTCAAATCAAAACCCAACAACTCAATCAAGTACAGTCTATATTGACGCATACTGCAATAGGCACTAATCAGCTATATTTGGACAGTGTAAACCACACTCAGTCAAAAGAAAGCATATGTCTATGAGACATATCTTAATAAATATGAAATGTTCAAGTCATACCTTCAAGACAGAAGCATACACATGATATGGCAACACAAAATCAAAGCATTATTAGCCAAACAATCAAAGACCTCAATCATTCTAAAACAACCATACTCACACTCAGAGTAAATCACAGAGAACCCAAACACATATATCTTATGAGTATGAAATATTTCAAACAACAAAGGTCAGATTACAGACTAGCTCAATGAAACTTAATCATTATAGCAAACTTATTCAGTAGTCTAGCAACAAAAACAACCAACCCCAACCAACCAAACCAAACATTTTAAACAAACCCATGTTACATTGCAAAACACAGAAACTCAACAAAATCTCACAAAATGAAGAAATACATTTATATACATGTAAAATAGAGTGAGAAAATAGAAACCCATACCTTTTTCTTGGAGAATGAGGTTGGAGAGATGATCAACAATGGAGGTTTGGGTTGAGTGCACGGTGTGTTTGGGAGAGGGATGAAATGAGGAAGACAATGAAAATACTAAAATGTTCGAGGGAAAAAAAACTGAAATGTTTTAAAGACTGCCCAATTTGCACAAAACACGCGTTTTTCGCGACTGGGTCAAGTTGTGTGCAAGAAGCCAGGACCAGCCGCCAGAACACTTAAAACAAAAATTTTGAAAAATTTTTCTAAGTGTTTTTTCCACGATTGGAAGGTCTACCCGTGAGGAAGTCGCAAGGTAAGCCACAAAAATCTCTGTGTACCTCTCACGACTAAACCTTCCACCTGCGAACAAGTTACCACAGTGAGCCGCAAGAAACATAAAAACCCAAATTTTGAAAAATATTCTAAGTATTTTTGCCCACTGGAACATTGACCCACTAGTGAGCCGCAAAAAATCTTTGTATGGTCTCGCGATTAGGGCATGCGACTGGACCAACCCGCGACTGAGTCGCCAAAACAGGGCACCACTATTTTTGAACTTTTGAAAATTTTTGTAAAAACAAAATACTTTCCAAAAACAAACTAAAAGACTCAAAAATCTTTTTGTGTTTGATCAACAAAGATTGAGCATGTGAAAACACATTTAATCAAGTACAATCACACAAATGAATATGGCATTCATTGAACATAGACATGTGTGATGTGTGTGGATATCAGAAATGAGATAGTCCTTAGTCTAATGTGAAGATTCAATGATCAATTCAATCAAGACATACACAATTAGCACTAGATAATGTGACCCATCTCAATTATAGAAATATGCATATATGACCTCCTACATGAACTTGATTACATTTCTTTGAAACTTTTCATTTGGCTCCATAAACATCATATCATTTGATCTTTTTGAATAAATACATCTCATTGTGAGATCGATGCCTAAAATTTTTGATATTTCAATTTGATAAGACAGCCTTTGGCTTTTTGGGCATCATACATTTTATTTTTGGTTGCTTTCCCTTTTTCCTAGTCAAATACTAGTATGTCCGACAGGCTTTTACAGCTCAATATCACTTTTCATTTGGAGATTTACATTTGGTGAGCTCTTCAAGTAAAAGCAATAAAATAAAATAGTGGGAAGATATATAGACACAAGTCTATGCATGTCTCAAGATCAACAAAACCATTCACTAATCATTCATGACAAGGTTGAAGATCTATTTACAATAATCACATAGATTTCAAGATTTCTTCCACAATGATATAAGTGCATAGGAAACAAGCTAAGCTCGTAGATGCACAAAGCCATTAGTACAAAGGTACAAGACAAAACATGTTTCGAGACAAAGCTCAACAAAGTCGATCAAACCTTTTGGATTTTCTACTTTTTATGCGTTTTTGGATTTTTGACATAAAAGCAAGAAAAGATTGATAAAAAACAACAATGTAAAAAAATTTAAAAAGAAACAAGGAAACAACCAAACAATTTTCAACATAAACAAGCAAAAAGTAGACAACCAAGCATATTCACAAAGCATAGAAAGAATTAATGCATGGACATGTTGTAATGCTTATGCATGAGTACCCCTCTTCACCCACACGTCACGTGCGTTTGGGGTGATATCCCTATAGGATTGGGTACGAGAGTTAGGATTTTCAAACCTTCTATTGAAGCTTTCCAGGCAGGTGGTGGATGCATCGATCATCTTCATCATGTCCATCACACCGAGATCACCATTTCGACCTCTTGATGACTCAACAGCCCAAGTCCTCTTGTCATTTCTTGGTCCTCTTGACCTTTGATCAGTTGCATTCTTCAATGCTCTAAGCTTATGACTGTTTGGTTTGGTGTGTCCTTGAAGTCCACAATGATGGCAAAAGTGGTTCGTTCTTGGACCTCTTTGTGATCTTGGAAGAGATTTCCCTCTAGCTTCAAGTTTGATCACTGATTGATTACAAGGCTTGTTCAACACCCTTTGATCAGCCACGTTCTTCCTCTTTTCATCCCCTACTATCTTAGGTGTAGAGGCAGCCACTACAGGTTCTTTAGCTTGCACAAACTTCGCTTCTTTAGTGATTTTGACAGTTGAACTACTTTCTCCGGTATATCCCAACCCGGATTTGTCTAAGAATTGTTTTTGAGAGGAAATGACATCATCTAGTTTCTTGGTGGAGACCCTTTCTACCTTGGCATTTGCTTGAACTACCTCAAGTTCAAGAAATTTTATCTTTGAATAGGCTTTAGTCAGCTCTCCATTCAGCATCTCTATCTCACACTTTGCCTCCTTATGTTGCACCAGGAGACTTTTATAGTCCTCCTCTGCCCTCTTCATCTATTTCACTGCTGCCTTGGCCACACGTGCATATTCTCCTGATTTCTCAATGAGTGAATTGAAGTTTTCTTGAAGTCCCTCTGTACTCTCATCTTCTTCACCATCCGATTTTTCTACAATTCCCATTGATTCCTCATCACTATACTCCCCAAGCTCTTGTACAAGCAAATTCAAGTCCTCCGAAGACCCAACATGAGCAATGGTCATAAAAGCAGAGTAATTCTCTTCTCCATCACAGCTTTCCTCAGAATCAAAATTGGATAAATCTGAGTCACTAAGAGTTGTAGCATACACCTTGCCCTTTGATTTCAAATAATTGGGACATTCTTTCTTGAAGTGTCCATGCCCGTTGCACTCTAAACAAGTGATTCCTTATGTAGATTGGGATTCCTTTCCATCTTTCTTTTTGAATTCCTTTTTCTCCCTTCCTGAACTTTGGAATTTCCCTTTATCACCAAATTTTCCATTGTTCTTGAATTTCAAGAATTTCGGGAAATTTTTCACAAGGTATGCAACATCTTTATCAACAACATCCTCATCTGATGAGTCATGGACTTCCACTCTTTCATTAATGGTCTTAAGAGCAAGTGATTTGCTCTTCCTTTGTGTGGGCAACGATAGTTCATAGGTCTGAAGTGAGCCAATCAATTCTTGGACTTTGATATCATCAAGGTCCTTACTCTCTTCAATCACTGTCACCTTGGCACGGAAGCTCTCCGGCAACAAACGAAGGATTTTCCTCACAACTTTAGAGTCCTCCATTTTCTCCCCCAAGTTGAACTTGCCGACGACTACTTCATTCAGCTTGCTATAGAAAAAGTCAAAAGACTTGTCCTCACTCATTTTCAGCTCCTCGAAATGAGTGGTCAGCATCTGCAGCTTGGTATCCTTCACTTTCTTTGTTCCTTCATACGTGGTCTCCAATATCTGCCATGCCTCCTTGGCAATAAAAATGTGAGATATCCTGTGGAACTCTTCTAGAGATACTACACAAAAAAATAGCATTAAGTGCTTTGCTATTTGCATTAGACGCCGTAAGGGTTGCCTTATCCCAAGTGGATTTGGCAGCCTCCGGCCTAGTCCATCCAATATCCACCGCATCCCAAACGGTTTCATCCATTGAACACAAAAATGCCCTCATCCTGACTTTCCAAAAGGCATAGTTGCTACCATCAAAATATGGTGGCGCATTTAAAGATTGAGACCGATCCATCTCAATAAGGGGTGAAGGATCGCACTAAGGTGCTTAAACCACATAGAGTGCACCTGCTCTGATACCAATTGAATGTTCAAATAGCGTATAAAACACTATGAACGTTTAGACCCCCAATTACAAAATTATCAATTCAAGCTTAATGTCAAACAATAAATGTGCGGAACATGAACATAAGCTAATAACAGAATTGATAAACAATCTAAACCAATTAAAATCACATCCACAACAGAAATTAAAAGGCAAAGATTAAGGGAAGAGAGATGCAAACACAAAGACAACACAGCGATGTGTTATCGAAGTGGAAACCGAAGTCCTCGACGTAAAACCTTTCCGCCGCCCTCAAGCGGTCAATAATCCACTAAAGAATGAAGTTGGGATACATGAACAGCAGAAGACCCTCCAAGCCTAATCTACCCAATGTCCTAAGCCCTCCAAGCTTCTTGCTCCAACGAGGTTGCGCCAAACCTTTGTCTTCTTTAGCTTACTGGATTTCGCTATAGCCTATAGCATTAACCAATAACCATTGGTTCCTTCCTAACTGCTTACCAAAGCACCAAATAGCCTTCTCACAGATGTGGGTATGGTGAGAAAAGGATTTGGGAACCTCTCAAGGATGTAACAATGGAGAGGATGAGAGTAGAGGAATTTGAAGAGTCTTTACGTAAAGATTGTGGATGAATCAATCTTGTTGTTTTCTAGGGTTTCTTTCTCAAAATTCTCTCTGGAAGCTCTCTACATTTCGTGGGTATAAGGGTCTATATATAGTGGTGTGTGTTTAGAATGCGAAGAGTCATTTTTCCAAAACAGGGCTGGCTGGCGGCTTGGCCTCTTGACTTGACTGAGTCGCAAGTTCAAGCCGCGAGATAACTGAATGGCTAGTCTGGACTTTTTGTCCTATAGTGCTCCAGCTGGCATGATGCTTCAGTTTCTCTGCATGCTTGGCACGTGAGCATCTTCTGGCAGCTTGCAAGCCGCGAGCTACCCTCGAGATCCAGTTGCGAGTCCCTGCTTCACTGCACAATCTTGAGTAATTCTTCACACTCTCTCACACACTACCCTTACATGAATTCCACCTAAATACAGGGTTACTAAATGCTAAATACAAGCAAATTTGGCACGAAATAAAGCCAACAAAATGGTTGATTAAATTCAACCTTACATCATATAATGTAATGCTCATAATACCAAGGGCATAGGTTAGTCATCAGTAAACATTATCTATGAAGAAATTACTGAATACACTGACAAAGTCTTTGGCTTCTTGTTGGGGAGAAATTTTTAAGTCTATCAGGAGGGCTGTTGACATGGTCCTTCCTGACCTCTTAATTGATAAAATGTTATTATTTATGCAAATGTGACATCATTTGATAATGTCTCTATATTTTATATTAAATGCTTAACTAGTGGCTTTTCATGGTATTATCTTCCCAACAAAAGCAAATAACGGAAGTAAGTGAATAATGATAAATACAAAGAACATGCTTTGTATTATTAGACTAACTGCAATACTATAATGTGGACCGTTTGATACAAGTATATATGTAGCATGCTTGTGGCTATTTTAACTGAAGACCACTTTGTTTGGAGAAAACATTATCTTATTTTTGTCACGAAAATTCAGGAAAAGAAAAATTAGATGAGTTGAGATGTTTTTTGCTTTTTGGGGGTGTTAATTTTTATTTGATTAGATTTTAATGGCAGCTTTGGTTGTTGGGAGTAGATAGAATAGCTCTTTTACAACTCAAAGCTTCCATGATCAAATACACAGATTATAATAATTTTACATTTTGGGACTCAAGCAAAAATATTATGAAATGATGTTGAAATCAACCTAAAGTCAAATCTCTTTCATGAAAGTGTATCCCCAAGGCCATTGGTTGTTTGTTATTCCCTCAATGAAAGTATTCATTCATTAAAAGAAAGAAAATATCTTCTTGCAACTTTTCTATTTAGTAGATAAGGTTGCCATTGTATTGGGTGGAAAGACACCATGATGCGGAGTTTTATAGTTTGTTTGGCATCAGTTTTTAGTATTAGTTTTTAGCTTTTAGCTTTTATGTACAACTTTTTAAACTCTCTATTTTTTCTCGCATTTTCTAACTATTTCAAATTTTTTTAATGTACAAGTATACTTTAACACACTTTCAGCAAAAAATTTTCAACAAAAAATTAGATAAACTATTCTCAAATGGACACTAAAGCCACATTTGCTAGCAATTTTAAAAGCTGATAATCCAGGGTTATTTTCCTTTTGAGAGAGATGCACAGTGTGATCGCCTTTATGTAGAGGAAAATTATATTATGAGATTGTCTCATGGTGCATCTCTCTTACAGCATGTGGGTTCTCAGGTGGGGACAATCAAATATGAGAGGAATGGTCCATGAAATTGTTTCGTAAGGTAATTTTTTTTCTTCATTGACAATGAACTTTTTTTTTCTTCACCTTTTTGTTTTATATTGGTTGAAAAAAAAAAAAAAAAAACTCTCGAGCGGGTGGGTGGAAAGATATGATAGGGTGCGAAGTTTTCGACTGTCGCATTCTAGGTTATCTCAAATAATGCAAAGGGGGTGGGTTGAAAGATATGATAGGGTTCGAAGTCTTCAACTATTGCGTTCTAGGTTATCTCAAATAATGCAAAGTTCAAGACAAGTATTCACTATGAAACACTGTCCAAGAAGGTAAGATACAAATTTACTTTTAAATTTCATGGTTCTTAAAAAAAAAAAAAAACCTTCATATTATGGAAAATTATAAGTAATCATGGTGTATAATTGATATGGCACTTCAAACCAATAAGAACACCTTGCTTGATTCAAAAATATGACATAACAACAAACAACTTTTCAACTCTTATCCAACGTACCTTTCCACTAATACGTATCATTTGAAAATGTCACATTCATAGAAACAATAAGAAATTAATAACCTCTGTTAGTTTAGCATAAATGATAAGAAACTTGTTATTTAAAGTTTTTTTAAAAAAATCCTAGAGATGCCTTATTGGAGGAAGCTATGCCAAGTTACTTTTGTGGGAGATCAATGACACATAAAGTGAAATTATCTTATAGGATAGTCTTATTATGATGTGTCTTTCTTATAACATGTGGGTCTTATAGGTGTATGAGCCTACCAAATATGAGAGGGGCGCTTCATGAGATGTTCTAATAAGATACATTCTCCCATGCTGTTTCATGCAATTTAATTGGTGTATTTCTTACAGGTTATCTAATATCAAACACATGATAATTTTTACCTTGGGCCTTTGAGATTTCTCTTTTCTTTGAAAAATATAAAAGATATTATGCATTTTACCATATAACCTTTACAAATTATGATGATAATATGTGTGATTGGTGGATTTTAAAAACATAATAATTAAAGTGTTTGAATTTTCTTTTTTAATTTTTGGTGATTGGTGACACATTAGTTTGTAATGACAATATAGAATTTTTTTTTAATATATAGTATTCCTTGTATCACTCTTTCTATTTTGTGTACAAAGACGTAAATTCATCTCCCTAGTTGTTATGTCGTTGCGAGGGCCGGCCCGAGACAAATTGAGGCATAAGGCAACAATTTTATTTGAGGTTTTTATTTATTTATTCATTCAAATATCATAAAAATATCATTATTAATTTTATATTGTAATTTTATATTTATTTTTATTTTTCTAGCTTTTTGATATACAAAATTACTTATTTTATTTTCAAATTTAAGTTTTTCTAACATCTACTTTTTACATTTTTCAAATGACTTTTTATTCACCATAAAGAAAGTGATACATGGTGAAAGAAAATTGAAATCTAATTTCCAATTTGATTTTGAGAGAGAGAGAGAGAGAGAGATTATTTAGTGTTCGGTCATGTGAAAGATTGGATGGCTAATATTGACATTCCATTGTGTGGGAGAGGGGCATATAAAAAATTGAAATCTAAATTCATTATGAGAAATTAACTTTAATGATAATTTGATGCATTCATTTGATTTTATTTTTGTTAAAAATTTTAGGATTTCAAATAAGTTGGGTCTTTATTATTCCCACCATTTAGAGTCTGTTTGGATACCGCTTATTACTGAAAACTGAAAACATTGTAACAAAATAATTTTTAAATGTGTGAATAGTGTAGTGGGACCTAGTTTTAAAGAAAAATTTGCTGAAAAAAGTACTTGTGGGTCTCATGAACAATACACGGGAACCACACAAAAACGCAAACTTATTGCTATCGCAAACGCAAACGCAATCCAAATGTATTCTTTAGAGGCCTTCTTGAAGTGAGGGAGTTCACATTTTTTTTTTCTAATTATAAAAATAATTATTAATTTAAAATTTTTGCTGCCCTAACCAATGGTTTAAGTGGCTTTGCCCAAGGGCCAGCCTGGCTCATTGTGCCAATATTTTTTATTTTTTCATGTTGGAGCTACATCCTTATATCTTTTTATAATATCATATCACTTTCATCTCTTTCGTGAAAGCACATATCCTTTGTCTTTTTTTCTTTTCTCAATGAAAGTAAATAATTTTTTCCCACCTTTTATTTAGTTGAAAAATAATTTCCATGATGGTGGCAATAAGGATACAATGTACGCCAAAGTCTTTCAACCCTCGTGGTCTTGGTGCAAAGTTCATAATACTAGTGATATAGACTAGCATTTACTATGAAACACTCTCCAAGAAAGCACATGATGATCTGATGAGGCCTAAGGGCCCGTTTGGTTTGTAAATTGTCATCACTCATCACTCATCACTTAAAATACCATAATTTCCCAAACCCCATCCGGCACTCATCACTCAATTCTGCCGTTACTTTGTTTCAAAAAAAAAAAAAAAAAGTCAAACATTGCGGCTGAAGTTTCAAAATTTGTATGTTTAATTACGAAAATACCATTGAAAACTGAGTTTTGAAAACTAAAAGCACCTAAAATATGTTTTCAATTTCTATAACTCATCACTCAAAAATTAGAGAATTGAGTATGGAAACAAGGGATGAAAACTAAGCCAAATAAATTTTTTTTTGTGAGACCCACGTGTTTTGAGAACTCAGATATAAAAACTGAGTGATATGATTCAAAAACACCCTCATCCAAACAGAGTGCTCGGCATTTAGTTGAGGGCCAAAATGGCCAAATACCACAATTTTTTGAAATTTTTAGCAAAAAATCACTGTTTCGGAAATAAAAGGCAATCTACCACCTTTTCTAGTACTCGTGTTTGGTGAACTCGAGTACCCTATTTTATAGTTCCACCGTGGCTGCTGAGCTGGAAAATAGTGATTAAAAAAAAATAAAGTGGTACTTGAGCTTGGTAAACTCGAGTACCATGTAACACAATACTCGAGTATACCAAGCTCGAGTACCTTTTATTAAAAAAAATACAGAAATTTTTTTTTCTACAGTACTCGAGTTAACCAAACTCGAGTACTGTGTAATTTTTTTTTTTTTTTTTTGCTTGAGGATAATTGATAAATAAACATAAAGATAAAAATAAGTAGCTTTTTTATGTTTTTATTTATTTAAATAGAAGCATTGTAAGATGTAGAGATTTTAATTTCGAAATATGAATTTAATTTCTACATTGATTAAAATTGTTCATTGTTTTCTCATAAAAATTGTTCACTATTTTCTGTATAAACTATTTCTACGATTTTACATAAAATTATTTTCTATTCAGCATTATTTAAGAAATTGTTCGCTCTCTTTTTTGCATAAATTATTTTCTGTTCACTATTTGAAAAATTGTTCACTGTTTTCTCATAAAACACCTAGTGAAATCGTGTTTTCTAAATTTAAACGCCAAATTTGAATGCTTTTTCATGTTTGAATTTCACAATAATCGAATATATTTTTCTGCGTTAATAAAATCTGTTTCTACATTTATGAAATTTTCTCTCTGCATATCATATTTACTGTATATTCAAATCTGCTTACTGCATTCATAAAATCTGTTTTTTGCATTAATTAAAACTGTTCACTGTTTTGTAATAAAAATTGTTCATTGTTTTTTGCATTAACTATTTCTAGCATTGGCACAGTTATTGCACTTAAATGGTTTTTGTGTTTTTCTAAATTTGTAACCATATGAATAATGGACAAACTCCATGAAAGAAAAATGAATGATTCGTATAAATCACCTAATGGTAAATGCCTCGAAAAATTCAAATTAGTTGAATGTAGAAATTCGAGAAAAATCAATGGAAAATCAATGAACGTAGCAAATCTTGAATGTGTACATAAGATGTACAGATAGTCTAGACTTGTTGAGAAACTTGATTTCGTTGAAAGTACAAAATAATGAAAATTCAAAGGAAAAGTATGTACGTTAGATGTATAGATCGTATGAATTTGTTTAAAAATTTGAATTCATTGAATGTACAAAACTGTGAAAACTCAAGGAAAAATTGTGTACATTAGAGGTGCAGATAGTACGAATATGTTGAAAAATTTGAATTCGTTGAGTGTGTAAAATCGTGAAAATTCAAATGAAAATTGAATAACATACCAAATTGAGTAAACTTAATGGAAAATTAATTACAGTAGATGTACAGATCATCTTTTTTTTGCATTGATAAAATCTGTTTTTACATTAATAAAATTTGCTCTCTGCACACCATCTTCACTGTTTTCTCATAAAAATTGTTCACTGTTTTCTGCATAAACTATTTCTAGCATTCTGCATAAAATTATTTTCTGTTCAGCATTATTTAAAAAATTGTTCACTCTCTTTTCTGCGTAAATTATTTTCTGTTCACTATTTAAAAAAATTGTTCACTGTTTTCTCGTAAAACACCTAGTGAAATCGTGTTTTCTAAATTTAAACGTCAAATCTGAATGCTTTTTCATGTTTAAATTTCACAATAATTGAAAATCCAAATCTGTATGTTTTTTCATGTTCGAATTTCACAATAATCGAATCTGTTTTTCTGCATTGATAAAATCTATTTTGATACACACTTTATCAAAATTATCCACCAATGATAGATTGTGATGGTTGTTTATCACTTTCTAATAAACTCACTATTTTTTCTACTTCACCTATAGTCTACCGTATAGAAGTATAGAACAAGTGTGACAAAATGAGTAGAAATTAGAGATGATTTGAATACAATGAATCGTAATGTATTGAAAATTTCCCTTTATTACATTTTATTATTATTATTATTATTACTCCTTATTTAGTTTATCTAAAAAGTTAAACATTTTTGGGTTTATCCAAAAATCTATGCCACGAAATACATTGCGGGAAATCTAGACCAAAGAACTACCAAAATAAAAAATTGAGTGGCATTTTTGCTATACTTAAATAAGTTGTCATAAGCAGCATAAGTTACCAACCAACCAAAAAAAAAAAAAAAAAAACAGAAACTACATCCACCTGACCAAATAAAGGTGGTAGGTTGGGTTTTCAATTTTCACATACAACTTCGAATCAGGTTCTTGACCAAATATTTTGTTTCTTTAAAGCCTTTCAATATCAGATTTGTTATATACTTTCCCTTTGTCTGGGGGCTGAGAGAGAATAGAATCTATATGTCTAGAAAAAAAAAAAGTTTGTAATAGAATCTATGTTGGTTTAATGGTTGCAATCGTGCCTGAAAAATAAAATAAAATGTAGCTCAACAATCAATTTTCTATTATGACTTTTACCACAGAGCATGTTTTGAGTGTCCATTTATGTGTGTGATTTTGAACTTGTTTCTATGTTTTTTTTTTTTTGTGGTGTTTGAAAGTAGTTGTGCCTATTAAAAGTACTGAATGCTGATGTTATGATTTATAACACTCAAAACTGTTTGTAAGATGGATTTTGGCTCAAGTAGGACATGATATACTATTCACTAATTTCTGCATAAACTATTTCTAGTATTTCGCAAAAAATTATTTTATGTTCAGCATTATTTAAAAAATTGTTCACTCTCTTTTCTGCGTAAATTATTCTCTGTTCACTGTTTAAAAAATTGTTTGCTGTTTTCTCATAAAACACCTAGTGAAATCATGTTTTCTAAATTTAAATGCCAAATCTAAATTTGTTTTCATTTTTGAATTTCACAATAATCGAATCTATTTTTCTGCATTGATAAAATCTGTTTTACATTAATAAAATTTGCTCTCTACACATCATGTTTATTGTATATTCGAATCTGCTTACTGCATTCATAAAATCTGTTTTTTGCATTAAGTAAAACTATTCACTGTTTTCTCGTAAAAATTGTTCACTGTTTTCTGCATAAACTGTTTTTAGCATTGGCGCTGTTATTGCACTTAAATGGTTTTTGTATTTTTTAAAATATGTAACCATATGAATAATGGACAAACTCCATGAAAGAAAAATGAATGATTCGTATAAATCACCTAATGGTAAATCCCTCAAAAAATTCGAATTTGTAAAAAAGTTCGAATTAGTAAAATCGATGGAAAATCAATGAACGTACCAAATCGTGAAGGTGTACATAAGATGTACAGTTAGTCTAGACTTTTTGAGAAATTTGATTTCGTTGAAAGTACAAAATAATGAAAATTCAATGAAAAAGTATGTACGTTAGATGTATAGATCGTATGAATTTGTTTAAAAATGTGAATTCATTGAATGTACAAAACTGTGAAAACTCAAGGGAAAGATTGTGTACATTAGATGTACAGATAGTACAAATTTGTTGAAAAATTCGATTGATTTTTCTACGTTCATTGATTTTCCATTGATTTGTTGAAAATTTTGAAAAATTTTCCATTCGATTGATACGTTCATTGAAAAATTTGAAAAATTTGTTGAATTCACAATTTGCTACGTTCATTGATTTTCCATTGATTTTTCTCGAATTTCTACATTCAACTAATTCGAATTTTTCGAGGCATTTACCATTAGGTGATTTATACGAATCATTCATTTTTCTTTCATGGAGTTTGTCCATTATTCATATGGTTACAAATTTAGAAAAACACAAAAACCATTTAAGTGAAATAACTGCGCCAATGCTAGAAATAGTTAATGCAGAAAACAGTGAACAATTTTTATGACAAAACAGTGAACAGTTTTAATTAATGCAAAAAAAATTTTATGAATGCAGTAAGCAGATTTGAATATACAGTAAATATGATGTGCAGAGAGAAAATTTTGTAAATGTAGAAACAGATTTTATCAATGCAGAAAAATATATTCGATTATTGTGAAATTCAAACATGAAAAAACATTCAGATTTGGCGTTTAAATTTAGAAAACACGATTTCACTAGGTGTTTTATGAGAAAACAGTGAACAGAAAATAATTTATGCAAAAAAGAGAGCGAACAATTTCTTAAATAATGCTGAACAGAAAATAATTTTTTGTAAAATCGTAGAAATAGTTTATACAGAAAATAGTGAACAATTTTTATGAGAAAACAATGAACAATTTTAATCAATGTAGAAATTAAATTCATATTTCGAAATTAAAATCTCTATATCTTACAATGCTTCTATTTAAATAAATAAAAACATAGAAAAACTACTTATTTTTATCTTTATGTTTATTTGTCAATTATCCTCAAGCAAAACAAAAAAAAAATTTACACAGTACTCGAGTACTGTAGAAAAAAAATTTTCTGTATTTTTTTTTTATAAAAGGTGCTTGAGCTTGGTATACTCGAGTATTGTGTTACATGGTACTCGAGTTTACCAAGCTCGAGTACCACTTTATTTTTTTTAATCACCATTTTCCAGCTCAACAGCCATGGTGAAACTATAAAATAGGGTACTCGAGTTCACCAAACTCGAGTACTAGAAAATGTGGTAAATTGCCATTTATTTTCGAAACAGTGGTTTTTTTACTAAAAATTTCAAAAAATTGTGGTATTTGGCCGTTTTGGCCTTTAGTTGAGTCCAAATCTTCAAAAAGTGGGAAAAGTTAAGGAATGGCTGACAATTGCCCCCAAAGTCTTTGGCCATAATTTTCTCGAGTTTGTGTATTCTCAATTAATGCAAAGCTGATAGTACGAATAGACTAGTCATAAGTAAGCATTTTCCAAAATAGTACAAGATACGAAATTAGGATCAGCACCTACCATTCAAACCAAAGACTTTGGCCTCTTCTTGAGTGCTGGTCTTCTTGAGTAGGACATAATTGCAAAATTAAAGACGGAAGAAAACAAATCACCGGAGTGATACCAATGCTATGGTCTAGTCAATCATCACTACAAAACATTTTCCATTAACGCAATATCGAAACCAAAGTTTCCAGCCTCTTCTGAGTGTGCAACTTCTTGAGTTTAGGCATTCTCAAATAAATGCAAAGCTCGTAATACCAATGCTATAGACTTGTCATCGCTACGAAACATTTCCCATGAAAGCACTATTGAAACCGAAGTTTCCAGTTTCTTCTTGAGTGTGCATCTTCTCATATAATGCAAAATTCTTAAATATCATTATCTTGAACTAGTGTTCACTATGAAACCCTTTCCAAGAAGGCACTAATGATATGTTTAGTTAAGATGATTTTAGAGATGATGAAAAATAAGAAAGGAGAAAATAGAAGAGAAAATGGTTGGGAGGGAAAGAGGGACATAAAACCGGTGGAGTCCATGTGTCTTCTCTTTAGACCTACCAAAACTCAGAGCATGTTTGGTAATGTTGTTCTAATAACGTTGTTTAAATTTTTTGAAAATACGTGTAGGTGAAAAAGTGTGTGAAAATACATGTACTGTTATTTAAACATTGAAAACTGTTGTTTAAAATACACTACCAAACAGCCTCTCAATCTCCTCGAATTGGAGAGAAAATAAAAAGTGAGGAATTGTTACAGTCAAATGATTGAACTACCCTCTCCTCTTGATACTTTTTTTTTTTTTTTTCAAATAAAGACAAAGTTTTAAATTCAATTTTGAACTCTGTGGATACGCGCTTATTCTGTTTTGCTATTCTTTTTTATTTTAATAGTTTATTTGGACGTGAATATATATATATATATATATATATATTGTTTTTTTGTTTTTTTTGGGCATGATTTTTTTTAAAAATAAATTTAGGTGATTGTCTTTTTTGTTCATAATTTTTGATTAGTTTTTTGTCATTTTTTTTTTAATTGGGAAAGTACAACTGATGCCAAGTATTTAATCTTTTGTTGACTTTAGGTCTTCTCAAATAATACAGAACTCATAAAATAATATCTCATGAACTAGTGTTCACTATGAAACCCTTTCCGAGAAGGCGCTACATGCAAGTTGGGAAAGTACGATTGATGCCAAGTCTTTAACCTTTTGTTAAGTTTAGGTCTTCTCAAATAATGCAAAACACATCATACAAATAGTATGAACTAGTCATCACTAGGAAACATTTTCCAAGAATATATACGAATCCGAAAGGCACCGTTAACGCCTAATTCTCTGACCTCTTCTTGATTTCATGTATTCTCAAATAATGCAATTCTTATAATGGTAATACCAAATGTATAGATAGACTTGGCAATATTGGATTTAACTGGGAGTAAAAACGGATTGACCCATGATCTTTTTTTAGAAAGAATTGACCCATGATTGACCTGTTTTTTAAAACGTCTTTTTAATAAACAAATAAAATCATATTTGTTTATAATTTCATACTTTCATTGTTTGGTTTAGTTTTAGGGGCACATTGTGCATAAAAAAAGGGGAAGTTAAAAGATATAAAAAATAAAAATAAAAAGTCTGCCATGCCATTATTTAAAAACCACTTAAGCTATCCAAGTAACCAATCACTACGATACTACGGCACTAGAATTGCATTACCAACAAAACCTAAGCTGCAGCTACAACTATAACTATCTAAAGATAAAGTTCAAAATTGAAAAGAAAAAAAAAAAATTGGTTATTTAATTTTAGCATTGGGAAAAAATTAAAAATTCTTAGTCCATACTAATCTTGTCTTTTGCCTAGGAATGTGAAAGTTTTGTTGTGCACAAAAAGTTGTTTATATGGATTTGAAAGTAATTTAACTTATATAATAGTCATAGTTATAAAATGTTAAATCTTTATTATTGATTTACTTTCATGGAATACTTAAGTTATATTAAAATTTTGTATTGTAGATGAAGTGACTAACTAAACTACTCGACAACTTGAATTGTAATTTGCAAGTATAAAGACTTTCAGTGCTAGATTTGCTACTAACATTGAGTAGATTGAGTGCAATTCATATTAAATATTTACTTATTCTAATTTACCTAATATGTTATGTTTATTTTTAATTTAATTATCTCTCAAGGTAATTAATAATATAACTTTATATTATTTTACACGCAACTGGAATAGGTGCATCTAGGAAGGCTGATAAGTGATAACTTGAAATGGTCCATGACATCAATTTATAATATTGTGTGTGTGTTATTTTATGGTTATGATATCATTAGTGAAATTTGATTTTAAATATATACCTTTAAATTGGTTTATTTGAATTTTTATGGTGGTTTGAACCCAAGTGTTGGAATTTGTTAAAGAATTGTGCATTTTCCATTCCAAGTTTGGTGGTTAAAAGATCAGACCCTAAACAAGTAAACATTATCTAGGAAGAAAGTCTTTGGTTTCTTGTTGGGTTTTGGTCTTATAATCTTCTTGTTTAGTGCCTGCCAACTGTAAGCGAAAGAAAAAAACACGCTTTGCATTTATTAGAATTTTTTTTTTTTGGTAAGCATTTATTAGATATATTGTAATGATGATGTGGACTGTTTGATAACAGTATATATGTGGGATGCCGGTGGCCTATTTCATCTCAAGATCAGTTGGAATCATAAGTGAGAGAGTTGGACAAAAACTTTGTCAGTCTTACTGTCACAGAAAATCAGAAAAAGAAAAAAGTAACGGAGTTGGGACGTTTTTGGTGGTGGGTAGTGTTAATTTTGGTTGAATTAGGTATGAATGGGTGCTTTGGTTGCTGGGAGCGAGAGAAAGCAGCTCTCTTGCAACTCAAAGCTTCCATAAACTCCACACCTTATATAGATTATTTTCAAACTTGGAATTCATCAACCAACAAAAAGAGTGATTGCTGTGATTGGGATGGAGTCAAGTGCAACAACACTACAGGGCATATAATCCAACTTGATCTTAATGATAGGATCAGTTGGAGTAGGGAAGATTGGTGTTTAAATGCCTCTTTGTTTCTTCCCTTTGAAGAGCTCTAGTCCCTCGATTTGGAGGCTAACTGGATTAGTAGATGGGTCCCAAATGAAGGTATGTTCATATCTTAAGCAAAGTTAATTGGTAGTGTTTGTCGAAATTATATTTTACTTCTATCTTATATTTTTCTTTTTGAATTTTCAAACGAGAAATTTGTTGTGGCTTGGGATTCACTTTATACTATAAATGGGTTGTGGGAATATATAGTTGTGGACATGGAAACTGAAGCTTCTACTAAGTTGCAGGTTTTGAAAGATTCTCAGCATTGCGCAAGCTGGAGATGCTTAACTTGGACGGTAATTATTTCAATAACAACATCCTGTCATCGTTCAGTGGAATTTCTTTGCTGAAGAAACTAGATTTGAGATCCAACAATTTGAATGGATCAGTCCACATTCAAGGTAAATCTTTTGGCTAAAATTATTTTTTGTGGGTAGAATATATTGAGTGTTAAGTAAAAAAATTGATGTGACAATTTTTTATAAAATGGTGTAAAATATGAGTTTTACACCCTATCATTGCCAAATTTGAACTCTTTAAATTAAGGCATTTAAGAGAATGTTTATAACTTGAGAATTAGAATAAATTATGAGAAGAAGTATAAATATTATTCTATTAATAGTTAATACAATCATGAAAACTTTAAGTCTAATCAATTTGTGATTTAAAATAAATTGGGTAAAATTGATTTCAACTTAATTACCCAAGTGTTATGCCAAGGAAACTCTTAGAATTCAAAATCATCTTTTGTCGTTAACATTTACTTCAAACAAATATATATATATATATATATATATATAATCCCTTTAAATAAGAGAAATTTTATGTTTATAACATTTTCATAATACTTTCATATCAAATCTTAAGTAGTGAATTATTATTAGCTGTTACTAGTGGATATAGAACTTCTCTTAAAATAATCCAAATAAAATCAACTAAAGAAATTATTATTTTTTCTTTATTATAATAGACTTTTCTATTTTATCATAATGTCAAAATTTTTAATTCGTCCTAATTTTGGAGTTATGCATTTGTCTAGTGAGATTTACACATTTTAGTATTTTACAAAGAAATAGACAAGAGTGTTATAAGATCTATTACCAAATAATAAACAAGCCCACAAATAATAATAATAACAAATAAGCCCACAAACAAAATAATGACTTTTCAAATTCGAAGGGATTGGCTCAATGGTTCTTAGGGCTTCTGATATTCATGAGCAAGCTCTTAAGTTCGAAACCTCTTGCTTGCATTTTGGGGCTACTCCATGTGATTCTTTCCTGTAATAACCAAGTGTGTATGGGATTGGAGGACTGCATATATTTGAGTGAATAGTCAGATACTCGAAAAGTCTGAACACACTTGTTTGGGGAAAAAAAAAAAATTTTAATATTCATATTTTGGTGTTAGGACTCATCAAACTCCTATCTAGCTATTTCTGTGATTGTCAAAGGTCTAAATCTCATTAGACAAATGAATAAACCCAAAATTGAAAGAATTAAAATTTTTTGATATTAAGGAAAATATTAAAGCTGCTGAGTACGTCCATACTACATCATTTCGTAAATAAAATTAAAAATTAAAAAGAGAAAGCTAATTTATTCTTTAAAAAAAAAAAAAAAAATCCTTATCAAAGGATATGATTCTTTCACTACAAAAAAAAGGGGTCTATAGGATTAAAGTAGAGGAAGCTAATTTATTCTTAAAAAAAAAAAAAAAAAAAAAAATCCTTATCAAAGGATATGATTCTTTCACTACAAAAAAAAGGGGTCTATAGGATTAAAGTCGCGTTTCCTTAGCCGCATTTGCAAACACGGCCTAAACACCGCAGCAATAGGCCTATAGTCGCATTTTTCAAAAACGCGGCTATAGGTCAGACCTATAGCCGCGTTTTTAACCGTAGCTATAGGATTCTGGCCTATAGCTGCATTTTTTAAACCGCGGCTATAGGATTCTGGCCTATAAAAACGCGGCTATATCCCAGCTTGCAGCTGCGTTTATAATCGTGGCAAAGGGCTCGGACCTATAGCCGCGTTTTTTAAAACGCGGCTATAGGTTTTTTAATAACAAAAAATATATATTTTTGGGTTTTTTTTTTCTAGAAAACAAAAAAAATATATTTTGGGTTTTTTTTTCCAGAAAATTCAAAATTTGAAATTCAAATAAAAAAAATTCAAAATTAAACACAAATCCAAAAAATTCAAAATCAAACACAAACTGAAAAAATTCAAAATCAAATACAACATACTCACAATACAAAAACACCCAGAAAATTCAAAATCAAACACAAACCCGGAAAATTCAAAATCAAACACAACATACTCACAATACAAACACACCCAAAAAATTCAAAATCATACACAACGTGCCCCAAAATATAAGAACACATACCCATTTAAACATAATCACAATATGAACAACACAGTAGCACAAATTCAAGCACAGATCCAAAAAATTCGAAATCAAATATTGCTAGAATATCCACTTTATTCAAAATTTTCAGCATCTCCTCCATTTTCTTACTAACTAAACATAAACTAACCAAAAAAAACTACATTTATTGACAAATCAGTGTGCTTGAGATGAAGAAAAAAAGAAAGAAAGAAAAAAAAAAGTAGCAGCAGCTCCAAAGAAACAAAGAAAAAAAAAAAAGAGTTACCCAAATAAGAAGAAGGCAGAAAAAGGAAAAAAAAAAAAATAGAGTTACCCAGATGTGAGGAAGGAAGAAAGAAAAAGGAGAAAAAAAAAAAAAAGTTACCCAGATGTGAAGAACGAAGAAAGAAAAAGGAACAAAAAAAAAAAGTTACCCAACTATGAAGAAGGAAGGAAGAAAAAAAAAAAAAAAAAAAAAGAAGGAAAGAAAGAACCTGAAGAGCTACGTAGAAGAAGAGTGAGGCCAGGGAAGAAGAATGAAGAAAGAAAAAAGAAAAGATAAGAAAGAAAAGAAGAAAGTGGGGGTAGGTGGAGATGTAGGTGGGAAAGGGGGGGGGGGGGGCGGCACGTGGGAAGCTGAAGGAAATTTTTTTTTTTTTTTTTTTTTGTTGTTACATATAGCGGCGTTTTTAAAAACGCGGCTGTAAAACGCTGCTATAGGCCCCCCTTATTACTTATACGGCTGGACCTATAGCCGCGTTTTTAAAAACGCGGCTATAGCACCCTTGAAGCTGCGTTTAAAAACGCGGCTAAAGGTGAGCTGTAGCCGCGTTTTCCAAAAACCCGACTATAGGTCACCATTAAAAAATCTTTATTTTATCGGACTTCCTTTAAAAAATTATACAGCTAGAGCTATAGCCGCGTTTTTAAAAAACGCGACTTAAGGTCACCTATAGCCGTGTTTTTAATAAACGCGGCTATAGGTTAGCTATAGCTGCGTTTTTCAAAAACGCGGCTATAGGTGGAGGCTTTAGCCGCGTTTTTGATAAACGCAGCTATAGCTAGAGGCTTTAGCCGCGTTTCTAAGAAATGCGGCTATAGGTTAGCTATAGCCGCGTTTTTTGTAAACGCGGCTAAAAAAAACGCAACTATAGCCCACGTGTTTTGTAGTGTTTCTCGGAACATTCGAAACCCATGATGAAATATTTACAACTAACAAAGAATTTGAATTAGATAAAAATTGATTGAGGGGCAAACTTTTTCGGTGTATTTCTTGATGAGTTCTTTCTGTTTCACTTCCCGGCCTAACATAAAATTGTATTTCATTAAGGGATTATTATGTAAGATATAATTTTTACTTATAACCTCAACTCCATAACTATTGTTATTTAGCATCGGACTAATACACCAATTAATTTTTGGTGTAAAAAAGATATTGTGTCAAAATGATCCTTATCCTTGATAATAAGGTTGAGCATTTTCCATCAATCAAGAACCAAATTAATCAAATAGACATATTTGAAAGGTCAAAGATCACATTGATACACAACCTAATTGTTAAGGACCAAATCAATAATTATCCAAATAAATTTGAACCAAACATTAAGAAAATTATGAAAATAAAGAAAAATGGACATGAGAAATTCTATTTTCTTATTTTATATATATATATATATATATATATATATTTATATTTATATAGAATAATTAAAAATATGTAATAAACTAGTTTCATCACACGCGTTTCGCATGTGCGATGAGACTCTTTTTAATTTTTTTTTAGGTTTAGTGTCATAATTGTTACTCGTCCAAATTTGATGTTTACATATTTGTCCATAAATATTATGCATTTGCAAATTGTTGATACAGTTAGGAATTTCCTGAGGCTAGCTCCAAAAATGAACGATAGCATTGAAATCATTTACTCGTGAATGTATTTGGTTCATATAAATAATATGAACCATATGCTTATAATTAATTGATATTATGGATAAAAATTATTAAAATAATGAGTTTGGATAAAATTATACTTTCAATTTTGTGTTTTATTCTTGCCCCAGAATTGAAATCCTAACTCTGCCATTGTTCATAATCTTTTGCTGTGACTAATTCATGCCATACTATATTACTCACTTTTTCATAGTTTCTATACCTAAAAAGCTTTTATTATTGTTTTAGAGTTACGTGCACTAAACAACCTAGAGGAGCTGTATTTGGATGGTTCATCCATTGACGAAAGCTTTGTTATATTCATAATGATATTGATAGGGATCAGCACAATAGTAGAAGCCAATAACTAATTGTCCCATTTTACAGGCTGGTGTGAACTTAGGAACCTCCGAGAGATAAGCCTCTCCAACAATCATTTTGAAGGGATATTGCCTTCATGTATGGCAAACTGGACATCACTTCACTTTTTGGATCTCTCTGACAATCACTTCAGTGGGAATGTCCAATCCCTATCTGATTTGAGATCACTTGAGTTCCTTTCCTTGTCAAAAAATGAATTCTTGAACCCAATCACCTTCTCCTCCTTTTTTAACCTCTCAAATCTCAAGTTCCTATTAAGTGATAACAACAAAATTGCTTTTGAAACAAACTCTCATACTATGGTTCCAACCTTCCAATTAAGGCTTTTCAGGTTGTCAAAGTGTTCATTTAATGGACTCAATACAACGCTTCCCACATTCCTTCATTACCAATATGATTTGCGAGAAATTGATCTCTCCCACAACAATTTGAGTGGGAAGTTCCCCACTTGGTTGTTAGAGAACAATACAAGATTGGAGGTTCTTATTTTAAAAAATAACTCTTTCACAGGGTCTTTCCTGGTGCCATATCATCATCTTCATCCCAACATTAAGGTGATAGATATTTCAAGTAATTACTTACAAGGTCCAATTCCTACCAACTTCGGTTTGATTTTTCCAAATTTAGAGTATTTAGGCCTCTCTAACAATGCATTTCAAGGTAGTATTCCTTCTTCTTTTGGGAATTTGGTTTCCTTGTGGGGTTTAGACTTGTCTAAAAATAATTTATCAGGAACAATACCAGTGCATTTCACAATGGGTTGCTACTCCCTAGAATTTCTCAAATTGTCGTATAATAATTTCAATGGCCAAATATTTCCTACCAATTTTAATTTGACTAATTTGTATTATTTATATTTGGACAACAATCACTTCTCAGGAAAGATCCCAAATAGCATCTCACTGATGAGTCAAGGTGCCACAATTGATTTTAGTAATAACAATTTGTTAGGCATGCTTCCAATGTGGATGGGGAACATGTCATATTTAGAGACAATTGTTATGGCTAATAATCAACTGGAAGGTCCTATTCCAATCGAGTTATGCAAACTCATTTCTCTTGAATTTTTTGACCTCTCCGATAACAATTTGTTTGGCTTTGTTCCATCTTGCTTCAATTCGTCAATAATTAGATTCTTTCATCTGAATAAAAATTTGTTTAGTGGTCCAATTCCAAATGTATTCCAAAACAACTCCAATTTGGTTACATTAAATCTTCGAGATAACTACCTAAATGGAAGCATTCCTGATTGGATCGGGAGTGTCTCATCATTGAGCATTCTCCTTTTGGGAGCAAATCATTTAGAAGGTAGGATTCCAATTCAACTATGCCTTTTGCAAAACTTAAACTTGTTGGATCTTTCCTACAATAAACTTTTTGGTCCAATACCCCATTGCTTAAGTAATTTTACAGTTAAGGCATCAGATCATCATTTTACTTTAGGAGGTCGTTCAGACATTTTTATTAGTGTTGAACCAACTGGTCCAATAACATGGGCATATCCGATGACTCCAACATGGGACGGATTTGCGTATGAAGAGCCAACAATTGAAACCTTAGCTCCTGTAGATTCGAAACAAGAGGTGGAGTTCACAACAAAGAGTAAAACTTACTCCTATAAGGGAGACATTCTGAACTACATGTCTGGAGTTGACCTCTCATGCAACAGGTTAGCAGGTGAAATACCGCCCGAACTTGGAAAGATAAGCAACAACTTACGTGCAATGAACTTGTCACACAACAATCTAACTGGACCAATCCCCACAACGTTCTCAAACCTGAAGCAAATGGAGAGTTTGGATCTTTCCTACAATAATTTAAATGGTAGAATCCCTCCTCAATTAACTGAAATGACCTCTTTGGAAGTCTTCAGTGTGGCATACAACAACTTATCAGGTACAACTCCAGATAGAAAAAATCAATTCATTACTTTTGATGAAAGCAGTTATGAGGGGAACCCTCTCTTGTGTGGACCTCCATTGGGTAATGATTGCACCAAAATTGGACCACCATTTACAACACCAATGGAATATAAGGAGGAAGAAGGTGGTAGTTTCATGGACATGAGTGTCTTCTACATAACTTTTGTGGTGGCTTACATAACGATATTGTTGGGAATTGTTGCAGTTCTCTACATAAATCCTTATTGGCGTAGGGCATGGTTCAACCTCATTGAAGTGTGCATTGACACTTGTTATTGTTTTGTTGTGGTTCATTACCATAAATTGTTCAAGTTTAGGCTTGCATAGCCGTGCATTTTACATGTATGTGTGTCTCTTCCTGTTAGATTCTGAATCCAAACTTTGGATTTTTAATACTGTGTTGTGTAAGGCTTGTATTTTGTTGTGTAAATCAAATTGGACAAACATTTTTTTTTCTCACTTTTTTATTCTAAAATATATGAGAGGTAGATTTTAGAAATATATTGTATTAAATGTATGGGTAAAATATGTATTTGGTCTTTATCCTTTATACCATATTTCAATTTGGTCCCTAATTTTAGCTTATTAGTTCCAATTTGACCTTACCACTGGAATTACTTTTTTGCTCTTCCAATAACAACCTATAACAATCTAACACTTAGGATTTGTTGTAAAAGTGTTATGAAAATGTTATGAATATAGCATTTCCCATAACCAAAAAAAAAAAAAAAAAAAATCAATTCAAATATATTTAGGATGAACTACGTATTTGGTAAACAGCCAAAATGAAAAGTTAGTTTATTGTCACATTAATGGAAACTAATTTTTAGTTTGATTGTTTGTCATGTCAGCAATTTCCAACCAAAAGATAACAACTGGAACCAAATTGACACGAAATTGTAAGGTTAGGAGCCAAATTGACACAATTGGAAAGTTAGAGACCAAATTGACATAACATTTTTATTACACTTTCACAACAAATCCTAGGTAGCAGCAGATTGTTGTGGGTTTTCATTGGTAGGGCAAAAAAGTAATTTAGTGGTAATTTCAAATTAGAACCGGTAAGGTTGAATTTAATCAACCATCTTGTTGGCTTTATTCCGTGCCAATTTGCTTGTAATTTAAACACTTAGTAAGCCTGTATTTAGGTGGGATTCATGAAAGGGTAGTGTGTGAGGAGTTGTGAAGAAAAGCTCAAGTATGTGCAAGAAGGCTGAGTTTTACGGGTGTTAAGGACATATTTTATGTAAATTGGCAAATCCTTTTGACAAAACGCACTCTACTTGTAATTGAGTAGTTCTAGGTGTTTTTAATACTTCAAGAAACAATGTTTCAAGGTCAAGTGTTGAAGTCATCAAGTCTGTCCAAGAAAAAGCAAGCTGAAGTGCAAAGTTTTTAAATCTCGACACCTCTCGATAGCTATCTCGACACCTGGCTATCTGTCGAGATCTTCAGCTGATTCTTATCGCAATCTCGATAGCTTCTCGATCGATCGAGAAAGTTTCTGTCCCCTCGACACCTTCTCGACACCTCCTCGATAGCTGCTATCTGTAGAGATTCATTAAACCTCGACACCTCCCGACACCTCTCGATCGATCGAGGTTACGGAAAATCAGAATTTTCAGCTTTTTGATTTTTGGGCCAGGCTTATGTATTTGTGTAGGGTTTCTTTTCTCACAACCCTAGACCTATATAAGGCTTATTTTAAAGGCCGTCACATAAGAGAATAAGAGAATACAAGGAGAACATATTCAAAAGATTATTCTCTCTGAAAGAAGCTACTGCGTCTTTGCGCCTTAGGGTTTTGTAACCAAGTGCTTCTAGGTCTTCATTATTGATGAAGTGAAGAACTTTGCATCCAACATTCTTCTTCTAGTTGGGGTTCTGAAGTCGCGTACTGGGATCCGCGCAATTGGTTAGTCACGTACTGGGATTCGTGCATCAAAGGGTGGTGTTCATATATTGAAGAGTTCAGAGGTTCTGAAGCGGTAGAAGGTTTCTGCTGTGAGTTCATCTACGGGGATTGTAGAGTCTAGGGACAAAGGTTTTGTACTAGATCTGAAACTTCTCTTTACTATAGTGAATTGCTTTTCGGGAAGGTTTCCCCCCAGGTTTTTTACTGTGAAACTGGTTGGTTTCATTGGTTTTCCTGTGTCATCATATCTTGTCTTCTTTAATTTTTCCGTTGCATAATTTTGACATGATATTGATGTTTGTTTGTTTTAACAAGTTTGATTCATAATAAATCTAATTAACAACTTGGGTTTAAAACTTGTTAATTCTATCAACCGGGGTCTAAATTTCCCAACAAGTGGTATCAGAGCAGGTTCACTCTGATTGGATTAATTTCCTGAGTGTGATCCTTGACCCCCGTTGTCATGGAATCTCTTGATTATTTTGATATGCATAATCTTGTGTTGAATGATAATGATGATATTCAAGATGCCTATTGCAAGCTTTATAATTTTTGTATGAAATCTCTTGAATGTTCTACAAAATTAAAAGCTAAATTTAAAAAGGTAAAGTTTGAAAAAGATGATTTGAGTGCAAAATTGGATGAAGCCAATAATTTGAATGAGAATTTTAAAAATCAAATTTCATCTCAGGTGGACAAAATTAAGAGTTTGGAAGAGCAACTAGTTGAATTTAAAATTGAAGTTGAAAAATTAACTAGTGCCAAACTTGTTGTTGAGCCTAACTCAAAAGAAAAAGATTTCTATGTTTCCCCATTTAAAAGGAATAATGAAGAGTTGAAGGCTAATATTGCTAGGATAGACAAAGGTAAACAATCTGATGTTAATGCTGAAGTTTCTAAACCTATGTCTAAAACTCCTCCTAGGTTGAATGATAAATCTGAATTTGTCCCCATTTGTCATCATTGTCATGTTGTTGGTCATATTAGGCCAAATTGTCCCAAGTTGAGGTCTCTGTCAACCTCTAAGGTTAGACCTCCTTCTGGGAAGCATAGTAGTTCTAAAACTGCTCATGTTTGTCACCATTGTGGTGTTGCTGGACACATTCGTTCTAATTGCTTTAAGTTGTATCCTCATAAGCAATTGTCCAAACGGTCACAGGTTTCCTCTCAAGGACCTATACCTTTGTTTGGAGAGTTATTAAAAGTCTTGAGCTTTTTAACTCAATTTCAGGAGAATTCTAATTCTTCTATGTCCTTTAGTAGACATACTAGGACACGTGCCTTTTCATCTTCACGGCCAAAGACTCGTGCTGTGTGGGTGAGAAAGGAGCCTAAGACTTAATTGTCTTTTCTGTTTTTCCTCTGCTTTGATTCTTTCTATCTAAAGTAGGACTTTCTTTGCTTGATTTCTTATCTATTTTTGGAATCATGCTTTCATGCATCTGCATATTTCTATCATGTTTTCATGCATATGAATCTTTCTTTCATGCATTCATGTTGTTTATCTGTTTTTATTTGGTTGTTTAATTTTTATTTTGTTTTGTTTTCAAAAAAAAAAAAAAAAAAAAAAAAAAGAAAAATCAGAAAAATACAAAAACAGTGTGTGTTCTGTGTACTTTGGTATTTGTGTACCTTGGATGGCCAATGAAACAAAGTTTCTCTAAACTTTGTATCTCTTGTAGCTTAGATGAGCATCTCTATGCACAACTAAGCAAGTGAGCTTTGTGGCTCTTGTTTGTGATGAGTAAGATTAGGTTATCTCTTAAAACTTAACACTCATATCACTCTTTTTGACGGGTAGGACTAGAAAATCCTAAGAGAAAGGCATTAATGACCATCTCACCACTGTTGCCCGCCAATCATAGTATGACACCTGTATGCTTCGGCATAGCAAAAGTGCAGTGTCATAGACACCTGTATGCTTCGGCATAGCAAAAGTGCAGTGTCAAATGCTTAACATCTTGGGTATTTCTTTTCTCTCTTTTTATGCCCATGCATGATATGTTAAAAAAAAAAAAAAAAAAATATGCAAAGAAAATATAAAGCAAAAAGATTAAAGATGCTTTAAATATGATTGCAAGCGTGTTTTCTAGGAGATGTGGGAGTTATAGGATGTACCTCGAAGGTGATAGTCCCCATCAAACAGTTATGATTGTGTGTGAGTTAAAAGTTATTTACTCATATCTCAGATCGTCATAACATCTATACACATATGCAATCTTGCGATGTTTTTCACACACAACACGCAATATTCTTTGCTACTCTTGATACATGTGCAGGTACAATGTGATTTGGCCATCACAAGTGTTTTACATATGCTAATGTATGCTCACTAAACTGTCATAACTTGTTTTTTGAAATATAAAATTGGTTAGACTTGTTGTGTGTGTGTGTGTGTTTTGGTATCTATGTGCTTAACATTTTTCTTGTTGAGAGATTTGTCTTTCACATGTTTTGCATCCTTCTTTTATTTTGTCATCCATAGCATCTTGTTTCATTACATTCATGCTTTTATATGGATTTCTTTGTGCCTCCTTGATCATCTTTATGTTTCTCGGGTGAAGCTTTCTAGCTTCTTGTACCCTTTGTCAATCATGACAAAAAGGGGGAGAGAAATTGTGGAGACTTTGTGGTTTCTGTTTAAGATTCTACAAGTTAGGGGGAGAAATACATTCCTTTGTAAGGGGGAGATGTGTTTCATCTTGTTAGCTTACTTCCTTGTTCTTGTACCTTGGGTCTTGTGACCATTGTTTACATACTTTGTGCTTATCTTCTTTATATGCTGATGTATGTTTCTTTCACCTACCTCTACATGTGTTGTTTCTTTTCTATCTTTATACACATGTTTCTTATACTTGTATGCAATCTATTTATTTCTGTTTCACACAAGATGCCTTGATGAGTTTTGTTTAAAGTGTTTCAGAAATACAGGTTGTCAAAGTCTACTTATCATAAGCTCTCTTCTTGCAAAGTTTTTCAAGAGTTTGTATTAGGATAGATTTTATTGTATTCAACAAGTGAATATGAGTTGAGTGATTTATGACTTCTCTCATATGTTCATTTGTTTGTTGTGGTTTTGTCACGGATTGCCAAAGGGGGAGATTGTTAAGGACATATTTTATGTAAATTGGCAAATCCTTTTGACAAAACGCACTCTACTTGTAATTGGGTAGTTCTAGGTGTTTTTAATACTTCAAGAAACAATGTTTCAAGGTCAAGTGTTGAAGTCATCAAGTCTGTCCAAGAAAAAGCAAGCTGAAGTGCAAAGTTTTTAAATCTCGACACCTCTCGATAGCTATCTCGACACCTGGCTATCTGTCGAGATCTTCAGCTGATTCTTATCGCAATCTCGATAGCTTCTCGATAGCTTGTCGATCGATCGAGAAAGTTTCTGTCCCCTCGACACCTTCTCGACACCTCCTCGATAGCTGCTATCTGTAGAGATTCATTAAACCTCGACACCTCCCGACACCTCTCGATCGATCGAGGTTACGGAAAATCAGAATTTTCAGCTTTTTGATTTTTGGGCCAGGCTTATGTATTTGTGTAGGGTTTCTTTTCTCACAACCCTAGACCTATATAAGGCTTATTTTAAAGGCCGTCACATAAGAGAATAAGAGAATACAAGGAGAACATATTCAAAAGATTATTCTCTCTGAAAGAAGCTACTGCGTCTTTGCGCCTTAGGGTTTTGTAACCAAGTGCTTCTAGGTCTTCATTATTGATGAAGTGAAGAACTTTGCATCCAACATTCTTCTTCTAGTTGGTGTTCTGAAGTCGCGTACTGGGATCCGCGCAATTGGTTAGTCACGTACTGGGATTCGTGCATCAAAGGGTGGTGTTCATATATTGAAGAGTTCAGAGGTTCTGAAGCGGTAGAAGGTTTCTGCTGTGAGTTCATCTACGGGGATTGTAGAGTCTAGGGACAAAGGTTTTGTACTAGATCTGAAACTTCTCTTTACTATAGTGAATTGCTTTTCGGGAAGGTTTCCCCTCAGGTTTTTTACTGTGAAACTGGTTGGTTTCATTGGTTTTCCTGGGTCATCATATCTTGTCTTCTTTAATTTTTCCGCTGCATAATTTTGACATGATATTGATGTTTGTTTGTTTTAACAAGTTTGATTCATAATAAATCTAATTAACAACTTGGGTTTAAAACTTGTTAATTCTATCAACCGGGGTCTAAATTTCCCAACAGCGGGTAGGACTTATGGCTGACTCGCGACTGGCAAGCCGCCAACTGCAGGCACGTGAGATGCACATAGGGAAGGTGAAGGGTTGCGCTAGCTGTCGCACTACAGGACAAAAGTGCCAGGCTAGCCAGGCCGTTAGCTCGCGACTTGAACTCGCAACTCAGACCAGTCGCGAGGCCAAGCTGCCAAACCACCCTGTTTGGGAAAAAATTGACTCTTCGCATTCCTTTCTCACCCTACTATATATAGACCCTTATACCCACTAAATATAGAGAGCTTCCAGAGAGAATTTTTGTGAGAGGAACCCTAGAGAAAACAAGATTAATTCATCCCCAATCTTTACCTTAGAGACTCTACAAATTCCTCTACTCTCTTCCTCTCCATTGTTAAATCCTTGAGAAGTCTTTAGCCAAATTCTTTTCTCTCCACACCCATATCAGTGAGAAGGTTTATTTGGTGCTTTGGGAAGCAGTTAGGAAGGAACCAATTCACATTGGTTGATGCTATGGTCTAGTAGCGGAATCCGGGAAGCTAAAGAAGAAATAGGTTTGGCGTAACCTCATTGGAGCAAGAAGCTTGGAGGGCTTAGGTACATTGGGTAGATTAGGCTTAGAGGGTCTTCTGCTGTTTATGTATCCCAACTACATTCTTTAGTGGATTATTTACCGCTTGGAGGGCGGCGGAGAGGTTTTACGCTGAGGGCTTCGGTTTCCTCTTCGATAACACATCGTGTATTGTCCGTGTGTTTGCATCTTCCTTCCCTTTATCTTTGCCTTATATTTACTGCTGTGGATGTGTTTATATTTGGCTTATATTGTTTGTCAATTCTGTGTTTGGCTTATGTTCATGTTCCGCACATTAATTGTTTGATAATAATCTTGAATTGATATTTTGTAATTTGGGGTCAAAACGTTCAAGGGTGTTTCATACCCATATTGAACATTCAATTGGTATCAGAGCGGGTACATTTGATTTGGTTTCATTACCTAAGTGTGATCCTTGACCCCTTGTGTCTATTTGCCATGGATTGTGCTTTGTATGCCTTTTTGTATGATTTAGTTGGTGATGAATGCAACATGCCATGTGTTTGTGAAAATGCCTCTATGATTGTTAATCCTCATAATTGTGATGACATGTTACTTGAATCTATGGGTGTTGTTGACAAACTCTTGAAGAAAGAAGCTAAAAAGTTTCAAAAGAATTTGAGCAAGTTCATTTGTGAAAAGGATGATTTGATTGCTAAGCTCAATGAATCCAATAAATTGGTTGAAAAATATAAGAAGCTTGCTGAAAATTCTCTTGAAAAGATGAAAGAGTTTGAATGTTTGAATATGGACTTGGATGCTAAACTTGTTTTGTCTAACAAACTTGTTGATGATCTTAAATCTGAAAATGAATCTCTTAAGATGCATGCCAAGTGTTTGATTGTTGAACCTGTTGTTAAAAAGGATGAAAATATTTGTTGCAATCATGTTGTGGTACCCGATTTTGTCCCTATTGTGAGTTCTATCTCTAAAGACAAATCGGTGTACATTCCTCCATATAAAAGAAATCAAAAAGTGGAGAGAAAGGCTCCTAAGTCAAAGCCTCCATTTAGGTCTCAACCTAAGATTTTGGATGGATCTAAGTTTGTTCCAACTTGCCACCATTGTGGTATGATTGGTCATATAAGACCTCAATGTTATAAGTTGAAAAGAGAACAAAATCATGTTGCTAGATCCCTTTCCAAAAAGCTTAGTGGACCTAAACACATTGTGTGTCACCATTGTGGTGCTTTTGGTCATCTAAGACCTCATTGCTTTAATTTTCATGATCTTAAAAGAATCAAAAGAAAAGAGAAACTTGAGCTTCTTGGAAGTTATGCTAAAAAGGGTAAATCGGTTTTGAGTGAAGATAGCATGTTATTTAAGAAATTGTTCAATGCTCTTAACTCCTTGACTATGTGCATCTTCGGTTCTCATTCTTCCAACCCTCGTCTCGCTTCTAATGAGGCACTCATTCCAAACAATCGTTCTGTTTAGATGAGGAAAGGTTCCTATGATTGAGTTTTTACTTTTTTGGTCCTTGATCTAATTCTTTCGATCTTTGTAAGACCCTTCATGCATTAGATGTCATATCTTCATGCATTTGTGCATCTTGCATTTATTTGTATGCATTGTTTTTGTTTTAATCCTTCCTTTTTGTTTTAGTTTTGTGTGAGTAAAAATCCAAATCCACATAAAAAGTGAAAAATTCAAAAAGTTTGATCGTTTTTATTTGAGCACATATCACATGTGAGTTTTGCCTTATACCTTCATACAAATGGCTTTATGCATTTACGAGCTTAGCTTGTTCTTTATGCACTTATATATTTGTGGGAAAAATCTTGACATCTTTGTGTGATTATTGTAAATCGATCTCCAAGCTTGTCATAAATGATTAGTCAATAGTCATGTTGGTTTTGATACATGCATAGACTTGTGCCTATATATCTTCCCACTCTTTTATTTTGTTTGCTTAAAGAGCTCAACAAATGTAAATCTCAAAATGAAAAGAGATAATGAGCTGCAAAAGCCGTCGCATATACTAGTATTTGACTAGAAAAAAGGGAAAGCGACTTTAATGAAATTGTATGATGCTCAAAAAGCCAAAGGCTTGTTCATCAAATTGAAATATCAAAAATTTCAGGCATCGATCTCAAAATGAGATGTATTGATTCAAAATGATCAAATGTTATGATTTGTGAAGAAGCCAAATGAAAAGCTTCAAAGATATGTAATCATTTTCTTGTGGAAGGTCATATATGTTCATTTCTATAATTGAGATAGACCACTTGTCTTAGTACTAGTTGTGCATGACTTAATTGAATTGATCATTGAAGCTTCATTCTAGACTAAGGACTATTCCACATTTGATATACACACACAACACACATGCCTAATGTTCAATGAATGCCTTATTCATTTGTTCGATTGTACTTATTTAAATTTGATGTGTGTGTACTCAACTATATTTGGATCAATCCAAAAAGATTTTTGATCATTTTATATGTTTTTGGAAGTGATTTTTATCACTCTTTGTGTTCTTGTTTTTATGCTTACATTGTTTTTTAGTGTTTAAACATGTTTTGTGTTGAAAAACTGGTGTCAGAGTTTCTCGCAACTTACTCGCGACTTGCGAAAATTCTTGCGACTTACCTTGCGACTCGAGAAAATTTTCGCGACTCACCTCGCGACTCGCCAGTCGCCAACCCTAGTCGCGAGTTTATCCAGAAGACTTTCGCGACTCACTCGCGACTCGCTAAAATTCTCGCAACTCGCTAAAATTCTCACGACTCGCCTAGTCGCAAAATGCCTAGAAACAGCTTTTTAAAGGGCTTTTCGTGGGAAACTTGTTTTTAACCTCTCCCATCCTCTTTTAAACCCCTCTTTCAATATTTTTACATCAAAACCCAACCAATTTGAATGATTTTTCATTCCTTTAACATCTTTGAGGTAATTTTAAACTCTTTTCATTGATTTGAATCCTTGGATTATGTTTTAGTGAGTTTTGTGCTCTTGGTTGGGATTTTCATCATAGGGGTTGGGAAAACTTAATTTTTGTCAGAATTTTTGTATGGGATTGGTTTCTTTTGATGATTTGCTTTGAATGTTGGTCCCTTGTGGCAAAAAGAGCATGTATTTAGGGTGGATTTCATGATATTCATGCATTGTTTCACATTGTTATTCATAGTATGCATGCTAGGTGTTTGATAAAATGTCTCTTAGGCATTTTCTCGCTTGTTTGGACTCCGATGAGTGTCAAACTTTGGGGATTCTCATGTTTCCTCATTAGGAACATGTTTGGTTCATTGGTTGTGTATTTAACACACCTTACCCCACATGTGCATTTTCTATGCATTGGTCATGCATTGCACTTTGCCACCTCTTGCACACACCTTGCTACCCTTGTCATGCATTGGTTCATACACTGTTTCTTCATCCTAGCATGTCATGTTTACCTTATGCTTTGTAGCATTTTATTTCATCTTAGGTTTGAGCTTCATTGTCTCATTCATCTCGCACCCCTCATGCAGCATTGCACCCCTCATGCATCATTGCACCCTCATGCATTATCGTCATTGTTCATACCTTTATCTCTTGCCCTCATTTTTCCTTGATCATTTGTCTATTCTTGACAAAAAGGGGGAGAGTATACTCTAGAGAGTATACCAGAGAGTTTTTGTCATCTCTATATGACCCTTGTGCACATTCTTAGGGGGAGAAATTCTATTTCTTGTGCACAAATGTAGGGGGAGAGATATTCCATAGGGGAAATGCATTTACCAAGGGGGAGAAGACATTGTGTTAATAAGAAAACTTTGCTTTGGTGTATGGTGTATGATCAAGTTGCTCACATGTTTCACATCATGTTTTCTTGATCGCAATTTACTTGTTACATTATACTTGTCCGTTTATTACTTGCTTTACCTTGAGGGTCTAATGTGTTTTGTGCAAATGTTTCAGGATACAGGTATATATGTTCCAAGCTCATCACAACTCCTATGATTCATGATAGGGGGAGTGATATGATAAGGGAAGTATTTTATATTGTGTTATGGTTTAATTTGTACCCATGTTGCTTATGTAAGCTTTAAGGGTTTGTTTCCATGCACTTATGCAATTTGTAGGCTTTAATGGTTTGTACCATGCAATGCAATATTTTTGTTTTGCAGCCTTGTTGCTTAATAGCCTTGCCTTGTGTCTTTTAGTACTTGATGATAAATGTCTTGCATTTCTTTTCTAGTACAACACTCTTGTGCCCTTGTAGGATTGTTCCTAGATGCATATATATTTGTATGCATTGGTTGAGTGTTGGACTTGCAAATGATACTCTTCAATTGAGCTTATCACCTTGCATGTCCGGATGTTCATTCCTTGTGTGAATGAGCATAGTGATTGCTTGTTTGGTCTTGCCATGGTTTATTGCTTTATTCCATTTTGCTTGATCTCATTATTATTGCTCCATATGCTTTTTAAGTTTTCCTCTGCATACAATGATATTATTGTGTTGTTGTCTTTCAGGATATACTTGTTCATACATTCAAGACCTTTTCAGAATCTAGAGTTAGGTGTGAGTGAGTTTTGTTCAACTGTTCCCAACTCACATGTTAAGTCTAGAGTCTGTTGTAGGGTTTTGTCATGGAATAGCCAAAAAGGGAGATTGTAAGGTTGAATTTAATCAACCATCTTGTTGGCTTTATTCCGTTCCAATTTGCTTGTACTTTAAGCACTTAGTAACCCTATATTTAGGTGGGATTAATGTAAGGGTAGTGTGTGAGGAGTTGTGAAGAAAAGCTCAAGTATGTGCAAGAAGGCTGAGTTTCGCGGCTAGGACTCGCGGCTGACTCGTGATTGGCAAGCCGCCAACTGCAGGCACGTGAGATGCACATAGGGAAGGTGAAGGGTTGCGCCAGCTATCGCACTACAGGACAAAAGTCCCAGGCTAGCCAAGCCGTTAACTCGCAGCTTGAACTCGCGACTCAGACTAGTCGTGAGGCCAAGCCTCCAAACCACCCTGTTTGGGGAAAAACTGACTCTTCGCATTCCTTTCTCACCCTACTATATATAGACCCTTATACGCACTAAATTGAGAGAGCTTCCAGAGATAATTTTTGTAAGAGAAACCCTAGAGAAAACAAGATTGATTCATCCCCAATCTTTACCTTAGAGACTCTACAAATTCCTCTACTCTCTTCCTCTCCATTGTTAAATCCTTGAGAGGTCTCTAGCCAAATCCTTTTCACACCACACCCATATCAGTGAGAAGGTTTATTTGGTGCTTTGGGAAGTAGTTAGGAAGGAACCAATTCACATTGGTTGATGCTATGGTCTAGTAGCGGAGTCTGGGAAGCTAAAGAAGAAATAGGTTCGGCGCAACCTCGTTGGAGCAAGAAGCTTGGAGGGCTTAGGTACATTGGGTAGATTAGGCTTGGAGGGTCTTTTGCTGTTCATGTATCCCAACTACATTCTTTAGTGGATTATTTACCGCTTGGAGGGTGGCGGAGAGGTTTTACGCCGAGGGCTTCGGTTTCCTTTTCGATAACACATCGTGTGTTGTCCGTGTGTTTGCATCTTCCTTCCCTTTATCTTTGCCTTATATTTTCTGCTGTGGATATGTTTATATTTGGCTTAGATTGTTTATCAATTCTGTGTTTGGCTTATATTCATGTTCCGCACATTAATTGTTTGATAATAAGCTTGAATTGATATTTTGTAATTTGGGGTTAAAACGTTCAAGGGTGTTTCATACCCATATTGAACATTCAGAACCAATAAAAACTAATCACCTATAATTTATTGTAAAAATGTTGTGAAAATATTGTGGATGTAGCACTTCTCTTTAGTTATTGATAAACACCATTTTGTATAGGTATCCCTAATATCACTCTTTCTCCTTTGTACATAATGCTTTGCAATTGTTATACCATTGGGTACTTGGGCCAATAAGTTTTCACCTTTGAGGTCCATCCTTATTTCATAATATTCATAGTATTTTCAGTTTTCCACATTATTCGTGAATGCACCTAGGGTAGTCCCCTAAGTGTTTTTTCTTTCTTCAATGAAAACGAATTATTTTATTCTATCTTTGCCTAAGTAGTAAATTAGGCAAGAATTTTAATATGTATTTAATTACGTTTATTTTTTCTGATAATTTAATCAATTATTTACATTTACATGGGTTACATGCTAGTCTATTAAAAGCCAAAATTCAAAGAAAATCCAATTAGATAAGATGTGATCACCTAGGAAAACCAATGAAACAACTCGTTTCAAGGAAAAATGCCTGGGGGGAACTATTCCAAGAGGACAATCCATTATACCAAATTGAGATTTACAGTCAAGAATAACAATTCATGGTAAACCTCACAGATCTCACAAGAGTAACTCTCAAGACTTGAAAAATGTGTATTAGGGTTTTCCTTTTATACCTAGCAGTATTGGATTCAAACCCTAAACTTTTCACGATCTATTGAGCCTCATTTAAAATTCTACAGATTCACAGTTCGATCGATCAAAGCTCTCTCTTTATCGGTCAAGCTATTTAGTTTTTGAATTCTCTTTTCTGCAGTTTGTACGTTCTTGAATTTTGACTTGTATCAACTTGAGTAATGTCTAAAACACTCCAAAGACCTTAAGATCTAATCCTAGACAAGCTTTTGTTCTCAGTTTGCCAACATACAACAAATTTAGAACCTAAACATCTATGACTAAATATTTAGAACCTAACATGTGCCAATTGCCCCATATAATTTTAATTTTTGTGCCAAGTGAACTATTGAGTGTAAAATCGAAGATTCCAACTTCAATTAAATTCTAAATTGGATTTTAATTAGATTCCAATTTTGCACCACATGTCCATCATTTTTTATTTTTTTTAATTTATATGGCAAGTAAATTACTGGGTACAAAAACCGAAGTGTCTAAATATAATTAAATTCTAAATTATATAATAAGAAATCATTACATATTTTTGAAATTTATGGTTTAAAAAAAGTGTAAGCTAACACCATTTATAATTTGCACCATGTAATTGTAATTGTTTTTAATTGTACCTGTATATAAGCACAAGGTTACACACTAGTGTGTATATATATGTATATATATATATAGCCAAAACTGAAAGAAAATTCAATTAAATTCTAAATTAGAGTCAAATTTTGTGCCTTGTGTTCCATTTAATTTTTAAATTTTTTTTGTCAAATGAATTATTAGTTGCAGTCAAACCCCTTCATGACCCAACTAACTTGCCTCTAAAGATGGAATGCCTTTATAGAGGAGTTTTTGAGATATTTTATTTTGCCTTATAGATTCATACATCTTAAGTAAACTGCAACTCCTAGACTTGAGTAATAATTTTAGTGCATGAATTCTTCAGTCCTACCTTTCCATCGTTGAAGACATTAGATCTCTCATATAACAATTTGAAAGAATCATTTACTACTAAAGATAAGTTATACCAGTAAATTAATATCAAGGCGGTGGTATTTTGCGTTTTTCTTTTATTTTCGCCACCAGCATAATTATAGAAAAGCATAAGCCACAACAAACCTGTTTTAAATATTTATAATCAAATTTCTTGAAATTCAACGAAACTAAACTAGATTTAACAAAAATATAGAAGGGGGGCTTTGACTTATTATACAACCATGCACGAGGACAGACTAATTGTAACTATGGTAAATGAAAATTTATATATGAAAGAAGCCAAAAACCAATTAAGAAGATAAGCAATGCCAACCTATAATCACAAATTAAAAAACTTAAATTTTGTCAACCAACCTTCCTTTTATGTTACAAAAGAAGTATTTTTCAAAGAGAAATTATGAAACATCTCTAGAAAAGTGAGAAACAATTAAATTTTTTTTTTTTTGAGAAAGAAGACTGTGAATATCATTAAAATCAGCCATAGTTGGCAAAAAATACAGAATAGAGATGTGGAGGAACATCCTCCATCCACATCTTAAAACCTATGACATGTCTTGCATGTTTTGCTAGGTTATGAGCAACAACATTGCCAATTCTATGAGTATGAGAAAAAGTAATACAATTGACATCTGTTAAGGTTTTTGCCAAGGCAAGAATGTGGCCAAAAGAAGAGAGGGAGTCATCGTTACTTTTGAGAGCTTTTATCACCACGTCGGAGTCACCTTCCAATATGTAGTTGGTGAAACTGAGTTCATGAGCAAATGAGATGGCCAGTACCGCTGCTAGTGCTTCAACCAGGTCGGAGGAAAAAGGCATCTGGATCTGTTCCGATAAGGATGCAAGTACCTGGCCATGGTCATTTCAGATAAAAACACCCAAACTGGCTTGTTAATATCTTTGAAAAATGCCCCATCAAAGTTGATCTTGAGTGAGTTTGCTGGTGGTGGAATCCAAGTGACCCGTTTTGTGCTAGATACCGTGGCTTGAAGTTGGTGGACTCTGTTTGCACGATGGAAAACAGAGAGGGCTTGCCGAGCATTTGGAACGACCTGGGTTATGGGGTTAACATTTTGCTGCACTTTAATCTGGTTTCTACAGGACCAAATAGTCCACATTGTTATCACCACCAACTCCAATTTTTTTTTTTCTCTTCATTGGCAAAGAGTAGCAGCTCCTTTGTGTCACGGAAGGAACAGTTCTTACGAAAAGAGAATTCCTGAATGGAATCCTAGATCGGTGTAAAGGTTGGGCATTCCCATATTGCATGGAGAACCGTTTCAGGCACCTGATGGCAATGATCACAGCTATCATCTTGGAGGATTTGTCTCTTCTTCAGACTTTTCTTCACTGGAATAGCATCTCTACATGATCTCCAAATGAAATTCTTTACTTTATTTGGGATCTGAAGACTCCAAACCAGCTTCCAAATCCCACTGTCTTGCCCTAATTGTCCTGAAGCCTGAGTATTCAAGTTCTCCTTTGCTAGGAAGTTGTACCCAGACTTTACCATGTACTCACCCGAAGCAGTGAAGGGCCACACAAGCTTGTCTTCAACTGAGGTGATGCCTAATGGAATGCTCTTTATCAAACTCACCTCCTCGAGATTAAACAGACCATGTAACAAATTGTCATCCCAGTTCTTAGATTCTGGGTCTATGAGATCAAACACCTTCAAATCTTCAAAGCCTTCAACCTGTGGTGATAGGATTCGTGGATGATCAAAGGGTGGCAGCCAAGCATCCAGCCACACACTAATGGATTTTCCACAGCCCACTCTCCATTTTGCTCCCTTCAACAGGACATCTCAACCCTTTAGGATACTATGCCAAGCACATGAGGCTGAGGCTGAATCAGTAGCTTCCATAATTGAACAATCCAGGAAGAATTTGGACTTGAACACTCGGTAGAAGAGGGAATTCTTATGGTGCAAGAGTCTCCAAGCTTGCTTGGCGAGAAGTGCATCATTAAAAAGGGCTAAATCCTCGAAACCCATACCACCATCATATTTTGGACAGCATAAAGTACCCCATTTTACCTAATGAATCTTCCTCCTATCTCCTTTTTGTCCCCACCAAAATTTCCTTATGAGACTCTCAATTTTTTAGCACAATCCCAAAGGAAGCTTAAAACAACTCATCGTGTATGTAGGGATAGCTTGAACTACTGATTTGATTAGGACTTCTCTTTTTGCTTGTGACAAGAGCTTCTCTTTCCACCCTTGTATTTTTCTCCATACCCTTTCTTTAATGTAATTGAAGCTAGCTTTCTTGTTTCTTCTAACTAGAGATGGAAGACCAAGGTATTTCTCATATTGCTTTATTTCTGGAACCCCCAAAGCAAGCTTGATGTGCTCCCTCATATCTTCAGAAGTTGATCTGCTGAAAAAGATGGTGGTTTTGCTTTTATTTATTTTTTGACCCGAGCATTTTTCATAGGTATCTAGGATCTCTAAAATCCTTTGACATTCTTGGCTTGTTGACCTACAAAACAACAGGCTATCGTCTGCAAATAGGAGGTGAGTCAACCGAGGACTGTTTCTACATAATGAATATCCCCTAATATCACCTTGGGCTGCTACTTTATTGATTAGGCTGTGCAATCCTTTTGTGCATAATAGGAACAAGAATGGAGAGATAGGATCACCCTGTATAATGCCTCTGGACGGATGGATTAAACCTTTTGGTTCTCCATTGACAAGAATGGAATAGGAGACTGTGGTGACACAAAGCATGAGAAGTTTGATCCATTTGTCATTGGACCCCATTTTTCTCATTACAGCTTCAAGATAAGGCCATTCCACCCTATCATAAGCTTTGCTCATGTCAAGCTTGATTGCCATGAATCCATCCTTCTCATTGTGTTTCTGCATGCTGTGTAAAGACTCAAAAGCTACCAAAATATTATTAGATATGAGACAGCTTTTAGTGAAAGCACTTTGATGTTCAGTGATAATTTTTGGTCATATTCTTTTAAGCCTATTTGCTAAGACTTTTGAAAAAATCTTATACAATACATTACATAGACTAATAGGCCTGAATTCAGAAGCATGCTTTGGATTTTTTTTTCTTTGGAATGAGAGTAATGAATGTATGGTTAAGATGTTAAGGTAAAGAAGCTGAATTCAGAAAAGGAAGGACAGATTGTGAGACATCCTCACCAATTAAATCCCAATAGTGTTGATAGAATAATGGGGGCATACCATCTAGGCCTGGTGCTTTGAGGGGTGCAATTTGCTTTATCGCTTGCTAAACTTCCCAGTTCTGGAACTCCAAGGAGAGTTGATCATTCATTTCATCTGTTATCACCCTATTGTTAGAATCAGTGGCAGCTTCACAAAGAGGCAGATTTTTTGAGGTGAATAAATCTTGAAAGTAGGCTGTTAGGGTTTTTGTTATGGCCTCACTATCAGAACTCCAACCTCCATCCTCATTCCTAATTTTTAAGATTGAATTTTTCCTCATCCTTTGAATGGCTCGACAATGAAAAAACCTAGAGTTTTTATCTCCATTTGCTGCCCATAAAACTTTTAATCTTTGGAACCACATTCTGTTCTCCTTATCTTCTAGATCACATATCTCCTTTTTGAGTTCCCGAATCTTGAAATTTAAACCTGACCTCATGGCTTCCTTTTCGACTTCAACTAACTGTTTTCTTTTCTTCTTTAGTTCACTTCTCACATTCCCAAAATGGGTTTGGTTCCATGCATGTAATTCCTTCCCACATTTTTTTTTTTAATTTTTCTAATCACTTTGACAGTAGGTTCGGCCTCTTCTGGGGATGCCCAAACAGCTTCCACAATTTCTGTACAGCCCTGATCAGCTAGCCACATTTCTTCAAATCTAAAAGGTTTTTTGACTTGTGGCACTTCAAGACCATTAGGAATGATCCATAGAGGGCAATGGTCTAAATTATTTGAGGAGAGGTGATAGATTTTTATGCTAGCAAACTTCAAGAACCAGTCATTATTTGCTGAGTGGAGAGCTGCCATGGACAAACTTCAGAGCTTGTCTCTTTTCAGCAGGCAGTGCAATTTCCTAAGTGGACAGCTGCCATGGACAAAGAAATTGAAGCTTTAGAGGTGAATGATACTTGGACTTTAACCCCTTTGCCTCCTGGTAAGTCAGCCATTGGCTGCAAGTGGGTTTATAGAGTAAAATACTTACCTGATGATACTATTGAGAGGTACAAAGCTAGACTTGTTGCCAAGGGTTTCACTTAAAAGCTTGGGTTGGACTACTCAGAAACTTTCTCTCCAGTTGCAAAATCAGTCTTAGTTAGGATTGTTTTGTCATTGGCTGCTATGAAAGGGTGGTTTCTTCATCAAATGGATGTAAATAATGCATTTCTTCATGGGGAGTTGCTTGAGGATGTTTACATGTGTTTACCACCTAGCTTTCACAACAAGGGGGAGCATCATTTGGTTTGCAAACTGGATAAGGGTCTCTATGGTCTCAAACAAGCATCTAGACAATGGTTTGAGAAGTTTTCCTCAACTATTCTACAAATGGGGTTTGTCCAATCCAAGTCTGACTACTCCTTGTTCACTCATACATAAGGAGCTTCATTCACAGTTTTATTGGTATATGTTAATGATATACTCTTGACAGGAAACAATGTTGATTGTGTCAACAATTTGAAGAAAGTTCTTGATGCGAAGTTTGGTCTGAAGGATCTAGGCTCATTGAGGTATTTTCTAGGATTGGAAGTGGCTAGGACTGATGAAGGAATTAGTCTTAACCAAAGAAAATATGCTTTGGAAATCCTCAAGGACACTGGTTTTATTGGCAGCAAACCTGTTAAGTTTCCCATGGAACAAAACTTGAGGTTATCCAAATATGAAGGCAAGCTGTTGGAGGAACCAGGTCAGTATAGAAGACAAATTGGAAGACTCTTATACCTTACCTTGACAAGACCTGACTTGACTTATGCAGTGCATAGGTTGAGTCAGTTTGTCTCACAGCCAAGGGAACCACACTTGCAGGCAGCTCACAAGGTTCTTCAATTCATTAAAGGGTAACCAGCCAAAGGCATATTCTTCCCAAGCAACACAGAGTTGCATATCAAGGCCTTCTGTGATGCGGATTGGGCTGGATGCCTAGATACAAGAAGGTCTTTCACTGGTTATGCAGTATATTTGGGAGATTCCTTAATTTCTTGGAGATCAAAGAAACAAGGAGTTGTGTCTAGGTCCTCAACTGAAGCTGAGTATAGAGCTATGGCAAGTGTGGCTTGTGAAATCACTTGGGTTTTGCAATTGTTGAAGGACTTGAGAATTGAGCATTCAAGACCAGCTATGCTATTTTGTGATAACCAAGCTGCACTGTACATAGTAGCAAATCCGGTCTTCCATGAAAGAACCAAGCATATAGAAGTAGACTACCATTTAGTGAGAGATAAAATTTTGGAGGGAATGATCAAGACTTTCCATCTTGCTACAAATTCTCAAGTTGTAGACATCTTCACTAAAGTTTTGGGTGTTTCATCTTTTGTGAGATTGTCAGAGAAACTAGGATTGAAAGACATTTTTCAACCTAAGTTGTTAAAGGAACAATCTAAGCAATTACAGGTAGCTTCCTTAGTTCAAGTCTCAGAGCCTAATACTCTGGACTTGAGGGGGAGTGTTGAAGACAAAAGCATTACAAACGACAGAAGCAACAGCACTAAAAATGACAGAAGAAAAGCAAGGTTAAAGAGTGAAACGATAGAGGCAAGGAGAGACTTGAAACAGAGTGTTTTGATTAATGAAGTCACACAGGCCACACGTGTGAAAGGAACACAGAGTTTGGTTAGAGAGGAAGCCAACTGTCAAATTGTAATTGGTTGATTAGTTGAAAAACAGTTAGTTAGTTTAGCGCTTGGAGCAATGCTCTGTTTTGGGAATTGTATATAAGTAGCTTAGTTAGTAATTATAATTGATTGATTCATTTTGTACCATTCATTCAGTTAATGAGAATTTCATTTTTTCTCCACTCTATGTTATTTTACAGAGTCAAATGAGAGGCTACAAAGTATAGTGAAGTTCCCATTTGATGCTATTGATTTTGATCAAGAACAAGGAAACCTACGCTGGAATGCTGACATTGAAGTGCAAGTATTGATCACCATATGAGAAAGAGTTCTCCGTCTTGATCCCAGCTCAAAAACAACAAGGTCAGAGGGAAAACATACGTATCATTGTAGAATGAAAAACACATGTGATTTTGAAAATAAGTTTTATGCTCATGATTTTCAGAATCTAACAGAATCAAAGCAAAAATTAAGCACACCAAACTATGGAAAACTAGGAAAATGAGAATCAGAGGAAGAGAAACAGTCTCCTGCATGGGTTCGAAGTTGGACGGATTGCAGGGGAAAGCAGTCTTCTAAGAAGTGCTTGCTTATGCAATCTCTAAATTGGTAATAGAATTCAATGTGTCCATCTTATAGTTTTCCTTGCTTTTTTTATTTTATTTTATTTTATTTTATTTATATAATTTTGAGGCAATTTCGGGTTATCATATAAAAGATTTTCAATGTTTAATACATAAAATGAGGTGAGCATATTTCTTTTTCTTTTGTAAAAAATTGAGAACATCGCACTTTCTAATTCTTTGTTTTGTATAAATTTAGAGATCATGGTTTTGATGAAGAAAATCCTCCATTCTATGGGAAATTTTTAGCTACTCACGGACTACAATTGACGTGGTACTCCAAAATCCAAATCAATAAAAACACCATTTCGGTCCATTTTGGTCCAAGTAGGCCCATTAGTTCCACTTCTGACCAATTCAGTTCCTTCGGTCCATTTTGGTCTATACACTCCACTTCGGCCCAACTCGGTCTTTCTGGTCCACTATAGTTTATTTGGTCCACTTCAGTTCATTTTGTCCATTTCCATCTAAATCTGTCCAGTTTAGTGCTTTTGGTCCGTTTCAGTCTACTTTGGTCCATGCCATCCATTTCTGTCCATTTAGTCCATTTTGATCTAAATCGGTCTAGTTCGGTCCCTTTGGTCCTTTCGGTCCATTCGGTGCACTTCTGTCCATTTAGTCCATCTCAATCTAACTCGGTCTACTTTGGTCCCTTTGGTCCGTTTCGTTCTACTTTGGTCCATTCGGTTTATTTAAGAATGTTTTTCATTCACATTTGAGGATAATCCATCCATGTGGTTTAAACCGAAGCTATTTGCATTTGGTAGGGAATATTTTATTTATTTTTTTTGATATAAAAGATAGAATTGGTAGGGAATACTTTAATTTAATGCAACTTCATGTTAAGTTGGCACTTGTCATTATGGTGAGAGAATCGCAGGTATACAACTTCATGTTAACTTTTACTCTTGGATATTAAGCAAACCTCTCTTCCTTCCTCCTTCATTCTTTCAAACACAATAGAAGCAGCATAAGTTAGAATTACACATTAGAAGTGGTGGACCTAGATTAGAACAAGTAAAACTTTGCCAACTAAATTGTTATGAAAAATCTTTTGAATTTTTTTGTGTATTGTTATTTTTTATTTTTTATTTTTTTTAGAAGCGCTACATCAAATCTTAGATGTTAAGTTGTTACTGGTTCCAAATTTTGATTTCAACCCATCGCTGAAATTATTTTTTTGCTATGATCAATAACAGCTTGTAACAATATGCTACTTATAATTTATTGTAAAAATGTTATGAAAAATATTATGGATATAATATTTCTTTCTATCTTTTTTTTTTTCTTATTTTTTGTTTGATAAAAAATATTATTTTATTTATTGGCTAATTTTATTTTTTTTGTTAAACCCCAAACCTCAAACCCCAAACCTTAAACCCTCTATCGCAAACCCCATACCCTAAACCCTAAACCTTAAACCCCAAATTTGTCTACTGTTGGCATAGCCTGTGAATAGTAGCCCTTGATGCCCATACATGTTACAGGCCAAGGCTGCTTGCTAATGCTAGTAGTCCATAACTGCCCATGCATGTAACAAGCTGTGATTGCCTAAGCATGGCATAAGAATATGTTTGAGTTACACAAATATAAAATATATTATAATTTATATAGACTTGATATTGGATTGTGTAAATTACTAAATAAGTTTTTAATTTATCAAATTAGTATTTGCAATGTATTGATAACATAAAAAATACATTTCATAATATGAATCATATATAATTATTTTGTTTAGAATTGAATTATATATAATTTTAACAATACAAGATTGAAAAATATAATTTTTGTAAGTTTATAAAAGAAAATCGTTCTATAAGTAACCCAAATAATATAATTTCAACAATAATTTATAATTTAATCTAATCTATATATATCTAAAAGCTGAAGTGTAGCAATTATTGTTGCTACGCTCCTATTGAGCCACATCATCGGCCACGTCATTATTTATTTATTTATTTTTTTTGGTTTACCAACTCTATTAATTTTCTATTGCAAAATTAATTCTTTGTGACCAACATGATGCATTACACTTTACCATAAACTCTATTGTCTATATTCAAAACTCCTTTCAACATTGAGTGTTAGTTTTAATGTAAATAGCATGGGATACAAGGTGGTCTTTTGCACTACCACCACAAGTTAACTAAAATTTCATTTCTTTTAAAGAAAAGAAAATACTACTATAATCACTTCTACTATGACAAATATCATTTCTTCTTAAAGAGAAAATGATCATAATTACTATTCATCTATCACTATTTTTTTTCATTTTCAAGGAGCTGTTAATTCCGTATTAATGTAAAAATGGTCTTTTGACAGATTTATAGGTTTAATTTGTCAAAAAACAAAGTTGACAAAAGTCATCGTGGTTGGTAGAAACTCAAAGACACAAAGTCTTCGACGAAAGTCACTGTGGTTGGTAGAATATTGAAATTAGCTAGGTCTTCTCCAATAATGCAAGGATTATCCAAGAAAGCACAATGTAAGGTGTTGGGAAAGTCATAACATTTTTTTTTAAAAAAAAATTCTCATGGTCTAGGCTATTTCTCAAATATTGCAAAGTCTTCAACTATCGTGGTCTAGACTATCTCTCATATATTGCAAAGTTTATAATATTAGTGATATAGATTAGTATTTACAATGAAACACTTTTTTAAGAAGGTATTGGATATGAGTTAAGAAAGGGCAATTGACGCCAAGTCTTCAACTATCACCTTCTCAAAAAAAAGAAGTCTTCAACTATCACAGTTTATCTTATTTCAAATAATGCACAGCTTGTTCTTCAAAATAAAATAAAAATTATAAAAATAATGCAAAATTTATAATACTAGTGATATGAGAAGTGTTATATCTACAACATTTTCATAACAAATTATAACAAATTCTAGATAGTACGTTGTGACAGTTGATTCTAATTTGAACTCACTGCTAAAATTACTTTCTTAAAAATCTAATATTTAAAATTTGTTATGAAAGTATTTTTAAACATAGATTAGTATTTAGTGGGAAACATTTTCCTAGAAGGCACATGATCCAAGTTAAGAAAGGACAATTGACGTCAAGTCTTTGGCCTTTATTTTATTTTATTTTTGATAGGGAGTCTTTGGCCTTTTATTGGCTCTAGGTCTCCTCAAATAATGCAAAGCTTATAATATTATGGCCCTAATATTTATGGTATGAACTAGTCAACACTATGAAATAATGAAATATTTCACAAGAACGTATTACATACGAAATAGGAAAAACACCATTAACAGCTAGCAAAGTCAATTTGATGCTCTTTAGTCAATGGTGATCAGTGATCACCGCAAAGAACGTGATTTGCAATATTTATTAGAGCAATCGTAATACTGATGTGGACTGTTTGATAACACTTCATATGTAAGGTGCTGGTGGCCTATTTAAACTCAAGATCATTTGGAATCATTATAACTGAGAGTTGGACAAAAACTTTGTCAGTCTTATTGTGACTGAAAATCAGAAAAAGAAAAAGTAATGGAGTTACTGGGACATTTTTGGTGGTGGCTGATGGTGTTAGTTTTTGTTCATTTTAGTATGAATGGGTGTTTTGGTTGCTGGGAGCAAGAGAGAATTGCCCTCTTGCAATACAAAGCTTCCACCATCAACTACGCTAATTGTTTGTTTTTAGACCCCTTAAAACACAATTGGATTAACCAAGTTAACAAGCCAAGCTATTATTTAGTTCAAATTCCAGATCTAGGTTAACACAATCATATAATCATATCAATGTAAAGTGCGGAATATAAAGAACACAAAGATATGATGACCTAGGAAAACCAAACCGGTAAAAAACTTGGGGAGGATTAACCTAGCTATCCTCAAGGTAAAACTGAATCCACTATGAAAGAGTCGAAGTTTTACAATAGCGACTTAGACCACTAACATCCTATTGCTACCCACCAGTAAAAAACTTACTGACACGACCACGTGCAAACTCCGAGACCACGGACTCCTTCTTTCTTGGATTCTCCAGCAAGTGCAAGCACACTCGCTTGTGTTTCTTTAGTGCAGCAACTGAATGATCATCAAGCTCTCAATGAAATATCCTTCTTGATAATCCTAAACATGTGTAAAGGCAACCACCTCTCAGATCTCATAATAGTATTTCTAATGAGGACACAAATACTATCACAAAGTAAAATAAGAAATTTAATGTGAGGGAGAAAAGGGGAAGGGAGAAGGAAGAAGCAAGCTTGCACACAGACTGAAATTTGAGTCCAAGTCACCAACTCCATGCCACATAGGCCCAGATGGAGCCTAATTCAAACCAGCTGATTGAAATCTTTTAAGATTAGGGTTATCTACAGCTCCTCTAAAATTACATTCTTAATATGATGTTATACCTGCACTTTGATTACAGTTCCTTAAAAGTAGAAAATGTTTCCCATAAATATTCTTCTAAATAAATCCAGTCAATTTATAAATATTGACATGACAACATTCATAGAAGAGAAGCAAAATAGAATGAGAAAACATGATATTAGAAAATCTTCCATATTCAATGAATAAGAACACAAGGAACACATTATACATACCCAAGGGCAGCAGGACTCTCCTTTTGACTATTTCGCAAGAAACCCAACAGCTCCTCTAAAGGAGCCCTAAAATCATCCAATCCTTTATTGAAGAGATACACCAGAGCACCATATAATCCATGCTCTCTACATAACCTAACAACCTACAAGGAAAAATAATAATCATTATCCAATCAAGTCAATAAATCATAACAAATGAATTTACTCCAAGAACAAAAATGATTAACAAAGGTTTTGAAGGTAAGACCTGATTGAAATCCAGAGAAGAGATATCCATGTGAAGGACACATTGTTCAACTTGTTGTAACCATCCTTTGCTGCTGTAATGTTCTACAAGTGCTTGCATAATCGAACAAAATAAAATGAAAAAGAAAAAGAAATATCAGAATTTATGATTAAGCTGCCAATAAGGCTAAGCACTGGGACATCAAGCCATACCTCAGAAGGCAGTGATCCAAGCATGTCCTTCAATATATATGGTTCCAAAAGCTCCAAAAATGTGTCTGGAAAATGTAATGAAACAAAAGGTAAATCACTGAAAGAGTAATGTCTAAGGACTGCTAAGAGCATTCACATTAGCTCTTTTATAATTGTGTAAAATACACATTTTGACCAATTTTACACATTTTGAGCAAAAAAACACCCACATCAATGGGTGTAAAAATGTGTAAATATACACAGCCGGTGTGAATGAACAGTAAACCGTGTATATTTACATAGTTACTGTTCATGTTTTGCCAATTTTTTAATTCTTTTTTTCTCTCTCCGCTATCAAACTGCAACAAAATAGCGTGGGTAAGAAGGCGCTAGTGCCACCACCAAACTACAACAAACCCAACCACCAAACCCAACGCCACCACCAAGCACCGCAACCCATCTAGGCCCATGATATTCCAATCACAAAATCAACCAAAAACAAAGAAAAATCAAACAAAAAATCAAACCTTCAATGGAAAACTCAACAACTTAGAACCCAAAATCAAACTTTCAACAGAAAACCCATCAACCCAAACCCAAACTCAAATCAAGGCCATTGTCACCACTGCCATGGAGAGCTTGCTGCTTTCTTTGCATGTGGAGAGCTTGCTGCTGCCATTAGAGAAGAGAGAAACAAGTGCTGAGCTACGACAAAGGAAAAGATAAAAAAAAAAAGAATAAAAGAAAAAAGAGAGAGAACAGATCGTGGGAGAGGAAGTAGAGAAAGGATGTGGCTTTGAGAGATATAAAAGGAAAAAATAAAAGAAAGGGTCAAATGTGTGGTGGGGGTTAAAAGTGAGGGGGAAAGGAAGCTTCCTTGAAGCTTCCTTACTTGTAAATATATCTAAATATAATTTAATTATAAAAAAATTATGATTGAGATTTTTTTTTTTTTCAAACAAAGCATGATTTTATTTGGAATTTTATTAAAGTCTATATTAAAATTTTTAATTCAAATCCAAAAGCTCGAAAATGTGTTGAAAACACAAGAGCTGTTTAGACCCCCAAATTAAAATTACGACTCAATAGATTTTACACTAACTTAATACTAAGTGCGGAATAGTGTAAAAGTGAGCAGATAAACAAACAAGCTACTCTAATCCATAATCCAAGAAACACAGTAGTAAAATGGAATGTAAAAGAGTAGCGAAGAAGAATGCAAACACAAGATAACACGCCGATGTGTTATCGAATAGGAAACCGAAGAACTCGGCGAAAAACCTCTTCGCCGTCCTCCAAGCGAAAATCGATCCACTAGACAATCAGTTAGGATACATGAGTTAGCAAGAGACCCTCCAAGCCTAATCTACTCGATGTACCTAAGCCCTCGAAGCTTCTACTCCAACAAGGCTTCTCGGAACTATGTCTTGTCTAGTTCTCTGGATCCCGCAACAAGCTCCATGTTGCATTTGCCATCCTTGGCTTCTTCCAATGCTTCCCAGCAGCACCAAAACGTCACTTGACACTTTGAAAGGGTGTGGTAAGTGTTTGGGCTATCAACTTCTCAATGGTATGGAAATGGAGAGGTAGGAGTTGAGGAAATACCACAAGCAAAATGTGTAGAGAATTGTGGGTATGACAATCTCTAATTCTCAAGGTGTTTGGCTAGGGTTTTCTCTCAGAAGCACTCCTCTGTTAAACTACCGATTCTCCCAGAAGCTTAAGCTATTAGGAAATGGTGAATTTAATCACTTAATCATAAGTCTAACACTCCCCCTCACTTGTGGGCCTAAACTTTCCCTTTATAAGTGGGGGCCCAACAAGTGGGAATTTAACATTTTAAATGGGAGGTAGAATAAAACCAGGGATCAAACTCAGGATCTCTTACTCTGATATCATGTTAAACTACCAATTGTCCCAAAAACTTAAGCTATTAGGAAATGGTGAATTTAATCACTTAACCATAAATCTAACACAACATTTGTGGGTAATGTGGGTATAAATAGTGTAGGCACAGAAAGTGTGTATCAGAATGGACAGGCTAGCAGAACAAAATGTCTCGCAGGTGTCTCGCAGGAAGGCCTTACCCGCGAGGTACTCGCGAGACACAACTGTCTCCATCCTAGCTTGACTCTTCGCATTCCAGTATGTGCAAGGCACATGGGTCACTTCACGGGATGTTTAGTTGTGAGATACCCGCGAAAACTCTTCAGCCTTCAATTTGCTTGAGAAAATTGATTTGCATTATTTGAGCAATTGTAATACTGTGTAATGCTATTTTACATGGACATCGAGACAGGTATGGGTACGACGTGCAACAATTCTTGAAAAATAAGAGTACAATATGTTAGGGGTTAGACAATTAATTAATATTTATATTTAGGTATATTTTAAAATATTTTTAGACATAATTTATGTTTATTTTAGGTTTTAAATTAAGTAATAACAGTAAAAAAAGTACAATAACACCCAATGAAGTATAATTCTCCACAGTAGAGCACTTGAATTGCCTGATTCACTAGTGGAAAACTATCAATCAATCCATCAGTACTCATTTTATGTACAATATTTAAATTTAATAAACAAACAAATTGTACACAATCACAACAAATGCCAAACAAAAAAACAAAGAGTAAACAAAAAAACACATAAACTTATAAAACCAAGAAAACCAAAAAATATAGCCTAAAAGAGGCTCGTACCAAAATTTGTTTCGGTTTGGTTAAAGAAATAAAATATTTCGAAATTATGGTTAATTTCACATAAATGGCTGTGTCGGTAGACAAAGACAAAGTTTTGAAGAGTTGAAAGAATTTATTCAAAACTTTGAACTTTATCAGAGTTATTCACAACTTTGTATGGGACCACACTGTTCAGGCCGGCCTGACAAAAAACAATGAATAGGCTCTTAAAAACAAATTCTTTCTTTCGCTTTATTTTTAGTCTCATATATATATGTATATACAGGAGCGTAGCCAGGAATAAATACATGGGGGGGTCGGGTTGTAACATAAATATACTAAATATAATTCTTAAGTCTATTGGATACAAAATTATCAACTTTCATATATCATCATATACTTGAACATGTTGGGAATTCAACCGAAATTTCAAACCTGTGAGAAACAAAAAAATAGAGAAAACAAAACTCCAAAAGAAAAACAATCACACGCATAAGACAGTATTTACGTGGTTTGGCAATTTGCCTACGTCCATGGAGTTGCAGGAATTTCACTATTATCAAAGAAAATTACAATGTGCGGCTACAGTGTTTTTCTTTCTAAAAAACAACAACAAGACAAAACCCTAATCACAAAAAAAAGGCTTTTATATCCTACGCACAGGATTCACAATGGGCTACAAAACGGGCCAAAAAATTTTTGTCTGCCCAAGCCTCCGCTCCATGGACTAAGCCTCAGTAAATCTCCCATTAAAAACCACGCAACATTATTCAAGTCAGGTCGGGTCATCAACCGAATCAAATCATGCCTGACGACGATTTTTCATGGAATAAAATTCATCCATTATCATCTCCATAGTGAAATTCTTTGCAATTTCCTTCTCTGTATAAACTATCATATTATCTGCAAAAAACTCATCCTTCATTCTATTGCGAAATCTTGTTTTTAACAACTTCATAGCTGAGAAAGCTCGTTCTGTAGTTGCTGTAGAAATTGGAAGGGTCAACACAAGACGAATAAGTCTATCAATCAAAAAAATAGATATTAGACTTTCCTAAAATTTTTAATCCCCTACATAGCACGGAAATTGTACTCATATTCTGAAAATCTGGATGTTTTATCACATCAAGCTCATAATGTTGCAATTGAGACTCCAAAAGTTCTTGTTCATGTTCAGTAAAATCTTGAGGATAATATTTCTTAACTAAATTGCATATATGAACAATTTTGAATAATCTAAAAGCATCCTTGGGATTTAAAGCTGAACTAAGAATGACAAGTTCTGTTGTTAGCTCACAAAATCTACTTTTCAATTCTTGCAATTGAAAGTCTATTGCAACTGTAAATATGGAAATTCTAAAATGATGTTCCATTGTTAAATCTTCATCTTGACGACGATATCTACCTCGACCTTTAGTGTAAGGAGCATTCATATCAGGAATATCAATTTCATGTTGCTCACAAAATGCTATAACACTAGCAAGTAAAGGCTCCCATCCATCATCTCTCAACTTTTGAATAAGTGATTTTGTAGTTGAAACTAAATGCATGGCATTTAAAAGGTCTTGAGAACGTTGTTGCAAAGCTTGACAAAGAACATTAGTAATTCCCATTATCTCTTTCATCAAATGCAAGATTAAAATAAACTCCCTCGGCATCACCGCGTTGTTTATAGTTAGCCACTTCCTCAGAGATAGTGTTGATAACTTTGCAAGTAGCATTAAACATGTTAATCAAACTACAAATAGATTGAAAATGAGATCCCCACCTAGTATCTCCAGCTCGTTGCAAAGTACCAATCTGGTTTGCACCTCTTCCAGTCTCAATTTCATTAGAAGCAATCATATTCTCAACTTGTTCTGCTTGAGCATGTTGCAATTCATCATTACGCTTACTAGAACCAACAACAATATTGATAATATTAACCAAATGATCAAAGAATTGATGAACATCTTTTACTTCTCTAGATGCTGTAACTAGAGCTAATTGCAACCTATGAGCCATACAGTGTACATAATAAGCATATGGGCACTCTTTAAGAAAAAAAGCTTGTAATCCATTCCATTCACCACGCATGTTACTAGCCCCATCATATCCTTGACCTTGAATATTTTCAATGTGGAGGTTGTAATGAGAAAGGACAGCACATATCTCATTCTTTAAAGTCAATGCAGTAGTGTCTCTAACATGCACAACATGAAAGAAATGCTCTTTAATGAAACCTTCTTTATCAACAAACCACAAAATGATGGCCATTTGCTCTCTCTTCGACTCATCCCGAGCTTCATCAACAAGAATACAAAATTTTGCATCCCCAATTTCTTCAAGAATAGCATTTCGCACATTACTAGCAAGAATATGCAAAATCTCCTTTTGAATTGTGGGTGATGTATATTTGGCATTTCCTTGTGCATTTTCCAAGACAACACTAGCTACTTTGTCATTGAAAGTTGATGTGAATTTTATCAATTCAATAAAATTACCTCTATTTTTTGAATCAAGGCTTTCATCATGACCTCTAAAAGCACAAGCTTGGAATGCTAGCCATCGAGCACACTCTACTGAGGTTTTGAGCCGCAACCGATTATTCTCTAATTCTTTTGACGTTTGTTTCTCAATCAGCTTGTCAATATGCCGTGAATGATTCTTTAAATCCTCGCAACATTTCATAGCAATTTTATGTGGGGAGTTTGGTTCTTTCCCTTCATGACGAATTAAATGACAATTCATTCCATCTTTCACCTTTTTCCAATTATTAAAACCTCGTGAAATGAATACATCTGATCCGGGACGACCTATTGGTTTCTTACTAAAAAGGTAGCAAGGTAGACAATATATCGCATCCATTGAAGGTGAGTATTCCAACCAATCCTTAAGTGAACCAAACCATGAAGGTTGAAATCGACGACGATGAGTATCATCACTGTATGGATAGTCTATATTTTCAAGTTGATATGGACCTTCTTTGAGATAAGCTCGTCGGATTTCATCTTGTTGGTTGATAGGAAATTCACATATTTGTTTACGTGATCCTGGATCACGATTTATCTCTTCAAATTGAAGTTTTGGACATTTGGAGGGGTGTTCATCAGGTATTGAAGTATTAAGATTTGTTTCTACAGCTACAGGTGTCTTAATTTTTGAATTGCTAGCATCTTTTTTCTTAAAGAATGCATCAATTGTTTTTCGTTTGCTCATAATTCTTTTAGCTTTAAGAATATGACTCAAAAATTAACCTGAAAAGAATTTTTTTAAAAAAAATTTAATTAGAAATTTTTACTTAGTTATATGAATGTTATTCATACTCAAGAAAAAAGCAAAATTTTCACTATAATTTAAACAGTCAACCCATTTTTAATACAACTTTAACTAGTAATAACCCCTCAAACAAAAACAAAAATAATTTAATTAATTTGTCTTTTATAATATATTGGTTAACTTAATTATATAGGTTTAATTATTATTGTTTAGCTTTAATTTAATTTTCACTATAGCTTTAATTATATAGCTTTTATTATATATTGGTTAATTTAATTACATTGCTTTAATTATTATGTTGCACCCGGCCCCATGTGCCCATAGTCCATCTACCCCCTCCCCACCCAACTCAACAGCCAACAGACAAGCACAAAATGCGCCCCAATCACAATAGCTAGCTGCAATCAGAAAATTTCGCAATGCCAATCACAAATCATAACACACGTCACACTAAATGACAATTAATATTTCACCAAACAGGCAAACACCAACACACTGAGTCATTGATCAACAACAAAAAGGGATAAGATAATGCCAAATTTAAAAAGACAAAAACACTAAAACAGGCAAAAAGCAAAACCAACCAATCAGAGAGTCACAATTCAAAAGAGAGAGAGACACTTACCGAGACGTGAGATCAGAATCATCAGATAGGCTTAGATAAAGAATAAAGAGACTCTTCATAAATATTCATTTCATTTTTTTCCTTCAATGAGATAAAGAGAGAGAGACTGAGAGAGAGTTAGAGAGAAAAACCTTGAGGGAGGGCCGGACTGCCGGAGGCTGGAGCGGAGGGAGCAACTGCCAACGAGCACCGCTGCACCGGAGCAGAGGTAGCACGATCTGCGATCTCCGATGAGGCACTGACCGCTATGATCTGCAAAAAAGTGGTTTTCAAATTTTCAATGAGATAAAGAGAGAGAGAGAGACTGAGAGAGTCAGAGAGAAAAAGTGAGAAATACCTTGAGGGAGGGTCGGAGGGAGCACCGTCGCACTCGCACCGAGCACCGGAGCAGAGGCAGAGAACTCTGCAATCTCCGATCTACATTCTGCGATCTGCGATGAGCGGTGACCGGGCGAGCAACGACGACAACGAGCGAGCTGCGGCAACGACGACGGCGACGTGACCGTGGGTTACTAGGTTTGGTTTGCTGGGGACCTAGGGTTTGGTTTTGGTTTGTGTATTGGGGTTTTTTTTTTTTTTTTTGATAAACACCTCTGTTTTGCGTTTTGGTTTGTTGGAGTTTGATGTGCTTTAGTATTGGGGTTTGATTTCTCTACCACTGCCAGCGACGTGATGCTCTGTACTGGTTTTTTTTTTTCCTTTTTTGGGTTGAGAATCCGTGGGCTTGGCTTGCCGTGGGCTCTGTTACATTTTTTTTTTTTTTTTTCGGATTTTAGTTCAAATTTGCTTTGGGCTTTTTTTTTTTTTTTTTTGCTTGAAAGTAGAACAAATATATATATATATATATATATTTTTTTTTTTAATTTGAGGTGTTCCTAATTTTTGATTGGGGGCTGGGAAAATGGGTGAGAAATGGGTATGGGGGCCGGCTGGTTCATGTTAGGGGGGGCAATTTATTTTTTCTTCCTAGTCTAATGGGAATTTTTTTTTTTTTTTTTTTTTTTTTTTTTTTTTTTTGTAGGGGCCTCAGCCCCCTCAAGCCACTATGTGGCTCCGCCCCTGTGTATATATATAACTCTCTAAAATAAATTATCTTCTTGCACTTTTTTTTATTTAGAAAAAATCGTTATCGTAGCTGGGTGGAAAAACAAATGATGCGAATTGCGAAGACTTAATTAGTCCAAGTCATCTCAAATAATGGATGTAACTTTTTACTTTTGGAAAAAGCACAAGATATAATATAAGAAAGTGGTATGTGTAGTGGGTATATATAGGATGATGGTGGTAGTGTTATTTCAACTCAAGACCTATTTTGCTTGGGAGTATAAATCAGAGTAGAGCAAACACTTTATCAGTCTTATTGTTGTAGAAAATCGGAAAAGGAAAAAGTAATGGAGTTGGGACATTATTGGTGGTGGCCAGTGGTGTTAGTTTTGGTTCATTTTGGTATGAATGGGTGCTTTGGTTGCTGGGAGCAAGAGAGAATTGCTCTCTTGGAACTCAAAGCTTCCACTGTCAACTACACTAATGAATATCATTTTCTTCATTGGGACTCAGTCGACAAAGAGAGTGATTGCTGTGAGTAGGAAAAAGTCAAATGCGACATCACTATTGGCCGTGTAATCAAACTTGCTCTTAATAATATGATTTATTGGAGGGGAGAAAGTGGGGGAGGTTGGTACTTTAATGCCTCTCTGTTTCTTCCATTTGAAGAGTGCTCTAGTACCTCGATTTGAGTTTAAATTCCATTTCTAGATGGATCCCAAATGAAGGTACTAAGTTTATATCTTAAGAAAAGTAGGTAGTATTTGTCAATATTTTACATTTTTTCTATTACCTCTTTGTTTTTTTTTTTTTAATGGACGTGAAAAAAATTAGTCACATATTAGAATCATTTTATATTGTTTAGGGGGAATATATAGTTGCCGACATGCAAATTGAAGCATCTAAATTGCAGGTTTTGAAAGATTCTCTACGTTGAGCATGCTGGAGGTGCTTTACTTGGGTGATAACGAATTCAATAACAGCATTCTGCAATCCTTTAGTAGTACTATTGCTTATCTCAAGGAACTAAATTTGGATTACAACAGTTTGAATGGATCAATCCACATCCAAGGTAAAATTATCATTAATTAATTTGCAAATAATGCTTATTGAGAACGTAATATTTTTTTTCCTCCTATATCAATCATTGAGATTTCTACAACTAAATTTCACCTTTTTTTTTCCGTTAGTTCTTTTAAATGTTTATTTATGGAACTGTAGTTCCTTTAAGAACAACTAAATTACTGGCCATTTACAGGGACAGAACTAAGATTTGTACTTGGGGGGAGGCCAAAGCTTAAAACCAAAAAAAATTTATGAAAATAAAAACTAACATCTATTTTATATTCAACAAAATACTACATACAAAATAAGTATTTCTTAAACATTTCATATTATAAATACATCAAAAAAGTATAATATACAAAATAAGTGTTTTTTATTTTGTGCACGATTTTTGTAGTTAAAGGGGCATGAATTTTATTTATTTATTTCTTTTCTTGTAGGTCAATATCTAAATATTTTAGAGGAGGAGAGAAATATATATATATATATATATATATATTTATATATTTAAGGGCAAATCATAATTTTTTGTATACTAGTTTTTTTTTTTTTTTAGTGGGGGGCCCTAGTGTAGGTCCATCCTTGGCCTTTTATATTATTGGGAAATGTTAATGGGCACCTTCGCCTAATTAAAAATTAGTATAAATTAATGAAGTGATTGAAAAAATTACTTAAGTGACAAGTGAAATTTAAAAAGTTAGTTTTATTGGTTTTATATCCTAAAAACTTGGTAAAAATCTGACATAAATTAAAATGATTTGACATAATTTTTTTTTTTAGACTACCCTATATTGTTAGACCTCTTCTTAAAAATGTGTGTATTATATATATATATATATATATATATATAGGAAAATTCTAACGGATTCCATTTTTCGTCAAACTAGTGTCAAAACTTTCCTAAAATAGATTATTAACCATTTCCTAAAGGGCATCCATTAGCATGACTTATATATATACATATTGTTAGACGTCTTTGTAAAGTTGTTATTTACAACTAAGTGTTTTGTTGGCTTATATTCTGTGCCAAATTTGATTGTAACTATATTCAATCTTTTGTACCCTGTATTTAATGTGGGATTTGATTGTAAGGGTTGTGTGATAGAGAGAGAGTGTGAAGACTTAAGCAAATTGAAGACTGAAGAGTTTTCGCCGGTATCTTGTGACTAAGCATCCCGCGAAGTGACCCATGTGCCTTGCACATGCTGGAATGCGAAGAGTTAGGCCAGGATGGAGACAGCTGTGTCTCGCGAGTACCTCACGGGTAAGGCTTTCCTGCGAGACACCCGCAAGACATTCTGTTCTGCTAGCCTGTCCATTCTGATACACACTTTCTGTGCCTACACTATTTATACCCATATTACCCACAAATGTTGAGGAGTGCTTCTAAGAGAAAACCCTAGCCAAACACCTTGGGAATTAGAGATTTTCATACCCACAATTCTCTACACACTTGCTTGTGGTATTTCCTCAACTCTTACCTCTCCATTTCCGTACCATTGAGAGGTTGATAGCCCAAACACTCACCACACCCTTTCAAAGTGTCAAGTGATGTTTTGGTGCTGCTGGGAAGTATTGGAAGAAGCCAAGGATGGCAGATGCAACATGGAGCTTGTTGCGCGATCCAGAGAACTAGACAAGACACGGTTCCGAGAAGCCTTGTTGGAGTAGGAGCTTGAAAGGGTTAGGTACATTGGGTAGATTAGGATTGGAGGGTCTCTTGCTAGCTCATGTATCCTAACAGATTGTCTAGTGGATTGATTACCGCTTGGAGGGCGGCAGAGAGGTTTTTCGCCGAGTTCTTCAGTTTCCTTTTCGATAACACATCGATGTGTTATCTTATGTTTGCATCTTTCTTCCCTACTCTTTTACATTCCATTTTACTACTGTGTTACTTTGATTATGGATTAGAGTAGCTTATCTGTTTATCCGCTCGCATTTACACTATTCCACACTTAGTATTAAGTTAGGATAAAATCTATCGAGCCGTAATTTTAATTTGGGAGTCTAAACAGCTCTTGTATTTGCAACACATTTTCGAGCTTTCAATTGGTATCAGAGTGGGTGCAATTGCTATGGTTTTGAATGCTTGAATATGTGTTGAAAACACAAGAGCTGTTTAGACCCCCAAATTAAAATTACAGCTCGATAGATTTTACACTAACTTAATACTAAGTGCAGAATAGTGTAAATGCGAGTGGATAAACAAACAAGCTAATCTAATCCATAAACTAAGCAACACAATAGTATGATGGAATGTAAAAGAGTAGGGAAGAAGGATGCAAACACAAGATAACACACCGATGTGTTATCGAAGAGGAAACCGAAAAACTCGGCGAAAAACTCGGCAAAAAACCTCTCTGCCACCCCCCAAGCGGTAATCGATCCACTAGACAATTAGTTGGGATACATGGGTTAGCAAGAGACCCTCCAAGCCTAATCTACCCGATGTACCTAAGCCCTCCAAGCTCCTACTCCAACAAGACTTCTCGGAACCATGTCTTCTCTAGTTCTCTGGATCCCATAACAAGCTCCATGTTGCATTTGCTATCCGTGGCTTCTTCCAATGCTTCCCAGCAGCACCAAAACATCACTTGACACTCTCAAAGGGTATGGTAAGTGTTTGGGCTATCAACCTCTCAATGGTATGAAAATGGAGAGATAGGAGTTAAGGAAATACCACAAGTAAGTGTATAGAGAAATGTGAGTATGACAATCTCTAATTCTTAATGTATTTGGCTAGGGTTTTCTCTCAGAAGCACTCCTTAACATTTGTGGGTAATGTGGGTATAAATAGTGTAGGCACAGAAAGTTTATATCAGACTGGACGGACTGGCAGAACAGAATGCCTCGTGGGTGTCTCACGGGAAGGCCTTACCCACGAGATACTCGCGAGACACAGCTGTCTCCATCTGGCCTGACTCTTCGAATTTCAGCATGTGTGGGGCACATGAGTTACTTCGCGGGATGCTAATTCGTGGGCTGCCCGCGAGAACACTTCATTCTTCAAATGCTGAATCTTCACACTCTCTCTCTATCACACAATCCTTACAATCAAATCCCACAATAAATACAAGGTATAAACGATTGAATACAGTTACAATCAAATTTAGCACGGAATAAAAGCCAACAAAATACATAGTTGTAAATTACAACTTTACAATCTCCCCCTTTGGCTATTCCGTGATAAAATCTCTAAAACAGACTCTAAACTTAAACATGAGTTTGGGAACAGTGGCAAAACTCACTCACACCTAATCTAGAAGCTGTGAAGCACTTGCATGTATATACATATAACCTGAAACACTTGTACACAAACAAAACTTCCATTAAGCTTATGACAAGTTAAACACAAGGTACGTACATGAAAAAGTAAAATGCGATCAAGTTTGTAAACACTATAAGCATGTAAAAATATCTTGATCAAACAAAAACAGTCATTAAAGAATGACTACAATGAACATTTAGCAAGTAAATGCTCATCCAGACATGTAATGCAATTAAGAACAATCCAAAGGATCAATTGCATGTCCCACACTCAACCAATGCAAAATACACGAAGTATTTGCATCTAGGATACAAGATCCTACTAGGGCACAAGAGTGAGGTACTTAAGACATATTAGCAATATCTTAAAAGTACAAAAAAATATATATATATATATATATATATGCTACAAAGCATAGAGAGAATCACAAAACTACTGAAATTAATATTGAAATTAAAAACATTGTGTATCAAAGCTTTAAACAAAAGTAGTAAAAACAATAAACATAAACCAGTTATAAAAACTAAACATAAAAAATAAATCACCTGTGAACCAATAACCAATGTTTATAAGCCTAAACCTATACTCCCCCTAACGCTGTGCAAGCTCTTCCTTAGTTCCCCCTCAAAATTTTCTCCCCCTTTTTGACCGAAATGGCCAAAGAGGCTAGAACTGATCCGACTTTGAATCTGATCCATGCGCCGTGGACAAGTCCTGGATCTGTGATAACAATGCGGTGATCTGGCCCTGAACGTATGCAAACTGGGTCGCTGTGTGCTGCACATAGGAGTCTAGCATGAGAAACATCTCGTCCACTCTATCTAGGAGACGATCTAGTCTATCAAGTCCTCAAGTTGGTGCAGACGATGATGGTTGTGCTAAAGTCTTTGGGGTAGAAGTGAATCTATCAATCTCCTCCTCTGTATCTCCACCCTCATCCTGCTCAACAGGTGCTTATGGTATGGTATGCACACTAGTCCTGGAGCCTTTGATGTGGGCTATGCTCCTAGTCAAGGTATGAGCACCAATGGGATAGTCATTCTGAACCACAGTAAGACCACTTGGGAATTTCAGCTTCGTCTTAGCAATTAATCCCATGATTAGTGAGGGAAACGGCATTATAGTCCTTAAATTCTGCTTTTTAATGCTCTTCTTCAAAATGTGGAAGATATGATTGCATATATCAATCTCCTTGTGAGTAAAAAGGTCGTATCGAAACCTCATCCTTGGAGCTGATAATGTAGTGAGGTTGGTGACTAGATACAAGTTATGGATCATCACATAACTCAATGTTCTCATCTCTGGGGAAAAACAAATTGTATCCATTGAAGATTTCTTCGGTGAACCTCTAAGAGTCGTTATCATTTCCTTAGTAGACCCCAATCTCCCGTCATATTGAACTGACATTGGCTGAGAGGGAGGACGAATCTCCAAAAAATCTTGAATGCTGTCCCTTGTGACCATGAACTCCTTGTGCCTCACCCAGCAAACTATCTTGTCATCTTCCACAACAGCATTTGAGAAAAATTCTCGAATGATCTCTGAGTACACAGTCTCGACTGGGTTTAACAGCTTGGTCCAAGTTCTCTCTTTGAACGCGTTAGGAATGAATGTGTGCTCAAGAGCCTCTAACCGAACTACCCCATTCCATAATAATGGTTGCTCTCTTGTAGCAATCATTGTATTTCATGTCTGCTTTAGCAAACTTGAAATGATCAGAATCAGTGCGTGTGCGCTTTGAGGATGATTTCTTGGAGGATGCATGCTTAGTGGGAGACATTTGCACAATTACACAAAGCAGACAGGAAACACGTGCAAAAACACAAAACAGAACACAAAACTTGATTAGATTCAAGTTAGTTCCAAAACAAAGGTATAACAGCTTAAAACAGAGCATAACAAACTCTAAACAAAATGCTTAAACACATGAAACAAGGAAATATAAACACAACACATGAAACTAAGTAATTGTGCATGTGTATGCATCTGTGTGCATGTGCTAATGCATGTGTGTACATATGCTGATGCATGTGTGTGCATGAGGGGTGCCTAGGTGTGTGCCTAGTGTGTGCACCATGGGCAAAGAGTGTGAAACACATAAACAGTGACCAAAACAAGTTAAACAAGGTCAAACAAATGTAAACCCATAAATTAGAATTCACTTGAACCCAATTTAGCACAAAAATGTCACTCAGACATTTTGTCAAACACCTAGTATGCACAAATACACTCTAAGTATGAACAATGCATGAACATGGTGAAATCAACCCTCAATACATGTTGAAAATGCCTCATGTTGCCAATACAGATGCACAAATGACAAACGGGACTTAGCCCAATCAAAAAATTTGAAAAATTTTCACCCAATTTAGAAAACCAACCCTTTTTCGAAAAATCTCCAAATTTTGAAACCCTAACTTAAATTTCTGCAAAATCTAAGAAAAACTTGAAGAAAACGCTTTAGAAGACATACCTTGAAGTAGAAAATGCAGAAAGGATGCTTGAAATTGATGGGGTTTGAGCAAAATTGATTTTAGGTTGAAAGAGGTTCGAGAGAGGTTAAGCGAGGGAAATGTGAGAGATTTGAAAAACTGTCACATCTGCTATATAAAACTGAAAACACGCGTTTTTCGTGGGTTAGAGAGTAGCGAGACAGTCGCGAGAATGGCCACTAAAGCACATAAGCTTTCGCGAGAAGCTTTAAGTCGCGAGACAGTCGCGATAACCTCGGTCTGAATTTGAAGAAAATCCAGTTTTTGCCAAATAGCATTTCGCGAGAAGCTGTTGGTCACGAAATACTAGCAAGACAGTTGTGAGAGTCTCTTAGTAAAGTGAAGAAAAATTTATTTCCCTTAAGCTTATTTTGCGGGAAGCTCTAAGTCGCGAGCTTCTCGCGAAACAACCCCTGAACCAGATTTTGATGAAAAATACAAAAATGCATTTTGACCAAAAATCAAACACACGAAAGTATAAAATCACTTTCAAAAACATATAAAACACTCAAAAATCTTTTTGGGTTTGATCAGCAAGTGCTTGAGCATATACATCACATTTGAACATGTACAATCACACAAATGAGATAAGCATTAATTGAGTCAAGGTCTTGTGTATTGTGTGTAAGTATCAAATGTAGAATAGTCCTTAGACCAGAGAAAAGCTTCAATGATCAATTCAATCAAGTCATACACAACTGATACGAAATCAAGTGGACTATCTCAATTATAGAAATGAGTATATATGACCTCCCACAAGAGAATGATTACATAACTTAGAAGCTTTTCATTTGGCTTCTACATAAAGCATAACATTTGATCCTTTTTTGGACAATACATCTCTTTTTGAGATTGGTGCTTGAAATTTTTGATATTTCAACATTGAGGATTAGCCTTTGGCTTTTTGAGCACCATACAATTTACATTAAAAGAGTCACTTTCCCTTTTTCCTAGTCAAATACTAGTATGTTCAACAGGGTTTTGCAGCTCAATATCTCTTTTCATTTGGAGATTTACATTTGGTGAGCTCATTTCGCAAAAACATAAAAATAAAGTGGGAAGAGATATAGACACAAGTCTATGCAAGTATCAAGACCAACAAGACTATTGACCAATCATTCATGACAAGCTTGAAGATCTATTTACAATAGTCACACATAGTTTTCAAGATTTCTTCCACACAAAAATGAGTGCATACATAACAAGCCAAGATCGTAAATGCACTACACCATTAGTACGAATGTACTAGGCCAAACTCACATGTGATATACACAAAACAAGCGATCAAACTTTTTGAAGATTTTTCAATTTTTATGGGTTTTTGAATTTTTTGAACACACCCAAAAATAGAACAGGTAAACTAAGATCAACAAATCAGGTACAAACCTAAAAGGTAAAAGAAACATGCTAAAACAGATTTCAATGCATGATATGATGCATGAGCAAATGTCCTTAAACATTAGAAGAATTAGTGCATGGACATGTTTTAATGCTTATGTATGAGTACCCCTTTTCACTTACACGGCACGTGCGTTTGGGGTGATATCCTTATGGGATTGGGTACGGGAGTTAGGACTTTCAAACCTTCTGGATAAGCTTTCCAGGCAAGTGGTGAATGCACCTATCATTTTCATCACGTCCATTACACCTGGATCTCCATTTCGACCTCTTGATGAATCAGCAGCCTGAGTTCCCTTGTCATTCCTTGGTCCTCTTGACATTTGATTACTTGCATTCTTTAGTTCTCTCAACTGATGAAAATTGGGTCGAGTGTGTCCTTGAAGACCACAATAATGACAAAAGTGGTTCATTCTAGGACCTCGTTGTGATCGTGGAAGAGATCTCCCTCTTGTTTCAGTTCTGACCACAGATTGGTTCCTGGGCTTATTCACCACCCTTTGATCAGTTACAATCTTCTTCTTTTCAACCTTCTTCTTCTCCACAGTGGGAGCAACTACAACCGGCTCTTTGGCCTTCACAAACTATACTTCTTTGGAGATATTCACAGCAACTGCATTGCATTCTCCAGAGTATCCTAGTCTAGATTTATCTGAGAATTGCTTTTGGGAGGAAATCACATCATCCAACTTCTTGGTGGAGATCCTTTCTACCTTGGCATTGGCTTGAATCACCTCAAGCTCCAAGAATCTGATATTTAAGTAAGCTTCTGATAGCTCACCATTCAGCTTTTCTATTTCGCATTTGGCCTCCTTATGTCTGACCAAGAGACTCTAGTAATCTTCCTCTGCTTTCTTCATTTTCCTCACAGTTGCCTTCGCCACCCTTACATACTCTCCCGACTTCTCAAGGAGTAAGGTGTAATTCTCTTGAAGACCAGCGGTATCCTCATCCTCTTCAGCATTTGATTCTTCCACAATCCCCATGGATTCTTCATCGTTGTGCTCTCCAAGTTCTTTAACAAGTTGATTCAGGTCCTCCGAGGACTCAACGTATTTAATAGCCATAAAGGCAGAGTAATTTCCTTCTCCGTCACAGCTCTCTTTCGAGTCAGAATTAGAAGAATCTGTATCACTGAGTGTTGTGGCATAAGCCTTGCCTTTTTCTCTTAGAAAATTTGTACACTCCTTCTTTAGATGTCCATGGCCATTGCATTCATAGCACATAATGCTTTCGGATAATTGAGCCTCATTCTCTTCTTTCTTCTTATGCTTTTTTCTATCACCTTTTGAGGATGAGAACTTCCCTCTGCTGAATTGTCTTCTGTTGTTCTTCATTCTCAGGAATTTTCTGAAGTTTTTCGCAAGACATGCAACCTCCTTCTCCACACCATCTTCTTCAGAAGAATCATCCATTCTTTCGGTGATGGTTTTAAGTGCAAGGGATTTACTCAACTTATAAGAAGGCAATCCCAACTCATATGTTTGGAGAGACCCAATTAGCTCTTGAATTTTGATCTCATCCAAGTCTTTACTCTCTTCTATGGCTGTGACTTTTGCTCTAAAACTTTTCGGTAAGGACCTTATAATTTTTCTCACCACCTTAGTATCTTCAATCTTCTCACCAAGATTGAGTTTAGCAATTACAATTTTGTTGAGTTTCCCATAGAATAAATCAAAAGGTTCATCATCACCCATCTTGAGCTCTTCAAATTTTGTGGTAAGCATCTGGAGCTTTGTGTCCTTAACTTTCTTTGTACCCTCATAGGTAGTCTCCAAAATCTCCCAAAGCTTCTTTGGCTACTGTCATGTGAGAGGTCCTGTGGAATTCATCTGGAGACACACCACAGAAAATAGCATTTAAAGCTTTACTATTAGCATTGGCTGCCGTAAGAGCTACCTTATCCCAAGTGGATTTTGAAGCCTCCGGCCTAGTCCAACCAACTTCAACCGCATCCCAAACAGTATCATCAATAGAGCATAAAAATGCTGTCATTCTGACTTTTCAGAAAGCATAATTCTTACCATAAAAAAATAGTAGAACATTTAGCGATTGAGACCGGTCCATCTCAAATAGGGTCAAGGAACACACTTAGGTATTTAAACCACAGCGAGTGTACCCGCTCTGATACCAATTGAATGCTCGAATATGTGTTGAAAACACAAGAGCTGTTTAGACCCCCATATTAAAATTACGGCTCGATAGATTTTACACTAACTTAATACTAAGTGCGGAATATTGTAAATGCGAGCGGATAAACAAACAGGCTACTCTAATCTATAAATTAAGCAACACAGTAGTACAATGGAATGTAAAAGAGTAGGGAAGAAGGATGCAAACACAAGATAACATGCCAATATGTTATCGAAGAGGAAACCGAAGAACTCGGCGAAAAACCTCTCCGCCACCCTCCAAGAAGTAATCGATTCACTAGACAATCAGTTGGGATACATGGGTTAGCAAAAGACCCTCCAAGCCTAATCTACCCGATGTACCTAAGCCCTCCAAGCTCCTACTCCAACAAGGCTTCTCGAAACTGTGTCTTGTCTAGATCTTCGGATCCTGCAACAAGCTTCATGTTGCATCTGCCATCCTTAGCTTCTTCCAATGCTTCACAGTAGTACCAAAACGTCACTTGACACTCTCAAGGGGTGTGGTAAGTGTCTGGGTTATCAACCTCTCAATGGTATGGAAATGGAGAGGTATGAGTTGAGGAAATACCACAAGCAAGTGTATAGAGAAATATGGGTATGACAATCTCTAATTCTTAATGTGTTTGGGTAGGATTTTCTTTCACAAGCACTCCTCAACATTTGTGGGTAATGTGGGTATAAATAGTGTAGGCATAGAACGTGTGTATCAGACTGGACAGGCTGGTAGAACAGAATGCCTTGCGGGTGTCTCGCGAGAAGGCCTTACTCGCGAGATACTCACGAGACACAACTGTCTTCATCTGGCCCGACTCTTCGCATTCCAACATATGCAGGGCACATGAGTTACTTCGCGGGATGCTAAGTCGCGAGCTACCCGCGAGAACACTTCATTCTTCAAATGCTTGAGTCTTCACACTCTCTCTCTATCACACAACCCTTACAATCAAATCCCACAATAAATATAGGGTATAAACGATTGAATACAATTACAATCAAATTTGGCATGGAAGAAATGCCAACAAAATACATAGTTGTAAATAACAACTTTACAGGTTTAAACACCTTAGTGCGATCCTTGACCCCATATTGAGATGGACTGGTCTTAATCCTTAAATGTTCCACCGTATTTTGATGGTAGTAATTATGTCTTTTGGAAAGTCCGAATGAGGGCATTCTTGTGTTCAATTGATGATACTGTTTGGGATGCAGTAGAAATAGGATGGACTAAGCCAGATGCCACTAAATCCACTTGGGATAAGGCAATCCTTGCGGCAGCTATCGCTAACAGTAAAGCTTTGAAAGCAATTTTTTGTGGTGTTTCTCCAAATGAATTCCATAGGATCTCTCACATAACAGTTGTCAAGGAAGCTTGGGAGATATTGGAGACCATCTATGAACGAACAAAGAAAGTGAAGGATACAAAGCTTCAGATGCTTACCACCAAATTTGAAGAGCTTAAGATGGAAGATGATGAGCCCTTTGATTCATTCTATGGTAAGCTCAACGAAATTGTAATTGCTAAGCTCAATCTTGGTGAGAAGATTGAAGATACTAAGGTGGTGAGAAAAAAATTGGGGTCCTTGTCGGAAAGCTTTCGAGCAAAAGTCACTGCTATAGAATAGAGTAAAGACTTGGATGAGATCAAAATCCAAGAGCTCATTGGGTCTCTCCAAACATATGAGTTGGGATTGCCTTCTCATAAGTCAAGCAAATCCCTTGCTCTTAAGACCATCCCCAAAAGAATAGATGATTCCTTCGAAGAAGATGGAGTGGAAAAGGAAGTAGCATTTCTTGCAAAGAACTTCTGAAAATTCCTGAAGATGAAGAACAGTGGGAAACAGTTCAGCAGAGGGAAGTTTTCATCCTCGAGAGGTGATAGGAAAGAGTTTAAGAAGAAAGAGGGGAAGGATTCTCAATCTCCTCAAGGCATTGTGTGTTATGAATGCAATGGTCATGGACATCTCAAGAAGGAGTGTCCCAATTTTCTAAGAGGGAAAGGCAAGGCGTATGCCACAAGACTTAGTGATTCGGAATCTTCTAATTCTGAGTCGGAAGAGAGTTGTGATGGAGAAGGAAACTTTTCTGCATTCATGAACATTGCTCATGTAGAATCTCTAGATGATTTGGGTGCTCTAGTAAAAGAAATTGGTGAGCACTTTGACTTGGAGTTAATAAGGATAGTTGAGGAATCTGAAGATAAGGAAGATGGAGAAGCAGTGGGATTGCAAGAGACATACAATTCTCTCATTGAAAAGACCAGTGAATATGCAAAAGTGGCTAACGCGGCCATTAAAAGGATGAAAAGGGCTAAGGAAGATTACAGAAGTCTTTTAGTTCGATACATGGAGACCAAATGTGAAGTAGAGAAGCTGAATGAAGAGCTGTCAGAAGCCTATTTAAAAATTAGATTCCTGGAGCTTGAGGTGGTTAAAGCAAATGCCAAGGTAGAGAGGGTCTCCACCAAGAAGCTAGATGATGTCATTTCCTCTCAAAAACAATCTTCAGACAAAACCAGATTAGGATATACTGGAGAAAGCAGTGCAGATGTGAATATCTCCAAAGAAGTGAAGTTTGTGAAGGCCAAAGAGCCGGTTGTAGTTGCCCCTACTATGGAGAAGGCGAAGCTTGAAAAGAAGAAGATTGTGGTTGACCAAAGGGTGTTGAATAAGCCCCGGAACCAATCTGTGGTCAGGACTGAAGCAAGAGGGAGATCTCTTCCACGATCACAAAGAGGTCCTAGAACAAACCACTTTTGTCATCATTGTGGTCTTCAAGGACACACCCAACCCAATTGTCATAAGCTGAGCATTGAAGAATGCAACTGATTAGAGGTCAAGAGGACCAAGAAATGACAAGGGGACTTGGGCTGCTGAGTCATCAAGAGGTCGAAATGGTGATCCCGGAGTGATGGACATGATGAAGATGATCGGTGCATTCACCACTTGCTTGGAAAGTTACACCAGAAGGTTTGAAAGCCCTAACTCTCGTACCCAATCCTATAGGGATATCACCCCAAACGCATGTGCCGTGTGGGTGAAGAAGGGTACTCATGCATAAGCATTATAACATGTCCAAGCATTAATTCTTCCAATGTTGAGGGACATTTGTTGATGCATCTATCATGCATGGATTTCAGTTTATAACATGTTTCTTTTACAGGCTTTTGTTTTGTTCGAGTTTTTTTTTTTTTTTTTTTTTGCCCTATTTTTTAGTGTGTTGAAAAATTTCAAAAACCCATAAAAAATTGAAAAATCTTCAAAAATTTTGATCGCTTGTGTTGTGCTTATCTCATGTGAGTTTGGCCTAGTACCTTCGTACTAATGGCATAGTGCATTTACGAGCTTAGCTTGTTATGTATGCACATTTATCTGTGTGGAAGAAATCTTGAAAATTATGTGTGATTGTTGTAAATAGATCTTCAAGCTTGTCATGAATGATTGATCAATAGTCTTGATGGTCTTGATACTTGCATAGACTTGTGCCTATATCTCTTCCCACTTTATTTCTATGTTTTTGCAAAATGAGCTCACCAAATGTAAATCTCCAAATGAAAAGATATATTGAGTTGCAAAAGCCTATCGCACATACTAGTATTTAACTAGGAAAAAGGGAAAGCGACTTTTGTTTTGAAATGTATGGTGCTCAAAGAGCCAAAGGCTAATTCTAAATGTTGGTATATCAAAAATATCAAGCACCGATCTCAAAAATGAGATGTATTATCCAAAATGGATCACATGTGATGATTTATACAGAATCCAAATGAAAAGCTTCTAAGTTTTGTAATCAATTTGTGGGAGTTCATATATGCTCATTTCTATAATTGAGATAGTCCATTTGATTTAGTATCAATTGTGTATGACTCGATTGAATTGATCATTGAAGCTTCACTCTGGTCTAAGGACTATTCCACTTTTGATACTCACACACAACACACAAGACTTTGATTCAATTAATGCCTATTTCATTTGTGTGATTATACATGTTCAAATGTGATGTGTATGCTCAAGTACTTGCTGATCAAACCCAAAAAGATTTTTGAGTGTTTTATATGTTTTTGAAAGTGATTTTATACTTTCGTGTCTTTAGTTTTTGTTCAAAATGCATTTTTGTGTTTTTCTTCAAAAACTGGTTCAGGGGTTGTTTCGCGAGAAGCTCGCGACTTAGAGATTCCCACGAAAAGTGCTTAAGGGAAATAAACTTTTTGTAAATTCACACAAAGACTCTCGCAATTGTCTCGCGAGTATTTTGCGACCAATAACTTCTCGCGAAATGGTTTTAGGCAAAAACTGGAATTTTTTTAATTTCAGACAGAAGCTATCATGTTTGTCTCGCGAGTTATTCACGACTACAAGCTTTTCGGGAAAGCTTGTGTGCTTCAGTGGCCATTCTCGCGACTGTCTCGCTACTACCTAACTCGCGAAAAGCGTGTGTTTTCAGTTTTTATGTAGCAGATGTGATAGTTTTTCAAACACTTAGACTTTCCCTCGCTCAACCTCTCTTCGAACCCTTCTCAACCCAAAATTAGTTTTCACTCAAACCCCATCATTTTCAAGTGTGTTTTTTGCATTTCCAGCTACAAGGTATGTTTTCTAAAACATTTTCTTCATATTTCTCTATGATTATGCAGAAATTTAAGTTAGGGTTTCGAAATTTGGGGATTTTTTGAAAATGGGTTGGGGTTCTCTATTTTGTGAATTTTATTCCAAAATCTTTGATTGGCTAAGTCCCATTTGTTATTTGTGCATCTGTGTTGGCTCCATGAGGCATTTTAGCATGTATTAAGGCAAGATTTCACCATGTTCATGCATTATCCATGTTTAATATGCTTTATTGCATGTTAGGTGTTTGACAGAATGTCCAAGTGACATTTCTGTGTTGAATTGGACTCAACTAAGTTCCAATCTTGAGTGTAGGTCTTGATTGATCGTATTTACAATATTTTGGTCAACTTGTGTGTGCTTTACACACTTTGCCCAGTTTGTGCCTTAATGCCATGCAATGCATACTCTAGGCACACCTTATGCATCTTATGCTGCAACCTCATGCATCAACACATGCACACATATGCATCAACACATGCATCAGCACATGCACACATATGCACACACATGCACAATGACTTATTTTCATGCATTGTGTTTATGTTTCCCTGCTTTATCAAGTTTCACATGCTGTTTTGAGTTGGTTATGTTCTGTTTTAGGTTGTTTTACTTGTGTTTTGGAAATAACTTGAATCTAATCAAGTTTTGTGTTCTGTTTTGTGTTTTTGCACATGTTTCCTATCGGTTCTGTGTTCATTTGTGCAGATGTCTCCTTTTAAAAGCTTAGCTATGAAAGTAGATAGCAGCAAAGGGAAAGAGCCGGTAATTGATGTTGATAACTTGTCACCAAAGTCAAAGAGGACTCATTTTTCAACGGGCGTGTATGACCTTGACTTGTTCAGATCTTATGCTGCATTTCAGACCTATATGAACTATTTTTGGGGTGCTCCATTGCTGGTTGAAAGGGCAGTTGATCAATCATCCCTCTGTGAAACCAATATTCCCATATGGTTTGCCACAAAGGATTGGAACTTTCTACTTTCAACTTTCAACTATTGAGGATGCATACGAGAACATGGTAAAAGAGTTTTATGCCAATGCCATTGTTGACGGAGAAGAGTTAAAATGTTGGGTTAGAGGAAAGAGTTTCTCAGTAACACCGATTTATTTGGCAGAAATTGTTGGTTTTTAGACCCCTTAAAACAACAATTGGATTAACCTAGTTAATTAGCCAAGTGATTAACTTAGTCAAATTATGCAATTCTAGGTTAAAACAATCAAACAATCATAGCAAGATATAAAGCAGCGGAAATATAAAGAACACAATGATATGATGACCCAAGAAACCACACGGTAAAAACCTGGGGAGGATTTGACCTAACTATCCTCAAGGTAAACTTGAATCCACTATGAAAGAATCAAAGTTCATACAAAAGGACTTACAAGCTCCCCGCTTGACTTGCTAATGCTACCCACCAGTAGAACTTACTAACACGACCACGTGTAAGCTCCGAATCCACGGACTCCTTCTTTCTTGGATTCTCCAATCAGCTACAAGCACCCACGCTTGTTTTTCTTTAAGCTCCAATGGCAGCAACCAAGTTGATCATCAAGATGTTGATACTATCTCTACCTTGAAAACCCTAAGCTTTGTGTAAAGGAAAGCTCCTTTAGATCTCACAAGAGATTTACACAAAACAGAAAAGTATGAGCAACAATACAACAGGAGCAACTCATAAAACGTGGCTAGGGTTTTGCCTTATATACCTAGGGCAAAAACATAAAACCCTAAACGTTTAATGAGGTAGGGCTGAGTTGGAAATTCTACAGAAAACGCAATCTGGCCGACTTTTGATCGATCGAGTTTAACCTTCGATCGATCGAGCTGGGCCAAAATGAACTAATACATCTGCAACCACTCGATTCCAACTTTACAATAATTAAACAACTTTGAGCAAGCCTAAACAAGACTAAACATATTGTTTTGTTCATGGTTTGCCAACATTACATATTAGAGTTCTAAATACATCAAATCCTAAGTCTTTAGAACCTAACAAACTCCGCATTTGGCAATCCGTGACAAAAACACAAATTAAATGCTCAAAGTTTACAAAGTAAAAAGCCCTTTACAAAAAGTAATGCTCATAAAATAAAATTCAATCCTAACTACTATCCATCAGTTACAAGTGTAGACAGCAGTTTAATTGAATCAACCTGTATATTCCTGAAATACTCAACAAACGCATGAATGCATGTGTGACAGAAAAACATTAAATCAATAGATATGTAAACTAACTCTCCCCCTAAGTTAGATACATCTAAAACAAAGCATTCTTGTAAGTTCACACAACACATAATAAAGACATATATCAATGAAGAACTCATAAATATAAATCAATAAGCAGTGAACACATGACAAGAATCATATATATAAAAAACAATGTATCTTCCATAACAAGAATAGCCCAAAAATGATATCAAAAGAAAGTATACACAGTGAAGCACCTAGATACAATCTAATATCTCAACTAGCTCCTCAAAAACAAAAGAAACTCCCCCTAACTACAAAAACTCCTCTACAAGTATCAAAACTCTTCTCCCCCTTTTTGTGACGGAATGCCAAAGGACAATCACATGCCATCATCAAAAGGAGGTGGTGAGGGTGAACAAATATGTGCCAAGTTAGCTCTCAGAGCACGTATCTCATCAAGCAAGTCCACCAAAATCTAATCATGAGCCGCCTAAACGGTCATGACAGTCTCCAAGGTACGACGTACATCGAAGTCATCCGACGGAGGTGGAGGAACAGCAGTAGCAGCATCGCCATCAGGATCAGGAACATCCTCACTAGCAGGACTTGTAAAAGATGAAGGAAGAGGTGCGGTACCAGAAGGCTCAGACCTAGGGTGTTTAGAGCCAGCTTTAAGATGAGCGACCCTCTATCTAAGAAAAGACGCACCTATGGGAGCTATAACATGGACGGGCTCAGAGGAAGGGAAATCATCTAAACCAAGATACAACAAAATCCTATGAATAAAAATAGGATGGACCAAAGCATGAGCAGATGATGAACTCCTATAAACCTCGTTCAAAGAACGAAGAAATAGATGGGGAAAACTAATAAGGCAAAACCCTAGCCACGTTTTATGAGTTGCTCCTGTTGCATTGTTGCGCATACTTTTCTGTTTTGTGTAAATCTCTTATGAGATCTAAAGGAGCTTTCCTTTACACAAAGCTTAGGGTTTTCAAGGTGGAGATAGTATCAACATCTTGATGATCAACTCGGTTGCTGCCATTGGAGCTTAAAGAATAACAAGTGTGGGTGCTTGTAGCTGATTGGAGAATCCAAGAAAGAAGGAGTCCGTGGATTCGGAGCTTACACGTGGTCGTGTCAGTAAGTTCTATTGGTGGGTAGCATTAGGAAGTCAAGCGGGGAGCTTGTAAGTTCTTTTGTATGAACTTCGATTCTTTCATAGTGGATTCAGGTTTACCTTGAGGATAGCTAGGTCAAATCCTCCCCAGGTTTTTACCGTGTGGTTTCCTAGGTCATCATATCATTGTGTTCTTTATATTTTCGCTGCTTTATATCTTGCTATGATTGTTTGATTGTTTTAACCTAGAATTGCATAATTTGACTAAGTTAATCACTTGGCTAATTAACTAGGTTAATCCAATTGTTGTTTTAAGGGGTCTAAAAACCAATAAGTGGTATAAGAGCGGATAGCTCTTTTTGTTGTAGATCTTTTGATCTTTGAGCTGATCTTTAACCCCTGTTGTCATGGAGCACGGACACTTTTTTGTTGTTCCTCCTCACTTTGATGGGAATAACTATGCTTATTGGAAAGTAAGGATGAAAGCATTCTTGAAATCCATTGATGAGAGAGTTTGGAATTCCGTTGAGTACGGATGGGAGAAGCCCACTACTCCTATGACTGAGTGGCAAACTTCTCAAAAAGAAGCAGCTGGGTTCAATAGCAAAGCTATGAATGCCATCTTTAACACTGTTTCTATGGAGGAATTTAAGAGAATCTCAAATGTTGAGTTTGCTCATACTGCTTGGTGTTAGGACATATGTGTTTCACATGCTAAGAACATATGTCTTACTTATTTATGTAAATTGGCTAATCCTTTGACAAAACGCACTCTACTTGTAATTGGGTAGATCTAGGTGTTTTTAATACTTTAAGAAACAATGTTTCAAGGTCAAGTATTGAAGTCATCAAGTCTGTCCAAGAAAAAGCAAGCTGAAGTGCAATTTCATTAAATCTCGACACCTCTCGATAGCTACCTCGACACCTGCTATCTGTCGAGAATTAAAAAGTCAGAATTCCAAATCTGATTTTCTTGGGATCCGTGAATATGTTTTTGGGACTTCTTTTCTTCTAACCCTAAACATATAAAAGGATTATTTTAAGAGCCGTTTTGAGTGACACAAGTTGTATTATCATTGAGCAATCTCTGTTTATGCAAATTGTGCTCAACAGACGAAGTTCTTGACCTAGTTCATCTTCCATCAAGAAGTTGCTGTGTCTTTGCACCATAGGGTTTTGTAACCAAGCATCTTCCTGCTATTCATCACGTGGATGAACTGAAGAACTTTGCAGCCAACCTTTCTTCCTCAAGTTGGTGTTTCTGAAGTCGCGTACTGGGATCCGCGCATTGGTTAGTCACGTACTTGGGAGCCGTGCATCAAAGGTGGAAATTGTCACTACAGATCAAGTCCAATTGGGTATTGGGGTAAGGGTTCAACTGTAGGTTGGTAAGGTACTTGGGATTCCTTTCTTGTAACCGCTTGATTTGATAATAGTGGAGTTTCGGGAGTGGTGACCTGAAAATCACCCGGTGGGGTTTTTGCCGTTAGGGTTTTCCCCATTCGTAAACAAATCACCGTGTTATTTATTTTCCGCTGCATATTTAGTATTTGGTGATTTGTTTGTGCTTCCACAAAATTGCATGCTTAATTGGTTAATTAACAACTTGGCTAATTAATTAATTAATTAGGGTTTATCACAAGGGGTCATTCAGATTGTGACCTATCACTTGGAAAATCCTCCAGACTGTGCATGAAGGCACAAAGGCAGTTAAGATAAACAAATTGCAACAATTAACTTCTAGGTTTGAGAGCATTAGGATGTTTGATGATGAATCCTTTGATGAATTTTATGCCAAACTTAATGACATTGTTAATTCTGCTTATAATTTGGGTGAAATCTATGATCAACCTAAAATTGTTAGGAAGATTCTTAGATCTTTCACAGAAGATTTTAAACCCAAAATGACTGCCATTATTGAGAGCAAGGATGTGGACTCCATCCCTGTTGATGAGCTTGTAGGATCTCTTCAGTTTGATGAGCTAGACCTACCCAAAACCAACAAATCAAAGTCAATGGCTCTTAAGTCTGTTAATGATGTTGAGGTTGGTGGATTTGATGATGAGCTATCTGCTACAGAGATTGCTTACCTTGCCAAGAACTTTAGGAACTTTCTAAGGAATACTAACAGAAGGGCAAGAAATACAACCACTGCTGAACCTAGAAATTTTAGGAAGAATGATCCCATTAAGGTTAGCAACACTAAAAAACCTAGAGAAAGAGTAGGTCAATCTTCCAACAATTCTTTGGGTCCTCAATGTTTTGGTTGTTAAGGGTATGGTCATATTAAATCTGAATGTCCTACATTCTTGAGGTCTAAGGGCAAGGCTATGGTTGTAACCCTTAGTGATAATAAAGTTTCTAATGATGAGTCTGAATATGACGAGGATGGAAACTTCATTGCTTTCACTTCTACTGCTGTAGTTAATACAAGCATATCTGTTGAAGATAACCCTTCTGATGGGGAACTCTCTGAGGATGCAGATCTTCAAGAGACCTATAATAAACTTTGCAAAGTTGCTGCAAAGGATGCTATGAATGTTGAACTTGGCCTGAAGAAAATTGAATCTCTTGAGCTTGATAAGAAAAATTTACTTGTTAAATTGTTTGATGCAAATGACCTTTTGAACAATGTGAAAACTGAGAATATGCTGTTAATTGATAAAGTTAAGAAATTAGAACTTGATTTATCTGTTGCTAGATCTACTAGTTCTAAACTTGATCAAATGCTGAGTGTTCAAAACTATCTTTCTCACAAATCTGGTTTAGGTTTTGCTGAGAGCATCTTTGTGTCTGCACCACATTCCACTAATTTTGTTCCTTCATCTACTTCTGAACCTTCTACGAGTGAGGTTGTGAGTGAAACTATCAAACACCCTGTGAGTGAGGTTGTTAAACCCATAGAAGTTTCACCACCTAGGAAGATTAGGGTTGATCTGAAAGAAACTAAACCTAAGGAGCCTAACCTTTCTAAGGACAAGATGAATGGTAAACCTGCTTGGGTTTGTCATTATTATGGGAAGTCTGGACACATTCGTCCTAATTGTTACAAGTTTCAAGCTGCTAAGAGAGCAAATAAACCAAAAGTGTCTGTGCCTCAAGCACAAGATCCTATGGCACTTATTGATGAATTGGTAAAGGCATTAAACCTTTATTCCAATCTTGGAGTTGGGAATCACTCGAACGTGAATAAGAACTCCAATGCCTGTGGTGCATCTAAAAGGTTTTGGATGCAAAAGACACAATCTAATTGAGTTTTTCTGACATGGTCCTTGTGCTTCATTGCTCTATCTTTTGTGACCATTGTTCTTTGGTCTGTGTTGTTTTTGTTTCTAGGATTTGCATTGCATAACATTCATGCATTTCATTCTAGGATTTATTTTGTTTTTTCTCTTTTAAATAAAAAAAAAAAAAGAAAAAAAAAAGAAAGGGGGAAAGCAAAAATATGTTTGACATCATTATTTTTGTTAGGTTCTAAAGATTTAGGAATTTATGTGTTTAGAACTCTAATTTGTATTATTGGCAAACCATGATCAAAATAGGTTGTTTAGTCTTGTTTAGGCTTGCTAAAAGATGTGTCTTTCATGTAAAGTTGGAATCAAGAGGCTGCAGATGCATTGGTGCATTTCGTCCAGGCTCGATCGATCAAAAGAAAGACTCGATCGATCGAATCTCGGCCAAAATGCTTTTCTGCAGAATTTTTCAACTCAGCCCTAACTCATTTAAACGTTTTGGGTTTTCTGTTTTTACCCTAGGTATATAAAGAAAAACCCTAGCCATGTTTTTAGAGTCGCTCCTGTTGTATTGTTGCTCATACTTTTCTGTTTTGTGTAAATCTCTTGTGAGATCTAGAGGAGCTTTCCTTTACACAAAGCTTAGGGTTTTCAAGGTAGACATAGTATCAACATCTTGATGATCAACTCGGTTGCTGCCATTGGAGCTTAAAAAATAACAAGCGTGGGTGCTTGTAGCTGATTGGAGAATCCAAGAAAGAAGGAGTTCGTGGATTCGGAGCTTACACATGGTCGTGTCAGTAAGTTCTACTGGTGGGTAGCATTAGGAAGTCAAGCGGGGAGCTTGTAAGTCCTTTTGTATGAACTTCGATTCTTTCATAGTGGATTCAGGTTTACATTAAGGATAGCTAGGTCAAATCCTCCCCAGGTTTTTACCGTGTGATTTCCTAGGTCATCATATCATTGTGTTCTTTATATTTCCGCTGCTTTATATCTTGCTATGATTGTTTGATTGTTTTAACCTAGAATTGCACAATTTGACTAAGTTAATCACTTGGCTAATTAACTAGGTTAATCTGGTTAGTTTAAGGGGTCTAAAAACTGTTCAAGTGGTATCAGAGCGGGTAGCTCTTTTCTTGTAGATCTTTTGATCTCTGAGCTGATCCTTGACCCCTGTTGTCATGGAACACGGTCACTCTCTTATTGTTCCTCCTCACTTTGATGGGAATAACTATGCTTATTAGAAAGTAAGGATGAAAGCATTCCTGAAATCCATTGATGAGGGAGTTTGGAATTCTGTTGAGTACGGATGGGAGAAGCCCACTACTCCTGTGAGTGAGTGGCAAACTTCTCAAAAAAAAGCAACTGGGTTCAATAGCAAAGCTATGAATGCCATTTTTAATGATGTTTCCATGGAGGAATTTAAGAGAATATCTAATGTTGAGGTTGCTCATACTGCTTGGAAAATCCTCCAAACTGTGCATAAAGGCACAAAGGCAATTAAGATAAACAAACTACATCAATTAACTTCTAGGTTTGAGAGCATTAGGATGTCTGATGATAAATCTTTTGATGAATTTTATGCCAAACTTAATGACATTGTTAATTCTGCTTTTAATTTGGGTGAAATCTATGATCAACCTAAAATTGTTAGGAAGATTCTTAGATCTTTAACTGAAGACTTTAGACCCAAAGTGACTGCCATTACTAAGAGCAAGAATGTGGACTCCATCCCTGTTGATGAGCTTGTAGGATCTCTTCAGTCCTATGAGTCTAACCTACTCAAAGAAAACAAATCCAAATCAATGGCTCTTAAGTCTGTTGATGATGTTGATGTAGGTGGATTTGATGATGAGCTCTCTGCTATAGAGATAGCTTACCTTGCCAAGAATTTCAGAAACTTTCTGAGAAATACTAACAGAAGGGCAAGAAATACAAACACTGCTGAACCTAGAAACTTTAGGAAGAATGATCCCATTAAGGTTAATAACTTTGAAAAACCTAGAGAAAAAGTTGGTCAATCTTCAAATAATACTCTGGGTGCTCAGTGTTTTGGTTGTCAAGGGTACGGTCATGTTAAATCTGAATGTCCTACTTTCTTGAAGTCTAAGGGTAAAGCTATGGCTGTAACTCTTAGTGATAATGAGGTTTCTGATGATGAGTTTGGATGTGACGAGGATGGAAACTTCATTACTTTCACTGCTACTGCTGTAGTCAATGAAAGCATATCTGTTGAAAAGAACCCTTCTGATGGGAAACTCTCTGAGGATGCAGATCTTCAAGAGGCCTACAATAAACTTTGCAAATTTGCTGCAAAGGATGTTATGAATTGTGATAAGAAAAAGCTTGAGAAGCTCGACAGATAGCTAGGTATCGAGAAGGTGTCGAGGAGGTGTCGAGCTAGCTTTTAAAACCAGTTTTTCGAGAAGAGAAAAACACAGACATGGATGCAATCCAACATGCAACTCAACCATTAATCCATTCAACATATTAAGCTCTCCAAATCAACTCTCAATAGCAATTTTAAACACATGGATCTGAAAAACACACACACACACTAAACAAGTCTAACCAATTTTATATTTCAAAAACAAGTCAAGATAGTTTAGTGAGCATACATTAACACGTGTAAAACCTTGTGACGGCCAAATCACATTGTACCTGCACATGTATCAAGAGTAGCAAAGAATATTGCATGTTGTGTGTGAAAAACATCGCAAGATTGCATAAGTGTATACATGTTATGACGATTTGAGACATGAGAAAATCACTTTAACTCACACACAATCATAATTGTTTGATGGGGACTATCACCTTCGAGGTGCATCCTATAACTCCCACATCTCCTAGAATACACGCTTGCAATCATATTTAAAAGCATTTTTGATCTTTTTTCCTTTTGTTTTCTTTGCATATTTTCTTTTTATTTAGCATATCATGCATGGGCATATAAGAGAGAGAGAAAAAATACCCATTGATATTTGACATTCCAATTTTGCTATGCCGAAGCACACAAATGTCGTTTACACTACACTTTTGCTATGCCGAAGCATACAGGTGTCATATTATGATTGGCGGGCAACAGTTGTGAGAGGGTTATTTATGCCTTTCTCTTAGGATTTTCTAGTCTTACCCGTCAAAAAGAGTGATATGAGTGTTAAGTACAAGAGATAACTTAATCTTACTCATCACAAACAAGAGCCACAAAGCTCACTTGCTTAGTTGTGCATAGGGATGCTCATTTAAGCTACAAGAGATACAAAGTTTAGAAAACTTTGTTTCAATGGCCATTCAAGGTACACAATTACCAATGTACACAAAACACACTATTTTTGTATTTTTCTGATTTTTCAATTTTTTTTATTATTTTTATATGAAAAACAAAATAAACAAAACTGAAAATAAACAAACAAAAACATGTTAAGCAAAGCAAAGCAATGCATAAAACTAGATGCAAATGCATGAAAACATGATTCCAAAAAGATAAGAAATCAAGAAAGAAAGTCCAACTTTAGATAGAAAGAATTAAAGCAAAGGACAAGTAGAAAGACCATTAAGTCTTAGAATCCTTTATCATCCACACTGCACGAGTCTTTGGCCGTGAAGATGAAAAGGCACGTGTCCTAGTATGACTACTAAAGGACATAGAGGAATTAGAATTCCCCTAAATTGAGTTAAAAAGCTCATAGCTTTTAATAACTCACCAAGAATAGGTATAGAGCCTTTAGACAAAGGATGAGACCTATTGGACACTCGCTTATGAGGAACAATTTGAAACAATTAGGACGAGTGTGTCTAGAAACACCGCAATGGTGAGAAACATGAGCAGTTTTAGAGCTACTCGGCTTTCTAGAAGTAGGTCTAACCTTACAGGTTGACAAAGACCTCAACTTGGGACAATTTGGTCTAATATGACCAACAATATGACAATGATGACAAGTGGGGACAAATTCAGAATTTTTATTCAACCTAGGAGGAGTTTTAGACATAGGTTTAGAAACTTCAGTGTTAACATCAAAATTTTTACCTTTATCTATCCTAGCAATATTAGCCTTCAACTCCTCATTATTCCTTTAAAATGGGGGAACATAAAAATCTTTTTCTTTTGAGTTAGGCTCAACAACAAGTTTGGCACTAGTTAATTTTTCAACTTCAGTTTTAAATTCAACTAGTTGCTCTTCCAAACTCTTAATTTTGTCCACCTGAGATGAAATTTGATTTTTAAAATTCTCATTCAAATTATTGGCTTCATCCAATTTTGCAATCAAATCATCTTTTTCAAGTTTGACCTTTTTAAATTTAGCTTTTAATTTTGTAGAACATTTGAGAGATTTCATACAAAAATTATAAAGCTTGCAATAGGCATCTTGAATATCATCATCATCATTCAACATAAGATCATGCAAATCAAAACAATCAAGAGTTTCCATGACAACATGGATCAATGGATCAAACAACAAAGATTAAAACCTAATCAGAGTGTGACTGCTCTGGTACCACTTGATAGGCCAAAAAACGTATTAATCCCTTGTGATAAAATTAATTGATTAATTATCCAAGTTATTAATTAATCAAAATAACATGCAAACGCGTGGCAACACAAAAAAATCACCAATTAATCTAAGTGTAGCGGAAAATAAATTTGACATGGTGATTTGTTTATGAATGGGGAAAACCTACATGGCAAAAACCCCACCGGGTGATTTTCAGGTCACCATTCCCGAAATTCCACTATTATCACAACAAGCGGTTACAAGTAAAGGAATCCTAGTACCTTATACCAACCTACAGTTGAACCCTTACCCCAATACCCAATTGGACTTGTTCTGTAGTGACTATTTCCCCTTTTAATGCATAACTCCCAAGTACGTGACTAACCAATTACGCGGATCCCAGTACGCAACTTCAATCACCAACTAGAGAGAGTTGTTGCCTGCAAAGTTCTTCAATTCATCCCTACACGATGAAGATCAAGAAGATGCTTGGTCACAAAACCTAAAGGTGCACATACACAGCAACTTCTTCAGAAGAGATGAACTGGGGCGAAACTTTGTCTCCGGTCACAAATTGCTTGAACAAACTTTGCTCAATGCTTGTGCAACTTGTGTACTCTTTGACGGCCCTTACAACAATCCTTTTATATGTCTAGGGTTAGGAGAAAAGAAGGCCCAAACACATAAACACGGATCCTAAGAAAACAGAACAGAAAAGTCTGTTTTTCTTAAACCTCAACAGATAAGAGGTGTCGAGCAGGTGTCGAGCACACGGGCTTAAGCAGCTTTCTAAACCTCGACACATGCTAGCTGTCGAGCTTTAATGAACATGCACTTCTTCAGCTTGTTTCTTGGACAGACTTGATGACTTCAATACTTGATCTTGAAACACAGTTTCTTGAAGTATTAAAAACACCTAGAACTAACCAATTACAAGTAAAGTGCGTTTTGTCAAAGGATTAGCCAATTACACAAAAGGATGACATATGTTCTTAACAAGTGAACCACATATGTCCTAACAACTGTGAAGTTTAATGAAGAATTATACCTTGCATTGGGTATACTATTAATAGGGTTATTATACCTATTTTACGTTTATTGTTGAGATTATCACAAAGATGGACATGTCCAAAATTTGGTTGAAAATCTAGGTGGCATTTTCTTATATTTGAGATATAAATAACCTCGAAGTGTAACTGACATGGAAATCCATAATAGTTCATACCAATAAAAATAAAATTTCTACAAATATATGAGATATGCTAAAAAAGAAAATTGTTAATTTGTTAGAAATAAAGTCTGATTGGAATGTGTAAAGTTTGGGCAATGAAAAGGTTATTTGGGATGTGTAAAGGCTGAAATGTGTAAAGCCTATAGGGGAGACGTATGTCCATAATTGTACTCATTATTACAACCTTGTCCCGTAAACTCTACAAACATTCTAAGGTCCTATATATATGTGGGATTTCTTTGCTATTATTGTACACATCTAAGAGAGATCAAAAGAATTGTGGATGACCACTTGTATATAAGAGTTTATCAATTTCTTGTTCCTTTTACTTTGTTTTATATATATTTCCATCATTACACAACATAATTTTTGTTTTAAATGATTTGCTTTTAATAGTGCATGAATGTTCAAAATGTGTATAAAACACCTTTGAACATTTAGACCCCAAATTCCAAATTATCAATTCAAGCTTAAAATCAAACAATTAAATGTGTGGAACATAAACATAAGCTAATAACAGAATTGATAAACAATCTAAACCATAAATAATCACAATCACAACAGTAGTTAAATGGTAACGATAAAGGGAAGAGAGATGCAAACACAAGGACAACACTCGATGTGTTATCGAAGAGGAAACCGAAGCCCTCGGCGTAGAACCTCTCCGCCGCCCTCCAAGCGGTCAATAATCCACTAGAAAATGAAGTTGGGATACATGAACAACAATAGACCCTCTAAGTCTAATCTACCCAGTGTACCTAAGCCCTCCATGCTTCTTGCTCCAACGAGGTTGTGCCGAATCTTTTTCTTTTCTAGCTTACCAGATTCCACTATAGCCCATAGTATCAATCAATATGAATTGGTCCCTTCCTAATTGCTTCCCAAAGCACCAAAAAGCCTTCTCATAGATATGGGTATGGTGAGAAAAGGATTTGGCTAAGAACCTCTCAAGGATGTAACAATGGAGATGGTGAGAGTAAAGGAATTTGAAAAGTCTCTTAGGTGAAGATTGTGGATGAATCAATTTTGTTTTTCTCTAGGGTTTCTCTCTCAAAATTCTCTCTGGAAGCTCTCTACATTTCGTGGGAATAAGGGTCTATATCTAGTGGTGTGTGTCTAGAATGGGAAGAGTCAGTTTTTCTACAACAGAGCTGGCTAGCGGCTTGGTCTCGCGACTTGACTGAGTCGTGAGGTCAAGCCACGAGGTAATTGCATTGCCAGTCTGAACTTTTTGTTCTGTAGTACAATAGCTAGCATAACACTTCAGCTTCCCGCATGCTTGACATGTGACCACCTTCTGGTGGCTTGCCAGTCGCGAGCCACCCACAAGTTCCAGTCGCGAGTCCCTGCTTCTTTGCACAATGTTGAACATTTCTTCACACTCTCTCACACACTACCCTTACATGATTCCACCTAAATACAGGGTTACTAAATGTTGAATTACAAGCAAATTTGGCACAGAATAAAGCCAACAAAATGGTTGATTAAATTCAACCTTATAGTGCAGACTGCAGAGTACCTAGTCAATTGGACTCCGAGTATACCTATTATTTTTTTTAAATGAAAAAAATATCTTTCACTTTATTATTCTTTTATAAGAACACTTGAACAAGCTAGTGTTCTAAGGTACATGTCAAAAAATAATAAATATTTTATTATTAGTTTTACATAGTTTTTGAAAATAAAATTATACCGACCAATAATTTATTGGTTTGCACATAGAAATTTATTGTGGTTTTCTTCATTAAATATTGGTTTGCAAATGAAGAGCAATTCATGCTTGAGAGCATTTAAAATTTTTGGTTTCCCTCTTATTATTCATTGTGATTAATGCAACAAAATCAAACCTCCTTTTTTGGCCGAAATGCACTTAGGGTTTAAGTCAATTGTAAACTTTGGGGTTTCAATTATTCATTATAGCTTCTTAAGGTTTTCTAATCACCAAAATTGACCCCTATATTAAATTCATTATAAGCCAAATACAGAATTGATAACCAATCTAAGCCAAATATAAACACATCCACAGCAGTAAATATAAGGCAAAGATAAAGGGAAGGAAGATGTAAACACACGGACAACACACGATGTGTTATAGAAAAGGAATTCGCAACTTAGAACAGTCGCGAGGCCAAGCCGCCAACCAGCCTGTTTGGGAAAATCTATCTCTTTGTATTCCAAACACTCACCACTATATATAGACCTTTATACCCACTAAATTGAGAGAGCTTCCAGAGAGAATTTTGGGAGAGAAACCCTAGAGAAAAACAAGATTGATTCATCCACAATCTTTACCTTAGAGACTCTTTAAATTCCTCTACTCTCTTCCTCTCCATTGTTAAATCCTTGAGAGGTCTTTAGCCAAATCATTTTCTCACCATACCCATATCCGTGAGAAGGTTTATTTGGTGGTTTTGGAAAGCAGTTAAGAAGGAACCAATATCCATTGGTTGATGCTATGGTTGATAGCGGAATCTGGTAAGGTAAAGAAGAAATAGGTTTGGCGCAACCTCGTTGTAGCAAGAAGCTTGGAGGGCTTAGGTACATTGGGTAGATTAGGCTTGGAGGGTTTTCTACTATTCATGTATCCCAACTACATTCTTTAGTGGATTATTTACCGCTTGGAGGGCGGCGGAGAGGTTTTACGCCGAGAGATTCGGTTTCCTCTTCGATAACACATCTTGTGTTGTCCCTGTGTTTGCATCTTCCTTCCCTTTATCTTTGCCTTATATTTACTGCTGTGGATGTGTTTATATTTGGCTTAGATTGTTTATCAATTCTGTGTTTGGTTTATGTTCATGTTCCGCACATTAATTGTTTGATAATAAGCTTGAATTGATAATTTGTAATTTGGGGTCTAAACGGTCAAGGGTGTTTCATACCCAGTTTGAACATTCAGGGACTTTTGGTGAAAGTAGTTATGAGGGTAACCCTCTTTTGTGTGGACCTCCATTACATGATTGCACCAAAATCAGACCTCCGTATACAATGCTAGTGGATCATGATGGGGAAGATGGTGGTAGTTTCATTGACATGGCTGTCTTCTACATAAGCTTTGTGGTGGTTTACATAACAGTGTTGTTGGGACTCGTTGCATTTCTCTACATAAATCCTTACTGGCATAGGGGTGGTTTAACCTCATTGAGGTATGCATTGACAATTGCTACCATTTTGTTATGGTTCATTACCATAAGTTGTTCAATTTCAGGCTTGCATAACCTTCAATTTTAATGGTTTCATGTACGTGTGTCTCTTCCTAGTGGATTTTGAATCTGAAGTTTGAACTTTGAATAAATATTTCAGTTGTGTAAATTTTGAATTTGCTTATGTTATCTTAATTATGAAGATTGTGTCTTTTAATATTAGACCCTGTCAAAACATTGTATTTAACCCAATTTTAAACCCAAGTTAATTATTAGATCTATTATGGAAGATTTAGGTTAAACACATAATCATCAATATTATGCATGTGTGAAAATTTAAAAGATACAAGATATGATAACTCAGGAAACCAATGAAACAAAATAGTTTCAAAGGAAAAACCTGGGGGAACTTGACCTTATAAATCCTATTGAGGAGAAAAGTTTCACTATAAGATAGATATTTATAGTCAAAATAACCTCATTCTTTGTAAATCTAACTATAGTTAACAAACTAACCTTTGAATTTCATAGATATCTCTAATAGTGATCTACTGCAACATGAACCTCCAGCCCACATACTTCAATGTCCCTTTGAAGATTTGAATTCGATGCACTTGATATTTGGAGATCAATAACTTGAATCCACCAATTTAGAGTGTGTGAGTGATCACCAATGGAGACTTTGAAAGAGCAATAAGTGTAAACCTTTAGATCTCAAACTGAGCAGCTCCAAAGTCTTGAAAAACGTGCCTTAGCTTTTCCCTTAAATACTTAGTAAAATAGGTTTGAAACCTAGTCATTTGATGGGTTGAATTTCTAATTTTGAAATACAAATTTCGATCAATCAAACTTAATTACGATCGGTCAAAACTGTTTAAAATTTGGTTCCTTGAATCAACTAGTTTCCTGTTCTTGCACACTTGAAGCAGTACCTTGAACATTGTCTAATCATTCCTATAGACTCTATGAGCTATATTTAGACAAGTTTGTGTTCATGTATTTGCCAATATAACTATACAAGTATAGAACCTAATATTATCCTTACATTTTTGTTTTCATTGCTAATAATAATATACTAGCGCAGACTCACGCGTTGCGTGCGAATATATAAATATTATGTAATGTGGTGTAATATATAAAAAGTAACAATTACTTCAAATATTATTTATTTTTTATAAAGGATTTCTTCAAGTATTTTTATCCTTTTATCTCTACAAAGTACAAATATATCATACTATTATATTTTGTATGTTTGATTAATATTCTTTTAAAGTGAACTATATTTTTCTAACTTCTATTGTAGTGTGTTATATTTGATATACAACTAAACTTTATAAGTTTCAAATTTCTTATCTCTTAGATTGTGTTTTGACATAAACTCAAATTCCTATTTTCAAAAAAACTAAGTATTAACCCAAATCAAAATTTAACCAAAGCTATAAATGGGAGAGAGAAGACTTTGTAATTAATGGGGGCGGAAAAAAAAACCATCAACTTGAATCATAATTATAAGAAAGAACAAAAATCCACAAGAAAGTAAAGAGAGAAATGATATCGAATTTATACAAAATAAAATGGGGAGAAGAAGAGTCAAACTATAAAAAAAAAAAAAAATGATGAAGGAAGTGTAACAATAAAGTAGTGATTGGTGGGGAGATAAAGAGGTAAAGAGGAAGGAGAAATGTTGAAGGAAGTGTAATATTAAATGTTGACTAATAGGGAGAAGAAGATTTTAAAAAAAAAAAGGAGAATAAAAGTTTAGAAAGAGAAAATAAGAGATAGTGAGAAGTCATGTTTTATTGTTGGCTTAATTCAGTGACAAAAGTATTTTGTAATGTGTTTTATTTTTTATGTATTACTTCCTAGGTATATGTAATTTGGGGTAAAGTACTTGAGCCTCTCCTTGTAGTTTGGAAGCTGCATCAACCAAAGAACTTGCGGCCTAGAGGTGACCAACTAGTGACCTAGCTTGCCCGCAAAGTCCACGTGATAGGTGTTTTGGATGAGAATACAATCGTGCACCTCGCGCCTAACTCGCGATCTCAGGGTACGACAAGTTCTCAAGTTGCACGATTTTTGTACTTTACAATGCACTTGTTTACTGCTTATCTGCCAGCACACACACACACACAACTGTGAGGCGTGGCAAGAGGCTTTAGATAAAGATGGAACAAACCCTAGAAACAAGAAGAGTGAAAAGATAAAGAAGCCTATTTAGTGTATAAAAAGAGAGCGCCTTTTTCCTAGAGCAAAGCAAATTGTACCTCTCTTTTCCATCTCCTTCATTGTATTGAATGAACTATTGTATTCACCTTCCTCGTCCATATACACAAACATTGTGAGTGAGAGAATGGCTATGGAAACTTGAGAAGCCACATCCAAATCCAATCTTCATTGGTGGTGTTTCTGTTAGGTTCTAAAGACTTAGGACTTTATGTATTTAGAACTCTAATGTGTAATGTTGGCAAACCATGATCAAAACAGGTTGTTAGTCTTGTTTTAGGCTTGCTCAAAGTTGTATTTTATGTAAAGTTGGAATCGAGTGTTCTACAGGATTTACTGTGTAAATTTGCCTGGCTCAATCGATCGAAAATTAGGCTCGATCGATCGAAAGTCGCACAGATTGTTTTTCTGCAGAATTTTCCAACTCAGTCCAAGCCCATTAAGGATTAGGGTTTTAGAATTACTTCTCCCACTATATAAAGGAAACCCTAAGCCACGGTTTGGAGACGTTTAAGAGGGAGAAGAATGTGCCTCTTTTGGATCTAGGGTTTTGTACCCAAACCTCTCTAAGGTCTTTGTTGCTCATATTTTGCGGTTTGTGTGAATATCTTGTGAGATCTTTGAGGAGCTTTCCTTCACACAAACTTAGGGTTGTCAAGAAGTAGATAACTTCAACATCTTGATGATCAACTCAGTTGCTGCCATTGGAGCTTAAAGAAACACAAGCGGGAGTGCTTGTATCTTGTGGAGAATCCAAGAAAGAAGGAGTTCGTGGATTCGGAGCTAGCACGTGGTCGTGTCAGTAAGTTCTACTGGTGGGTAGCAATAGGAAGTTAAGCGGGGGTGCTTGTAAGTCTTATTGTATGAACTTCAATTCTTTCATATAGTGGATTCGAATTTACCTTAAGGATAGCTAGGTTAAATCCTCCCCAGGTTTTTTACTGGTTTGGTTTTCCTGGGTGATCATATCTTTGTGTTCTTTATATTTCCGCTGCTTTATATTTGATATGATTCTATGCCTGTGTTAACCTAGTTTTTGCATAATTTGACTAAATTAATCACTTGGCTAATAAATTAGGTTAATCCAATTGTTGTTTTAAGGGGTCTAAAACCCAACAAGTGGTATCAGAGCAGGTAGCTTTTATGTTTTAGATCTTTTGATCCAAGAGCTGATCCTTAATCCCTGTTGTCATGGATAATTTGAAGTGTCTTTGTGATCATGTTTCTGCTTATGCTTCTGTTGATTTTTTTGATGCTCTTGAAACTCTTCGTAAGGAATTATCTAAATCTTTGAAAATTTCTAAGAAATTCAAGGAAGAGTTAAAATTGGCTAATCTTGAAAAAGAGTTTTTGATTGTGAGATTAGATGAGTATAATAAAAAGAATGAATTTTTGAGAAATCAAATTTCCTCTCAAGATGAGAAGATGAAAAGCTTGGAACAAGAGTTAGTTGAATCTAAAGCTAAAATTGAAAATTTGACTAGTACCAAGCCTGCTGTTGATAACAGAAGTGTTTCTGTTTCTCTTAAGCCTAAAATTGAGAAAGTTTATATTCCTCCTTTCAAGAGGAATAATAAAGAAAAGGCTTGTTTTGCTAGGTTAGACAAAGGTAAAAGTTCTGATGTAGACGCTGAAATTTCTAAACCTATGTCTAAACCTACTGTTAGAGAGCATAATAAATTTGTTTTTGTGCCTACTTGTCACCTTTGTGGTGTTGTTGGTCATATTAGACCAAATTGTTCTTTGTTGAGGCAAGAACCAAAATCTGAGACTAGATTTGTTGTTAGGAATACTGATGTTTCTAAATTTGTTCCTGTTTGCCATTTTTGTGGTGTCCATGGTCACATTCATCCTAATTGTCATAAGTTGAAACTTAAGCATTCTGTATTTCAATCTAGGATATGTGATGATATTTCTCCTGCCATAAGTCCATATAAATTATTTCATATTCTTTTGAAAAGTTTAAGCTTGTTGGCTTGTGAAAGGAATTTGCAGAATTTTAGTCTTTCTCAGAAGATTGGTGTAATCCCTCAAATACACTCTGCTTCTCATGGATTTTCACCTACAAAGCCGAAGACTCGTGCTATATGGGTGACAAAAGATTCTCTAAGATGAGTGTTGCTGACTTGTCCCTGTTTTAATTCTTTCAATTGTTTGTGGACATGTCTTGTTTCTGTTTTTGATTGTTTTGTTTTTTTATGTTATTTTTATTTTTTTTAAAATCCAAAAACATTGAAAATTTTCCAAAAAGACAAAAATATTTTATTTTGAGTCTTGTTTTATTTTTCTTGAGAATTACATGAATTATGATATCTCTCTCTTGATTTAGAACATGCTTGACATTGTGGAGAAACTTGAATAGCATGTGTTATATAAAGTGCTAAGCTTTTTTTGATTTTGTGTGAGTATGTACTAATTTGTACATGTACTCAAGGGTTAATTAAGAAATTAATATTTCTTATTTGTGTACCCTATATAACTTAGTTTAGCACTATCATGCATTGTTCATTTAGCATAATGTGTGCTTTTTTATTTTGATCATAAATTTTTATAAAAAAAAAACAAAAAGATTTTTGTGTTTTGCATTATTTTTCTTGGATTTGAAATCAAGGATTGCCATATTATCTTTACATAACATGTTTATGTACCTTGTTTAGCTTTGATGAGCTTATTTATTGCACTTTACTAGTTTGAGCTTTGTAGTGCATGTTGTGTGGGAAAGATGTTTATGGTTTTTGATCACTTTGTCTTGATCTTGAAGTCACGTCTTTGACTGTCGAACTTGAACCTTTTGAGAAAGGCATAAATAACCATCTCACCACTGTTTACTAGCCAATCATGAACACCTTAGTGTATATCGTAAGATTTTGTGCTCGAGAAAGTGTAGCACATGCACAAAAAGAACATAAGGTGTAGCCTCGGTTTAAATGCTAAAATTGGTGTGTATATTATTGGGCTATAATAAATTCAAAATCTAATAAAATTGGTGTGTATAATATGAGGCAAATCAAGAAACTTACATGATTGCAAGCTTTTGTTCTAGGAGAAGTGGGAGTTATATGATGTAACTCTTTAGGTGATAGTATCTTTCAAATTCTATGTGATGAATTTTGTAGACTTTGTGTTTGATTTCTATTCACATATCACCTCACATGTATCTCAAGCTTTTGCTAGTTGCACACACTACACAAGTTACTCTTTGTTAAACTTGGTACATTATATGGTGTGTGATCTTGTTGTGGCCATCCAAGATTAAAAGTTCCTTGATCTTAATACAAAATGTGTTTAAGGTTTGAGAAATTAGAAATTCCTAGAGCTTGAATGTACCCGAATTGGGGATTTTGTTCAAATTGGGATTAATTGATGAAATTGGCTTGTTGATTTGATGTAATTGATCATTATTATCTGTCCTCTAACTTGTGTGATGATCAATTGGTCAATTTTTTCCTACAAACTTAACAAGTGGTTTTTAAATTTTGGGTTTTTGTTAGAAACTCTATGCTCAAGCCAATTTTGTGAATTTGAACTTATATTGAACTTAGTTTCACTGCATTAGAGCATGCATCATTTACATGTATTGGATTGATTTCTGTATCCATCTTGCAGTTTTGCAGTCATATCTCTCATTGTTTTCACACATAGCATGCATACACTTTGCTAAATTAGGTACTCAACTTGATTTAAAAATTGATTGATTAATTTTTGAGTTTTGTACATTCTAGTATATGCTATTTTTATGTGTGAACTACAGAAAATATTTTTTCTTAAAGAGATATGATAGATAATCAATGTGCAAATATTTTCTCTACTCATGCAACTATTTATGGGTCACATAGTGTCAAGTTTGCATTTATTGAAAGAGAGAAATTTTTTTCTTGTGTATCCTTACCTTATCAATTTAGTTTTTAAGTTTGGTTTGTGTGTCTTTATTTTTCCCCACCTCCTAAAATTTCCCCAAAACTGTTTTTCCCAAAACTTGTTTTGTTTTGCCTATTTTTATAGGGGAAGAAGCTTGTTTTTAACCTTTGTGGTTCTTAGGGGGAGTTGTTGCTCTTCGTAGGGGGAGTTGTCTCTATTTTTTATAGAGTTGAATTGTTTTGAATCCCCTTGATTCTCTATTTTCTCTTATCCTTTATTGCGTATGTTGACTATTTACTCTTTGCATGAGTTGTCTTTGTCAATACGTGACAAAAAGGGGGACATTTTGATGAAATCCATATTGGGAATATGTGGGAATCCTGTTTGTTTTGTTTAGGGGGAACTGAATTTGTTTTTGAAAGGGGGAGAAAATAATTTTTTTTGTATCTAACTTAGGGGGAGATTTAGTTTGCATATTTGTTGATTTACTGTTTTTCTGTCACACATGCGTTTATGAGTTTTGTTTAGTGTTTCAGGAATATACAGGTTGATTCAATTGAGCTACTGTCTACACTTGCAACTGATGGATAGTAGTTAGGATTGAATTTGTGTTATGAGCATTATGTTTGTAAAGGGCTTTTTCTTGTAAACTTTGAGCTTTTAATTTGTGTTTTGTCACGGATTGCCAAAGGGGGAGTTTGTTAGGTTCTAAAGACTTAGGACTTTATGTATTTAGAACTCTAATGTGTAATGTTGGCAAACCATGATCAAAACAGGTTGTTAGTCTTGTTTTAGGCTTGCTCAAAGTTGTGTTTTATGTAAAGTTGGAATCGAGTGTTTTGCAGGATTTACTATGTAAATCTGCCTGGCTCGGTCAATCGAAAATTAGGCTCGATCTATCAAAAGTCGTGCAGATTATTTTTCTGCAGAATTTTCCAACTTAGTCCAAGCCCATTAAGGATTAGGGTTTTAGATCTACTTCTCCCACTATATAAAGGAAACCCTAAGCCACGTTTTTGAGACGTTTAAGAGAGAGAAGAGTGTGCCTCTTTTGGATCTAGGGTTTTGTACCCAAACCTCTCTAAGGTCTTTGTTGCTCATATTTTACGGTTTGTGTGAATCTCTTGTGAGATCCTTGAGTAGCTTTCCTTCACACAAACTTAGGGTTGTCAAGAAGTAGATAACTTCAACATCTTGATGATCAACTCAGTTGCTGCAATTGGAGCTTAAAGAAACACAAGCGGGAGTGCTTGTATCTTGTGGAGAATCCAAGAAAGAAGGAGTCCATGGATTCGGAGCTTGCACGTGGTCGTGTCAGTAAGTTCTACTGGTGGGTCGTAATAGGAAGTCAAGCGGGGGTGCTTGTAAGTCTTATTGTATGAACTTCAATTCTTTCATATAGTGGATTCGAGTTTACCTTAAGGATAGCTAGGTTAAATCCTCCCTAGGTTTTTTACCAGTTTGGTTTTCTTGGGTGATCATATCTTTGTGTTCTTTATATTTCCGCTGCTTTATATTTGATATGATTATATGCTTGTGTTAACTTAGTTTTTGCATAATTTGACTAAATTAATCACTTGGCTAATAAACTAGGTTAATCCAATTCTTGTTTTAAGGGGTCTAAAACCTAACAGTTTCTATTGGTGCTTCAATGAAGGGTCTCTAGTAAGCTAGGAAGAGAAGGGACTTCGAAAAGTCCTTGCAGGAGCTTAGAGGACTCAAGTACATGTAAGCTTTTAGGCTTGGAGGGTTCATAGTGTCCTAATGTACTGCAACTATCTAGCCTAATGGAGATTTCCGATGGGTGGTCGAACGAGAGTTTTTTACGCCTGGGCCTCAGGTCTTCCTCTTCCTAAACACTTCTTGGTGTTTAGTGTGGTCTGAATGCTCTTTTTTTTTGTTAAGGGTTCTAAATATCATGCTAGGGTTATTATAGCTTATTTCAATTGGCATTAGAACTAGTATACATTGGTTAGTGATTTTGTCAGTTCTCTCTTTTGTGTGTTTTTCCCCTATTTTGTGATTTTCCTTTGGTTTGATACCATTATGGAATGTGGCCAATCACTTGCCACTACCCCACTCTTTGATGGGAGCAACTATGCTTTTTGGAAAAGGCGCATGCGTGTTTTCCTTTATTCCATTGATGATAGCGTTTGGACTTCCATTAAGGAAGGTTGGGTAGCACCCGATAAGCCTAAGGTTGAATGGGATAAGACTGCCAAAGATAAATTTAATGCTAACAACAAAGTTGTGAATGCAATATTTTGTGGTGTGTCTCCTGAAGAATTTCATAGGATATCTCATGTGGACACGAACAAAGAAGCGTGGGACATCCTACAAAAAATGTATGAAGGTACCAAAGGAGTCAAAGATACAAAGTTTCAAATGCTCACAACTTGTTTTCAAGAGCTGAAGATAAGAAAAGATGAATCATTTGACTCATTCTACTCCAAACTTAATGAGATAGTGACAACTACGCTCAACCTTGGTGAAAGGAACCCAAATGAGAAGATAGTGAGAAAGGTGTTAAGGTTGTTACCTAAAGCTTCTAGACCCAAAGTTGCAGTGATAGAAGAAAGAGAATATTGATCAAATCAAAATCCATGAGTTAGTAAGATCTCTTTAAACCTATGAAATGGGTTTTCCCTCTCGCTGTAAGCGCAATGCGTGGCGCAGGCCTCTTCGAGGAGCATGCCTCGACCAAGTGGACCAGGGCAGGGAAAACACAAGGAGTCGCCACCTAGTTTTATGGTTTAGGAACTATGAATATAGTGCCCTTACGTAAAAGGACTAGATTAGTATTTACTGTGAAACACTTTCCAAGAAGGTATTGGATACGAGTAAAACCAGTTATTTTTCTTTTTTCTTAAAGCTAAAGAAACGAAATCTAACTTTTGCTACCTGATACAATCAGACCTGTAATTATAAAATAAAGCCTGCAAACGACATTTAGGGTTTTATACTACGAAAAGATAACAAAACAGCATGGTTATAGAAAAGGGAAGAATGCTCTTAAGAACAAGAATTTCAAACACAAGGAGGAAGCAACAACAATGACTAAGAACAAGGAAACCTACGATGCTAGACAAAGGCAAAGTAATATTAGATCTCACACCAAGCGTGGCCGTTATTTGTCTCACAATTAAATTCCTCTCTCATCAAGTTATGTGCGAACCTATTCAATGGTAATGTTAGCCGAGGCATGTGTACAAAAGACTACAATTTGGACAGGTTTTTAAACATTCTTATATCATCCAAGTTACCGGCTTTTTTTTTTTTTTTTTGAACCAAGAAAAAATGAAGAATAATAAACAATAAAAAAAAATTGATAAATTTCTTGTTCATCATTTCTAAAATAAAAAACATGTGATACTATAAAATGATAGACTGACTTTAATTGGGCATGCTCTTTTAGTTAACGTAGCCAATTGGGTTTCTCCCTTGAATAAAATTACGGGCCCAAACTTCAGCCCAAGTTGGAGTTCGGGCCTGTAGTAAGTTATCATGCTATATCTTAAATTTTTTTCTCCCACTTATAAGTAACCCACAAAATACAAATCCTAAAGCAATTGAAATTCTAATTACAAGAAAATTTTGGCACCAAATATGGATCGATAGTGGTAAGTAAAAGAGTAATGTTAGTGATAGACCTAGATGAGAACAAGTAAAACTTTGCCATCTAAACTGTTATGAAAAATGTTGTCAATTTTTTTGTGTTTTTTTTTTTTTTTTTTTTTTTTTTTTGAGAAGTGTTATATCAAATCTTAGGTGTTAAGTTGTTACTGGTTCTAAATTCTGATCTCAACCCACCACTGAAATTATTTTTTTGCTATGATCAATAACAGCTTGTAACAACATGCTACTTAAGATTTATTATTAAAATGTTATGAAAAATATTATGGATATAGTATTAATTACTTACATAGTTATAAATTGCTCTTTCTAACTCCAAGTATTGGCTCCATACTGTGAACATTAGCAACAAAAGAAAAGCTCCAAATGTAGATAATGTTTACACTAGGCTTGGCAAAAATTATGATAAAGTGAATGATGAAATTTTTTATTTTTTTATTTTTGAGAAAAAATGAATGATGAAATTGTCGTGCAACTAAGACATTTCCCCACCCCCACCCCCACCCCCCCGAGGCCCTACACTATGCATTTAATGGAAGTGAAGCTGGACCACTTATCAGGTGGCAAATGCGCTAGCAAGAGGCCACGGTGCGAAGACAAAATACTGTGTATAGCCAAAGTCTTTTGTTTTATCTCCATGTATATATATACATTTTAGTTAAATAATTTATTAAATAATTATGTGACTTATTTAAATAATTTTATGAATTATATTTTTTAATAAAATTTTTATATACGGTCTTATAAAGGGTCACAAAATGAGTTGGAATTCCAGATTTGGAGGAAAATTTTATGGGTTAAAAATGTACAGAACTTTGGCCTAACTCCTAAACATGTTTCCTTATATTTCTAAGCCTTTCCCCATGAAAAATAAAATTAAAATTAAAATAAAAATAAGAAAGAAGTCGTGCTAATCCAAAAGACAAGTCCTAGCTACCAACAACCAGAGGTCAATCTTCACATCTGGTTTGGGTTAATTTGACAAAATAAGTTGATAAAACTCAAGATGGTGGGTGGAACTGTGGAAAGACACCATTGACGCCAAGTCTTCAATTGTTGTTGTGTAGGTCTTCTTAAAGGAAATGTTAAGTTGTTATAAATGATGAGTCATATTGTCAATTGGATTCCTATCAATGTTGTCAATACCTTTCCGGTGGAACGAGAAATCCGCCTTTCTTCTTTGAATAAAATTACGGGTCATTCTAGTCTGTTTTGGTCCATTCCAGCTCAAATTGGAGTTTGGGCCTGTAGTAAGTTATCAGGCTGTATCTTAAATTTTTTTTTCTCCCACTTATAAGTAACCCACAAAATACAAGTTCCAAAGCAATTGAAATTTTAATTACAAGAAAATTTTAGCACCAAATATGGATTGATAGTGATAAGTAAAAGAGTAATGTTAGTAATGGACCTAGATGAAAACAAGTAAAACTTTGCCAACTAAATTTTTATGAAAAATGTTGTGAATTTTTATGAATTGCTTTTTTTTTGTTTTTTCTTTTTTGAGAAGTGCTACATCGATCCTAGGTGTTAAGTTGTTACTGGTTCTAAATTTTAATTTGAACTCACCACTGAAATTATTTTTTTGCTATCAATAACAGCTTGTAACAACATGCTACTTTAAGATTTGTTGTAAAAGTATTATAAAAAATGTTATGGATATAGTATTTCTTTCCCTATTTTTTTTCTTGTTTTTCATTTGATATAAAAATATTATTTTATTTATTAGCTAATATTTGCGTTTTATTAATACTATTACAATAAAAGAAATAATCTTATTGGTTAAAATATGGGGGCCCTTTATTTACTTGGGGCCCTAGGCGACCGCATGAATTGCTTATAGTATAGAGCTGGCATTGCTAAAGTTACTCTCCCTAATTTTAAATTCTGGCTCAATCTCTGCATCATCTCATCCGTAAACCACACTGTTGGCATTAGCAACAATGAAAAGCTCCAAATGCAAATAATGTTTACACTAGGCTTGGCAAAAATTATGATAAAGTGGATGATAAAATTGTTGTGCAACTAAGACAAAAAATAAAAAATAAAAAAAAATTCCAAGGCCCTACCATAGTGTACTCTATGGGTCAAAATGTACAAAACTTTAGCCTAACCCTTAAACACGCATCCTTATATCTCTTAGCCCTTCCCCACCAAAAAAATAAAAATAAAAAAGAAGTCTTAGCTGCGGACAACCAGAGGTCATTCTTCGTGTCTGGTTTGGGTTAATTTGACAAAATAATTTGATAAAAGTCAAGATGGTGGATGGAAAGACACCATTGACGCCAAGTCTTCAATTGTTGTTGATGAAGCACAAGCTCGTCAGTAACAGTAGTCAGATGGAAACAATCCTCAGCCCACAAAAGTGGTCACCGGTGTGGTGCCTGTCACAACGCCTCCGATGCCAAAGTCAGTATAAGAAGCTCTTTGAGAATAAACTATGTAAAGTGATAGATAAGAGAAATCTCTTAGGGTATGTGTGTATGTACCTTACACTTGGCTATGTGAGGGCTTTATATAGGTTGCCACAACTCCTAGCTGTTGGAGTAGTTATGGAGATCTTAATGCTCTTCTTAGTAACGTTTCACGCCTTATAATGAGGCTTCAATATGCTCCAATGGCTCAAACAGCTGGTTTTGTAACCGCTCCATGTGTAATTAGTTGCATTGAATGGGTTGCTTACCCTCGTCAGTGATGTGGGTGTTGGGTATGTTCGTCCAGGCATCTCTTCGTCTGTCTCGTTGAGGTTGTCCCTGGAAGACTATCTCGTCAGTCCAGTCATTGAATTCGTCAGTCCCATCAGCTGCCCCCGGATTTCGTGGTCGTCATGATGTGTTATGTCGATCATGGAAGATGAAGGGTTTTCGTGCCGCATTAAGTGCGTAGTGGCGGCAGTCACTGCGGTGCAGCCACGTGGCGTGTGCATACTAGTGGAGTTATTTACAGGACCCTTGGGTTTCCCGCTGTTTTTCAGTTGTCTGGGGCCTTGCTTTAAAACTTCTTATTTCCTTCACTTTTTTCAATTTCTTTAATCATTTCTCTGAGTCTTTTCTTCCTCATTTATTCTTGCGACTGTTCTGATTCTGCTTCAGCGACCCCTTTGGAGTTTTTCTTCGATTAGGCTATACTTTTTCAAGGTATGTTTCTCTTTTCCTTTTCCTTCGTTTCCTTTTCTTCATAATTTTTCGTAGGTTCCTAATTTTTTCTTTCCTTTCCTTTTCCGTTGTGGTTGGTTTCTTGGGATTTTAGTGCCCATTTTCTTTTGTTGGGTGTCCATGGTGAGCAGTTCTGAGGTTTGGACAGCTTGCCCCTCAATTTCTTTCTTTTTCACGCGTTTAGGGGGGTCTTTAGGCATTTTTCAGAACTTTGGGGATTTTGTTGGTGAGGGTAATAGTTTGGGCTTTGTATTGGCTGAATTGCTGCCTTTGCTTCGTTAATCTATCGATTGGTTTAAGGGTTTGGTGAGAGAGTAGGGGACGATGTCAGAGGTTAGATCCAGTGAGCTTGAGACGGGATTATCGTCTAGCGGTGGTTAGGGAGAGGGAGATACTGCTATTTCTGCCCCTCGAGAAATTAGGGCTTTTCATGCCTTTGAGGAGGTGTGTGGTTTAGACGCTGAAACAGTGGGTAGGTTTTCAAATAGATTTCAATTTTCGGAATGGGTTCATGTCTGTCGGCCTAATGACAAGGATAGGGCTTGCCATTTCTTCCCCGGTGAAGTGTGTTTCTATGAGGCCGCTTTCACTTGCGGGCTTAGGTTTCCCGTCCATCCCTTCATGATGGAGCTTTTAGATCACTTTGGAATTGCTCCCGGGCAACTTATGCCCAATTCATGGAGGATAGTGGTCAACTGTATGGAAATATGGTTGGCCGCTAATGAGGATATGATTAAGGTGGGTGAGCTCACCTATTTGTATCGTCTAAAAGAGTCTAAAGAGTATGGATACTACGAATTAGTACTGTGGGAGAGGAGGACAAGGATTTTCAGGGGCTTACCATCGTCCTTTAGATATTGGAAGTCGAGATTTTTCTTTGTGTCTGGGGACAACTTCGAGACTCCTTCTAGCGAGGACTAGGGTGATATCCCGAGGTTACATCGTCGGTGGGGAACCTCGACCTTAGGTACGTCAGTATCCCTTTCAGTCAATTTAGCTTCGTTGTGTTGTCGTTGCTGTTTCTAACTTTTGTGTTTCTTGTTTTGTGCAGTTAAGAGACGACCAAAGCTCAAGAGCAGGCATAAGGGGCGTGTTGATAAAGCGATAGACTACGCTCTGACGATAGAAAGTTAGGACGATTTGGTGGACCCACGGACTCTCGCATTCTACAATCTTGGTCCTGACCCTTCTTCCTTCGTCCTACGCAGCATGGGCATTGAAGGAAAAAAGAGTAAGTGCCATCCTCGTCAATCCTGACTTCTTTGTGTTTTACTTTACTTGACAAGTGTCCTTTTTCTTGCAGAAATGACGACGAAATTTAACAAAGACATGTATGCCAAGATGAGGGCGAAGAAGGACGAGCCGCTGTCCAGTATAGGAAAAAAGGTGTGCGTGTCATTGGAAAAGGTCAGTCTGTTCCTCCAGTCTTGTCTGCTACTCCTCTTGCTTTTGGGATGGAGATTGTGAGGACGGTCTCTCCAGCCGTTTCAATCGAGGAGATCCCTACCCCTTCTTCAAAAGGGCTGTGACTGTCGGGTATGGAGAAGGAAAAGGACCCTCGATCATCCACGATCTGGGATGATGAGGAACTAGCTGTGGAAAGGGCACATGGGGTTGTTACTGCTGACGACATGCGGGCTTTTTCTAAGTTGCCACTTGACGTGGTTACGATTCATCACGTCTACAAGCTCGTCTAGGTAGAATGTTCGTGGGTCTATAAGTTTTTTTTTTTTAATGGCTTTTGTCTTCTTTCTCAGGTGTTGGGGGAGAGTCTCCACATTGCTTCTGAGTGCCGTACTCAGGAGGTAAAGGTTGCTTCCCTGACATCCCGGATGGAGGCTCTGGAGAAAGAAAATTCAACGTTGAAGAAAAAGCTTATTGATTCCATTGGTGAGGCCAACACTCTAAAGGAAAATGTCAAGGCTTTAAATGACGAACTCAAGGTCGAGCGTCAGTCAACCTAGGAGAAGGACGAGCAATTTCTTGCTGCCAAGGAGAAGCTTAAGACAATTGCTGCTAGGTCCATTGAGGGTTTCCAGCAAACTGAGGAGTACAATACTGTGCTCTTTAGTTGGTATTTTAAAGGCTTTAAACTTCTGCGACGGTACCTCGTCAAACATCCCACTGGAGTGGATCTGCAAGAATTGGATCTCAAAATGGTGGATCAAGAGATGGCGATTGATGAGGCTGCCCAACTAGCTTCTAAGGCCAATGTTCCTAAAAAGACCGTTGATGCCCCCGCTGATGACGAACCTGCTGATGACGTCTCTGATGCTACCCGGACCTGATACTTAGGAAAATTTTTCTTCTTTTCTTTTTGTGTTGTTCGTTAAATTTGCTTTTGGGACAATTTTCTTTTGAACAATAGCATTTAACCCAGTGTTTATGGGACTTTTAGATGTAAGAACAATGGTAATTGCCCTTGGTTTTTGGGCTTTTGATTAAATTTGCTATATATTTACCTGTATCTGTGGTTGCATGCTTGTTGGTATATGTTTGTGGAATCATCCATACTTGTACTTTGTGAAAATTCTAGCTGTGACTTTATTCTGCTTATTGCTTCGTCATTTCCTTGCAACCAGCGCCTTTGCAGTTTTTTTTTTTTTTTTTTTTTTTGGTGCTACTTTGTACTTGCCCATAAAGGTTTCATCGTCTTTTCATCATCAGTAACTTACATCCGTCTAGGCGGAATCTTGTTACTTAGTCGTTTTTTACTTTGATGCTTTTAATCGTCAGTAACTTACATCCGTCGAGGCGGAATCTTGCTACTTAACCATTTTTGGCTTTGGTGAGTTTCTTCGTCAGTAACTTACATCTGTCTAGGCAGAATCTTGTTACTTAGCTATTTTTGGCTTTGGTGACTTCCTTCGTCAGTAACTTACATCCATCTAGGCGGAATCTTGTTACTTAGCCATTTTTGGCTTTGGTGAGTTCCTTCATCAGTAACTTACATCTGTCTAGGCGGAATCTTGTTACTTAGCCATTTTTGGCTTTGGTGAGTTCCTTCGTCAG